>CAWVQA010000234.1:0-37500 GCA_963932145.1 Acanthosepion lycidas | reverse complement strand
GACCAGTATGGCTTGTTTTAAATATACCCACTCCTATGTTGGCATCACCAAATCTTTTTTGATCTTTGATATTCACCCAAGCGCCTACTCGTTCTGGTTGACACTGCCAATCTTAACTGTATATTGGTGACATTGAAATGAACATTTTTGTTTATTATTTATTTTAATTTTCTTGATTTTTGTTGGTTGTTTTTTTGCCATCCTATTTCAGAATATTATTTTATATTTTTCTTTTTCTTCCTTCATTGTTTTAATTTTCTTTTAATCTCAGTATGTGTGTATGTGTGTGTATATATATATATATATATATATATATATATATATATATATATATGCATGCACACATACTTATGGGAATTATTAATTCAGACCTCCCCCAACCTGTTTAATTTAGAATATGCTTACCCACTGTTATTTATCAATGCCAAAAAATTAAGTGTTACCACCCTGATTTTTTAGTTGGTAGTAGACATTAGAACTTATATTAAGTCATTACTTAATATGAATTCTTTCCCAATTTTTTTTTTACAGATGAGTAGATAGGCCCACCTATTGTTTGGTTTGCACTCCTTCCATGTCTGTTCAAGATATGGTTTACCGGTTCTCTTTCTTTCTCTTACAAGGGCCTCAATGATTTAACTGTCTTAACCTTTTGGTGATCAAACTAATCAGACTTACTTTCCATTATGAGGGTACCAAGTTGGCTGCTTCCAACTGTTGCTTCCAGCTAGTTGTTAGGAGCCCAAACTCTTCTCTCTTAGAGAAGCTGCTTCGATCAACAGTCACATAATATTGAGATACCGTTAGTGTCATGTCACACATGCATAGGTGTCCCTGCATGTATTTCCAGTGGGCAACCCTGAGGCCACATTATGCTCTGCTCCAGTTATATGCTGGCTGATTTGTATTGTCATCGATGATAGATAGTGACAATTATAGTGGTCTTTTTCCACTCTCCTCAAAACATATCTCATAGAAATTGCAATAAAGAAAAAAAAAACTAAACTAGCTAACAAAAACCACCTACCCACCTCAATCTTTCTTTCTCCAGTATTTGCATATCTGTTCAACTTCTGCCGTATAGAATCCTTCCTCCTGGACCAGTCGCCAGATATCTTTGCTCTTTGTGAAACCAACTTGAATTCTTCCATTGCAACCTATGAATTCTTGGTTCCAAGGTATCTTCCACTTTGTTGAAAAGATTCCAGAATTCACATGCATGGCCTTGGTGCTTACATCTGGGATAATCTGCCAATGGCTTGGGAATTGTCTCTCGAAGTCACTGATTACTCTTTCATGTGCTTCCATCTTTTACTACTAAACTATATCAGCAATGTCTTATTTCTTTATCAATCCCCCTCTTCCCAAGACTGCAGTATGTTAGACGCAATAGCTGACATTATATAAAGGGTACTTTCTCTCCATCCATCTGCAAAGATCTTTGTCTTTGGTGACTTTAATGCTCATTAGGACACATGGCTGAAATAATCTAAAGTTACCAGTATACAGACATTAAATTTTTTCATTGCCCAATCCCTCACCCAAATTGTGGACTTCTCCATTAGCTTCTCTAACCAAATCAAGCAACATGCTTCTCTATTGGATCTATTTCTTACTTTTTTTCTCCACTCTTGCCAAGCTTCACAATACTTCCCTCTTGGTAACTTGGACCACTCTGTGGTAACTATTGATATCTCCTTCCAAGCATACATTAAACAGGAACCAACTATCCATAAGACCTCTTTCTAGTACCAGCATGCTGACTGGGACTCATTCTGGGATTTTCTATCTTAGAGTGACATCTTCAACCTCCTAACTGAAAAATGCACCACTGAGGTTTCTTCTTGGGTTAAAGCCGGCATGGACACTTTCATTCCTTCTTGGAAATACCAGGTGAAACCACAATCCTTTCCATGGTTCACACCAACATGCTCAGATGTCATAGCACACAACAAACATTATTTCCAGCTATACCAGCGAGACAGCTCTCATCATAACAGGTGCCTATTTCCTACTGCTCATAACAAATGTAAGCAAATCTTTGAAGAAGCTAAGTTCCTGTTTGCTGAGAGAATGAGGCACTGTATGGCCTCTAAAACTTTGGCTCTCATGATTACTGGCATCTCTGTAATAGGGTACTAAATGAGTGCAAAGTCTCTATTCCCTGCCTCTTCAATTGATTTGGGGTTTCATTATCCTTTGCTGATAAAGCTGAATGCTTTGCCCTTAAATTCTCCTCAAACTCTACTCTTGACTCTTCTGGAACATCCCAGCCTATCTTCTTATAATAAATGCCTTGCCATCTCCTGCTTTCTTGCTTGCTGGAAGTCATTGTCTGTTCCAGTTTTTAAGAACTTTGGTAAGCCGTCTGATCCATCCATTTATTGGCCTTTGAGTCTTCTGCTTCTGTTTGGGAAACTCCTAGAGGCCCTAATCAATATTGAATTGGTTTGTCATCTCTTATTGCAGGTCCTTTTCTCAGACAAGCAATATGGCTTTTCATTTCTCCAGATAACTACAGAAAGAGTCTATCATGCTTTAGATAAAAATGGTGAAGCCCGAGCTGTAGCATTGGACATCTTGAAAGCATTTGACATTCAGGTCTTCTTCACATGCTGAAAAGCTATGGTATTTCCGTGCATCTTTTTTGTTCCTATCAAATCATGAAATGAAACTTATCCTGAACAGCCACTTGTCTACATCCTCTTGTATTAACACAGGTATCCTCCCAGGGCTCCATTTTTGGTCCTACACTGTTTTTAATCTTCATTAACGACCTTCTCGATGACATCATCTCTCACCTTCTTATTTACAATGACAACACTCCCATTTATTCCTGACTCAATAGTAATCACTCAGGCATGGTCAAAATGGCAGTTGATGTACAAAACGACTTCAAGGCTATTGTTAACTGGGGAAAACAATAACTTGTCAATTTTATCACCTCCAAAACTAAACTGCTCTCTGCCTTCCATCAGCATGCCTGATGCTATCCTCCAGGAAAGTGATTCATTGCACCTTCTCGGGCTAATGTTCTCAGCTGACATGAGGTGAAAATACTACATTGAATCCATCACCAGATCAGCTGCTAAGAAAGGCATTTCATTGTGTCAAGTGAGATAATTTTTTCTCTCTGGAATCTATCTTGCATATCTATGTCTACCATTTACCCATGCTAAGAATATTGCTGTCATATATGGTCTGGTGCCCCTGCTATTTTCCTGGAGATCCTCAATAAGATCCAAAGAAGAATCAGCATGATTATTGGTCCTGATCTCATGGCTTAGCTTCAGTCACTTGCCCACCACCATAAGGATGCCTCTCTGTGCCTTTTTTATAAATACTTTCATGGTAATTGTTTGGATAAGTTCTATGCTGTGGTAACTAGTCTGTATGAATTTAAGCACAATACAAGACTGCTGGTGAGATCTCATCAATTTGCAGTTGAGCTAAGCTGTAACTTCTATGCTAACAGTTTCTTATCCCATACTTCTCACTTGTGGAACTCCCTCCTGGCTTCAAGCTTTCCAACCAACTTTAATATTCAAAGGTTTAAATGCAATGTTTATCACTATCTACTGTTCTCCTGATTGCTTTTTTCTTTCTCATTATTACTAATGTTTCTGTTCCTAATTCTTGCACACCCTGTAACCTCTTACATGTTAGTGACTGTACTGTGTTGCTTGGGGTGATAATTAAAAAAATGATGTTCTCAGAGTTTGCCCTTCAAAATGGAAAATGTGGAAAAGTATAAGATTAAAAAGTCATAGTAACAGACCTTTTGAAAAATACAAAAAAAAATTTCACAAAGGATTAATATAACTATTTACTCATTGCATATGTAAAAACCCTTCAGCATAGGAATAGTAATGCTACTTTATAAAAAAAGGAAACAATAAATATCTCGCCATCTATTACCATATCATATTACTATTGAATATATGCAAATTATTCTCTAAAGTACTTAAAAACAGACTAACAAATAACCTAGATCAAAATCAGTCATGTGAATAGTCAGGTTTCAGGGGTGGTGGCTGAACAGTGGGCCATGTACAAGCAACAGATCAATTAATCAAAAGAACAGCCAATTTGTTTAGCTTTAGCTGATTATAAAAAGCATTTGACTGTAGAATATGTGTCAGTCATTTATTCACTGTAACAGTAGAGTATTGATAAAATCTGTATAAACATGGTGTAACAATTTAATTCTTGAAATGGTTTAGTAAAAGCAAATTTTACTTACCTGCTGTCACCTTCAAAGTACTCTCTTTGTGAAGCTATGTACTTTATGAGACAATTGGGCCATTATTTGAAACATTCATGGAAGATGTTCTCTGGAATACCTTTTAGTAATGTAGTTAAATGTTACTGGATGTCAATAAATTCAGAGCATTTTTCAGTTTTGGAAATAGCTAAAAATCATAGTAGCTAAGTGTTATGGTCCAGGTTAGGACCAAGGAAGAACAACACGAACACAAGAGTAGAAATAACGAAGGTATATTACACGGAATAATAATACAAGATGTGGAAGGTGTTAGTATGACTGTCAGTCTGGTTTGGAGTGAACTGCTATCGGCTTGACTCGATTCGTCCCTCTCTCTTGAGAGGCGTAGTATACATAGTGTTAGGAAGAGTTCATTCTGTAGTTATAGGTAAGGACTCATGACACCCACCCCTCCCAAGCTTTTACCTCACAGAGGTCTTTAATATTTTTTCCTCTTTGGATTAATCATCAAAGGCTCTGTAAATTTTCTTTTTCTGATTGATTTCCGCAGTTCAGAAATTGCTTGAGGCCTTTGCATATTGAATGTGTCAAATATTGTGTCCATTACTTCCTCCTCTTCCTGAGGTAGACCGTTAGAATCCTCTAACAGCCTCTTTCTGATCTGATTTAAGTGCCTTTTATGCGAGAACTTCGGACCCTGAATTATGTAAATCACGTCCCCGATTCGTTTCTCTATTGTGCCAGGCTCCCAATAGAATGTGTTGTTTTTGAACATTTAAAAAAAACTTTCTCCCCTGGGCTAAATTTTCTTTTTGGTACAAACGACGTTGGTGATTGCTTTGTCTGTTTTGACAGTAATTTGTCGAATACCGATCTAATTTTTCGGGCGAACATTACTTCCGCTGGCGATAATGCCGATGGCGTAGTACTGTTCGGTGTAATTCTATACACTTGCAAGAATTGTTGGAAAGCCTTTTCTGTTGATACGTCATGAGCTTTCCTTAATGCTCCTTTTAATGTATCTACAAACCTCTCCACTTGCCCGTTTTACCTTGAGGCGGAGATTTGATGTGTTTCACCTGAAAAGTTTCACAAAATTTTTGAAAATCCGCAGATGTAAATGGTGTCCCATTATCGGTGACTAAACAATCAACCACTCCGAAACGAGCAAACAGCTCGTGAAGGCAATTTATTGTCATCTCAGAAGTAGGTTTTCTACAACAAAATACTTCTGGCCATTTGCTGTAACTGTCTACTACAATCAAGTAGTAGAAACCCTCTAACGGACCTGTGAAATCTACATGGATTCTCGACCACAGTCGATCTGTCTTAGGCCATGGCTTATGAGTGATCGGAGGTGCCTTGGCTCCTAAGGAACAGCCCTTGCATTTGTCCACCATATGTATAATATCTTGATCCATGTTTGGCCATTACACGTAACTTCGCATTAAGGATTTCATCCTCTTCTTTCCTGGGTGGCCCATGTGAAAATCCTTGAGGATTCGCCTTTGTAGCGTTTTCGGGGTTACTATTCTTTCATTATATAGCAGAACATTATCACATAATGAAAAACTGTCTGATATATGCTTATCTTTTCCTGCAATTTTTGTTTTCGTTTCCTTTATAAATTCGTCATTCACTGCTTCGTTTCTTATTTCCTGTAATGTGACGGGGAGGTTTCGAATTGTACTACATAATGATGTTCTAATATCTACCTCATATCGTAGAGCCGCAATTACGGAATCTTCTAATGGCTCCGTTTTCTTTGGTATTAGTCTCGAAAGACCGTCTGCATGCCCGATTTTGTTTGATACTCCAATTTGAAATCATAATTTAATAAAATCGTCCCGCCATCTTAGTAATCTATTAGCAGTGTAGACAGGTAGACCTTTCTTTGATTCAAATATTGTTAGTAACGGCTTGTGGTCCGTCTGCAAGGTGAAAAATCTACCGTAAATATATCTGTGGAATCTTGTAATCGCAATAATAATCCCCCCCGCTTCTTTTTCGATTTGCGAGTAATTTTGTTCGGCTGGTAGTAACGTTCTTGACGCATGCGCGATGGGTTTTAGTCTCCCATCCGGCATTTTATGAAGTATACATGCCCCAACACCATAGGCACTCGCGTCACTCGCGACTATTATTTCCAATTTTGGATCATAATGCGCTAAAAATAAATCTGCTATTAGAGTCTTAATGATTTTATCGAAAGTTTTCTGACATTCATATGACCATTCCCAAATTTTCTCCTTCTTCAACAGTTCGTTTAGGGGTACGCGTAATTTCTGCATGTTAGGAATAAATTCTTGATAATAATTTACTAAGCGCAAGAAGCTTTGTAACTCGGTTAATTTTTTTGGAGCCGGCATTTTTTTTTTTTTTGGCTCTTTCTGGGTCTGGTCGTCTTCCTTCTTCGTTAAAAATATGGCCCAGATATTTTATCTCCTTCATAAAAAAGTCACATTTATTTTCCTTTACCTTAAAACCGTAATTTTGTATCTGCCTGAAAACTTCTTGAACGTGTTCCCAGTGTTGTTTAATATTTTTGGTATTTATCAAGATGTCATCAAGCTATGCGATCGTGAAATCCAGTCCGCCAGTCCATTATTTGCTGAAATATCGCCGGCGCAACCTTGATCCCAAATGGTAATCTCTGGAACTTATATAATCCTTTATGTGTGTTTATGCACAACAACCTCGAGCTTTCCTCATCTATTGGTACTTGTAGGTATGCTTCACTCAAGTCTATTTTTGAGAAAAATTTTCCTCCGTTCAACTTTGTGAAAACTTCCTCTGGACTAGGGAGAGGATAGTGATAATTCTTAATTGCTGCATTCAATCCCGTCGAGAAATCAACGCATACTCGTATCTCACCCGATTTTTTTTTCACGTAAACCGTAGGTACGGCCCATTGACTATATTCCACCTTTGTCAATATACCGGTTTTCACGAGTCTATCCAACTCTTCGTCTATCTTTTCTAATGATATGAAAGGTACATTTCTTTTCTTCTTGAAAATGGGTTGTACATTTTCTTTTAGTTCGATTTTGGCCGTCATTTTTTTACACCTTCCGAGGCCGGCTAAAATACGTCAGGGAAACTCTCCTTTAATTTCTCCTTCAATTTCTCTGCCTCGGTCGATTACCTTTCCATTTTTTTGCAAAACGTATTTATCGGCAAATCCCAGAGTTCAAATTTCTGCATCCAGCCACTTCCAAATAAATTTTCCGTATTTTTTAGAACATACATCTTTAATTTCTTGGTCATCCCGTTGAACGTCACATTTGTGATATCTCCCTCTCAAATTTGATTTTTCTTTCTGTTACCGACCTGGCTATTTTATCTGTTCTCAACATGGTCAGTTTGTTTAATTTCTTCCACGTCTGTAAGTTAATAATGGTTAAATCTGATCCGGAATCTAATTGTAATCTGATTTTTTTGTTTAACATTTCTACTTATACGTAATTTCGTATATTTATCCCGTCCGCTTGGTCAGTTCTAGTGACTCTTACTCGGCTTTTATTTTCTTTCTTTGTTCTACAGTGCGAACTTTTATGTCCCACTTTATTGCACGACAGACAAGTCTTATAGCGATATGGACAATCTTTGTACCAATGTAAAGTCCCACAGCGATAGCATGGACTGGGTGGTGGTTTCTTCTAAGGTTTCATTCGACATTTTGTGGTGAAATAATTGGTTTGGTTTGTTTTTGAGGAGGGAGAAAAACGTGTTTGTCGTTGTACTCTTCGATATCTTTCGAGTCCTTTTTTACGCTTATACATCTCTGACAGTCCTCAGCCAAATTTTGTAGCCTCAGTTTTGTTTCACTTTCCAGTTTTGTTAGAATTCTCCGTCTGATCTCCGCATCTTTAGTTGAAACCAGGCCTTGGACGAATATCAAACTTTTAAAATTGCCAGGGCTGAGTTCAGATAACTTAAAGTCATCGCAGTGTTTGTTTACTACGGAAGCGAATGTTATATAGTCTTCGCTATCCTTTTTTGTTAAATTTAAACATTTCCACCTTTTGTGGAATAGTGAAGTGTTCGAACTAAATAATTCCGTTAAAAGTTTCACAGCTTCCCTGAAAGTCAACTCATTCGTTTTCCTCGCTGGGATGTAGTATACGAATTTAGTGTATTCGCTTGACCCTATTTTCCTCAGTAGCAGACGTACTTTTTTCGCGTCTGACCAATTCCCGCAATGAAACTCATATGAATCTTCATATCTTCTGAAGTAAGCCGCGAAGGTTTTGTCTTCGTCCAGTGCATAAGTGAAGTCTTTGATTGAGCTCCATATAGCATTTTGCGAGAATGCCGCTTCATTTTCAGAATTTTGTCCTTTATTTGTTACTGCCCGTAGTAGTAATTCTTGTAGTTCGAGTTGCTTTTCTTCGTTTTTATGTTGAATTTCTAATTGTTTTTCTTCGAGCCTAGTCTGTCTTTCCTCATTTTTTTCTTTTTTTTTTTTTTTTGGCTGCTCGAATTGCATTTTTATTAGTTCCAATATGGTTGCCTTAAAGTCTTCTATGTTTACACCGTAATTTAATAATGACACAGGCTATCTGTTGTCACAAGAAGAGGAGGAAAAAACTCACTTTTTCTCCTTACTTTTTCTTTTCGCAATATGTACTTTGTAGCTAGAGTTGTGTACTTGTGTAACGATTTTTCCTTTTTTCTCAATGTAGACTTCAGTTCTTTGTCGTCTGTTGTTTTGGAACCTTGGTACGAAAAAATTTCCTACGTAGAATTCTATTCTATTATTCTGGCTGACAGGTAAAATTCGTGTCTTCGTTACCACTGTTATGGTTGGTGTCCAAAAAGTTTTTTATCTTTTATCTTCGCGTAGAACTTGTGTTTTTTTCTCTCAATATCTCCGTCGCCTCTTTTATGGACGACCGATAGCAAAAATGTTTTTTTTTTATATTCTCCGCGTAGAATTCGTTTTTTCAATATCCTCGTCGCTACTGTTATGGACCAAGGAAGAACAACACGAACACAAGAGTAGAAATAGTGAAGGTATATTACACGAAATAATAATACAAGATGTGGAAGATGTTAGTATGACTGTCAGTCTGGTTTGGAGTGAACTACTATCGGCTCGACTCGATTCGTCCCTCTCTCTTGAGAGGCATAGTATACATAGTGCTAGGAAGAGTTCATTGTGTAGTTATAGATAAGGACCCATGACATTAAGTTTGGTGAATAAGGTGGATTTTTGTAATGGATTTCTTAGCCAGGGACTCACCAACTCCTAATACATTATATGCAGGAGAATTCTTATGATGGAGAATACACTTGTCAAGCCAGAGATTATTTTTTCTCTGAACAGATTCTCATAACCTTTTCAGCACTTTCAAGTCCTAATACATCACATGCATTGTTATGATGGAGAAGTGACTTGTCATTAGCAAGTATAGGGCACCTATAGAGGATCAAATTCACTAGATATTAATGATCAATGAGAATTCCCTGTTAATCATTACCCCATGTGAACTAAAGTTGCTAAATTTAAGTAATTACCTGTGAATTTTTACTGAAATGAGACTTACTTTTTCAGCAAATTTTTACTAATTAAACAAAACATGACTTTGTATTCAGTTCTACTTTTTTTTCTGTCTGTGAGCATCGGTCTGTGGTTATGTATTTGTTCTAAACCAGTTTATAAACAACTTAAAATATACTTATCAAAATATATATCTTCTCTAGAATGTCAAAGAATTGACTTTCTGCAATGGAACATATCTGGGGTTTAATCAGTAAGATATATTGATTTTTTTTTTATTTGAAATTTTTTTTATCAATTGTATTTGCTTCACTGAGTAAATTTTATTCACTTTATTTTTTAGATAAGAAAATCTCATATTAAAAGGTCTTTATTTTTCCTAAACAAAAGCAGGTTTTTTATGCTTATAAAGGAATTTGTTATGATCTTTACTATGAACAGCAATATAGTTCTACAATATGCTGATAGTACCCTATAAATATCATCATTCATGCTAAAGTTAGTCTCACCCAACACATATTAGTGCTATAATTATTTTTTCAAACTTGCATCCTCATCCTGGTTATATTATAACTTCCTATTGTAAGATTATTGTTATAACACACACTTGTACTTGGTATAACCTAATTTGTTAAGTACTCTCTATACATAATGCTTAGGCAATTGCTGTGACACCTGTATAGTTAGTATGAAGACTGACTACTCTTGACCTCATACCATGGAAATTTTTATAGTATTGTAGAGTCACTGGGGATGTACTCTTTATTCCACAACATCTACCCTTTTGAGATTACTACTTTTATTTAGTATTAGTATCTCTACTTCCTCTTTCTGGAGAGTTCACCAATGTACTTTGTAGCATTTTCTTTTCTTCGAACTTGTCCTTATAGGTTCCCTGGTTTGTTTTGTTACTGACACCTCAAAAATGTTGTACCAGTTCTTCAGGTCTTTCATCAGTGAATTTTTTCTTCAGCTGATTTTGGTGTATTTTATGTTGAACTTTTTTTCTGCCATTCAACTTTGCAAAAGTTTTTCTGGACTTTGTAACAGGTAGTTGTATATTTCAAGACAACTAATTAATCTAGTCCAGAAATCTGTGAAAAAACAAATTTTGTCATTTTTTTCTTTACATACATTACTAGTACAGCCCATTTCAAATGGTTTATTTTCTGCAATACACCAATTCTTTCTAGTCTGCCCAACTCTTCATTTACCTGACTAATGCGTCATTTTAGTTTAAATACTGGCATCAAACATTTTTTTACTTGAAAATTCACCTTGAATTTTGAACGCTGACCCAATTCATTAGACAGAACATCAGCAAAATATTTTTTAAATTCTTCCTTAAGATTTTCACTCTGACTTTTTAAATTGGTCATTTGTCAACTTACATTTTTGCAATAAGTGTTTATCAACAACTCCCACAGCTCAAATAGTTCCATCCAGCCTGTACTGAATAGATTTGTCACATTCCTTAGAACATAAGCTTTTGTTTTTATCTGTTTATTTCAAAAATAAACATCACATGTTAATTCTCCCAAAAACAAAAAAGACAATTTCTTGCCAGAAACTGAAGTTGTGACTTTTTAATTCTTTTTTAATAAAGATTTTCCAATTTCTTTCCATGTGGTCTCATTTACTATTGAAATGTCACTACCAGGATCTAGTAATATTTTTACTCCCACATTATTGATTTGCAGCTTAACAAATTTTCTTTTGTTTTGTGGGCTTATTTTTTCTGTCACAATATTGTGTATTTATTTCTTCCTGCGAAAATTTTTTCATGGTTTAGTCCTGCAGTGTGATTTTATATGTCCTTTTTTACCAGTCATAACATTCTGAATTTTTCCATGGACAGTCTTTTCCAAGATGTAATTTTACACATCTGAGACAAGGTTTTAAATTCCTTTTTGTGCATTTTTCCTTCTCTCTTACCAATACACATTCATTATTCTGAAGTTTTTAAGAATCATGCTTCAGACTTAGCAAAGGTTTGGCAATCATCCACTATTTCCTGCAGTTTTACATTATTATTATGTTTCAATCTTTGCTAAAATTTTCATTTGCACTTCAGCATCTTTTTCTATTGTTAGACCGAGAGTGAGCAATTACTTTTCTTAGTGGGTCGCATTGTTACTATGGACATGACTACTGGGCTAGATGCTTTTGAAGACTATATATTGAAAAATGTAACAGCATGAAACAGTGAAAAATCTTCATGATCAGTTAATTATTAAAACATCTTGCTAGTTGTAAAGTTTAATTACAATAGACTATATTGTAAAAATTGTATTATAGCATAAATAATTGACAAAATTTAAGAAAAATACAATAGTTGGTGTATAATTAATGAGATTGATGTAGTCTACTGCAGTTGTTGACTAGTTTGCTTAAATCTGGCTCCAAGCTGCTTGTGCTAATTCTTAATATTGCTTGAAGATTTGAATTTGTCAAAAAAGATCTGTTTTTGCTTTTGATAATTTTCATATTTGAAAAAGTTTGCTCACATATGTAAGTGGATGCAAACATAACAAACAATTTTCTTGAAAAGTCTTTCAAATCTTTGAAATGATCTAGGTGAAGAGATGCATAAAATTTAATTAAAGATTTGTTTTCAAAGCTATACTTCAAAGCATTGTCAGCTTGGTGGTCTAGGAGTTCCATTTGTAGTTCATTAGTTGCAGTTTCAGAGGTGAATGGAGACCTCAACATTTTGAACTGCAGCTCCATTGCTTTGAAATTTGCAAATCTCTTAGCAAATTCTTCCTTCAAGGCTTTGATCTGTCCACTGTATTTTTGTGCAGATGTATATTCAACAGGCTGATCTTTCAGAAGGGGGAAGTGATCATAGTTTTGATCAGACAGTTGTTTAGCAAAAAGTGTAAGTTTTGTCTGAAAAGATTTTATCTCCACAAATAAGTCATGAGCAAAGACAGCATTATCTTGAAGTTTCATGTTGAGCTCATTCATTTTTTGCATGGAATCTGTAGCTAATGCAAAATCACACACTGATTCTTCATCATTTATTTTGATGTAGAAGTCACAAGCCACATCCTTTATTTCCAAAAACATGAAAATCTCTTCTTTGAGGTCTAATACACTTTTTAAAATTTTTCCAAGACTCAGCCACCTTACATTGTTGTGAGACAACACATCAGAAAAATCAAACTCCATTTCTTGCAAAAAATTTTGAAGCTATCTATGGTTTAGTCCCCTTGATCTTATCACATTTACTGCACATACCACTGGATCAATCACATGTTTAAAATCCAATTTCGCTTTGCAAAGACTTTCTTGGTGAATTATGCATTGAAATGAAAGCAACTCATGAAGTGAGCATTTTAACTGAATCTTGTCATTTAGCCATTTGAGAAATCTACAATGTGTCCCAGTTAGTGAAGGTGCCCTGTCAGTTGTTATGCTCACAAATTTATCAAGGCATAATTCCAAACAATACATAAGACTTTCAACAAATCATTCCTGGTAGTAGTTTCTTTGAGACTCTCCATTGACAACAGTTTTTCTGTGATGTTGAAATTTTCATTAAAATTCTGCAAATGAAAATCAGCAACTGTGCAATATGTGCTATGTTTTGCGCTCTTATCTAAAACGAGTGAGAACCACTTGAATTTATTTGCAGTATCCAAAATTTTCCCATGCAAGTTTTCAGCAATGGCATCTATTCTACAAACAATAGTTCTCCATGACAATGAAATTGCTTCCTACTTTTGACTTTTACTTCTGGACACAAAGTATTAATTGCATCAATCATTCTTTCACAAATTCTGCATCAGAAAATGGCTCGTTATGTTTTGTGATCTTATTTGCCAATATAAAACTTGCCTTTGTTGCAAGCTCTTGTGTAGATGTACATTTAAAAAATATGCCTTATTGGCATTTCAGTTTTTTAACCATATCTGTTGCTTTGTTTTGTAGTTCTTGTGTGGGAAAGTTTTGGCTGAAGTTGCCATGTTTCAACTGAAAATGTCTTTTCAAAATATATTCCTTGAATTACTGCACAAGTAGTGTGGCAAATCAGGAACACAGCTTTTGTACCATTTTCTACAAAAAATTCTTTTCAGTCCATTCCTTTTTTAAAATACTGCATTGAAAGTCAGCTTTACATCTTTTAGAACTCATTATGAGTGAATGCTTTTTCATTGTTTTAGAATATAACTTATTAAAAAATAGAATCAAATTCTAAAAACACTGCAAAATGACGAGTCTCACTAAATCTCATTTACAAATATCCTGCAAAATGATACTTAAACTAAAATTCCAATTAAAGTGGAATTATTACAAATATTTCTTCCGAGAAGTTTTTATACAATTTTTAAATACCCGAAAAGTTTTTATTAAATTTGTAAATATTATAAAAGTAAGAGAGGACCACATTAAAAGCTTTGGTGGGCTGGATGGGGCCTGCAGACCATAATTTGTCCACCCATGTCAGAACTTGCATGAAAATTAATCCCTTCAACATATCTGGAATTATTTGCTTAAGTTTAAATTGTTCACATTCTCTGTTGACGGTACCCGCATATGTGACAAAATCTTCATCTTCTTTTTTGGTTAAATTCATGCACCTCTAACAAGCATGTAACAGAGAACATTTGTTACTAAAAATTTTTGTCAGAATATGTACTGTGTCTTCAAACCCTATTTTACCTGGTTTTCTCAGTAAAATATAATTGCAGTACTTTTCATACTCTATCGACACTATTTTCTTAACAACAACTTGGATTTTTTCATCTTCCCAGCCACTGCATTCCTGACTAAATATTTCTTCATGTTTACAAAAATATGCAGAAAAAGTCAGTTTGTTATCATGATTGTATACAAATTCTGATACAATGTTTTGCACTGCATCTGGTGTAAGAGATGCTGAAGAATTTTTCTGTTTTCTCTTGAACTACATCCAACAACTCCAGTTGCTGGTTTTGTAGTTCCAGCAACTGCCGATTCTGCTGTTGCTGCTGTTGTTGAATTTCAACAATGGAAGTCAAAATTTTAATTTTCTCCATATTCATGAGAATATTTTTTCTACACACAGGACAAATTTTTTTTAAACCAATGTGGTTAAAATTTTTGTCCTCACCTGAAGCAACAAGCATATTTCGTACTTGTTCACAACAGAAGTATATTTCGTACTTGTTCACAAAGCAACAAGTTTATTTCGTAATTGTTCACGAAGCAATAAGTATATTTTGTACTTGTTTACTCAGAATGGGTTTCTGAATCTTTATCACAATGGTTATAAATTGTCTGAGTTTCAAATCCCTTGTCATCACTACTATAACAATGTATGATTACGACGATAAACCATTGTAATGCATGTAGTCATTTTGGAGCTGACAGATAATCAGCTCCAAAATGACTACATGGCTCTGATATGACTGTCTGTGTTGCACACATGAGTTACAAAAATCTGATCATCCACTATTATAACTCCAGTTATAATAGTGGTGCTTGTTATACTGTGCTTCAGTTCAAATTCCTTGTCATCAACTATTATAACTTCAGTTATAATGTTGTGAATTTATCCCACACTTGACTTCAAGCTCCTTTTTGCTAACAATTATAACTTCCTATTGTAGGGTTATTTTTATAACACACACTTGTACTTAGTTTAATGTAATTCATTAAGTATTCTCTATATGTAATGTTTCGGCTATTGCCATAACTTCTGTATAGTTAGTATGAAGACTGACTTCAATATGACTACTCTCAACCTCATACCATGGAACTCTTTATAGTATTGGACAGTTCTTTACTCCAGAACAGGTTGTTTTAATCACATTTTAATTACTGTATATTGGTAACTAATGTATTAAAAGGAATGGGTTCTAACATTATACATTACACTGTACTGGTCAATGGTGAATTATTACAGTGAATTGCAAAGAGTAGAGTCTATCATTATGCAATAGAATAAGTTTCTAGTTGGCATCAGAAATCCTTGTAATAATATTGAGGTACTTAGGATATTCTATTTTAAACTAACTTGTCCTCTTTCTTAACAGATGATTATTTCTTACAGACATTTTGAACTTTCATCTAACAGGATTCAGTATTTATGTAGGCTTTCAATTATTTTCTTGTCTGTACAATAGGACAATAGGATTATAAAAATCTAAAGATTCAATTTTTTTCTTAAAACCTATTGGGAAAGTGTTAAAGAATCAAATAGAGAAGATTTTGATTTATAAATATAAAATGAAGTTAAAAATGTATTACTTTATTTTACTCTTTATAACTATATATAATTAAGTACTTGAAGAACTTGTGTTGCACGTTGCCTCTGAATTTTAGTTGGCCATTGGCAATTCCTCAATAGGGACCCCAGTGCTATACAAACAGATTCAATCAGCAACAGACAATTTTTTTCAGGTTTCTTTTTACTCAGTTTATATTTAGGGATATAGTAGGCATGTATTCTTGGAAGAAGTGAGTTGGAGATAGAACCTGTCAACAAGTTGGCCAGTTACCTATCCTCTTCATATGATGACAAAGGAATCTGGGTGAAGGAGGCTCAAACAAACATTAGAGCTCTTGGTTTCTCTATTGCTACAACTGAACTCTTGATTTTCTTGTATTATTTTCATCTTATATCAAAACTTAAAGACAATCCATTACTGTCAGGATTCTATACCCATGGTATTTAACCCACCACCACTCAGTTCAGGTCCTTAAAATGTAAGATTTAGCATTATATTCACTACTGCTATCATTTTATCATTTTGTCTAGCCTATACATGCTGTTACACTAGCATAACAATATGAAACACAGTCCTCACATTGTATAACTTAAATGAAAAAGTCAAAGCTTTTCTGGTGTCTATAATTGTTGAAAAGTAATAAGCATTTTTATTATTGTAGTTGTCTCACATATAAATCATTTGTGTTTGATTATGAAGAATTTTAAAATTTGGTTATCTAAAGAAATACATCAGAACATTATGCTTATTTACAAATCATGCAACATATTTTATTAGTAATTGAAACAGGAGTGTAATATTAATCCACACTATGAGGGTGGGTCTGAAAAGTTCATAGGCTGACTATGAAGGAGTGATGCTAGAGCTGTGAAATCTTGCATGGATTAATTTCAAATCTTCTTATTAATAACTGCATTGTTTTTCTGATGTACTGATATCAAATGACTTCAAATATAACTAGTAGCAACTTCTTTTAAAAATGTACAAAATTTGGCATCATGGTATTATCAAGTACCTGCAGAAAAAGGGTTTAGCCACCAAGGACATTCATACTGACATGGATGACACTCCAGCTTTATCAACAGTGCAAAAGTGGGCAGCTGAATTTAGGAAGATAAGGAAGAATCTTGAAGATAACTCTAGTTCTGGACATCCTGCAACTGCCACTACTAAGGAAAAGATTGATCATGTTCACCACATGGTGAGGGATGACAGGCAATTAACTATAAATCAAATAGCCACTGCTGTTAGTATATCCCATGAGAGAGTTGAGAATATTCTGCACAATGAACTTGACATAATGAAGGTTTCTGCTCAGTGAATGTCATGTCTTCTGATACCTGATCAAAAGCACACCAGACTGATCACATCAGGAAAATTTGACATTATTTGAGGCAGATTCAGTTGGTCTTCTTGAACGTTGGGCTCCTCAGCTTGAAAGAATAGATGGAAACACCACTCCTCACCTGCTCTAAAGAAGGCAAAGGTCATTTCATCTGCAGGGAAGATGATGGCCTCAGTTTGTTGGGATGCAAAAGGCATTGTTTATTATCTTTAAAAGGTCACACCATTGATGGAGAGTACTATGCCACCTTGGTACTTAAGTTATGAAAGGTCATCTTGTTTCATCAGGTCAATGCCCCAGCACACAAGTCCTTGGTTTCTATGGATGCTGTGTGTGACTGTTGCTTTGAACTGGTTGATCACCCTCACTATTTGGCCCTTTCATATATTCTCTAACATGAAAAAACACTTGGTTGGGAGTCAGTATTGTAGTTATGATGACATCATATATGCTGTTAATGATTTTTTGACCAATAGGATGAAAGTTTTTTCACCAATGGGATACAAGCACTGCAGCATTGATGGAAAAAGTGTATGGACTACAAAGGGGATTATGTTGAAAACTAAACCTCATTTGGTCACATTCCATAAGAGTATCTTGGTCACCTTATGAACTTTTCAGCTGACCCACATATTAAGGAACTAAGTATCGTGTATACGTAGATGTATATATAGTCTATGGAGCTAGGAGAGATGTATATATAGATTAAGGAGCTAAGTGAGATTTATATATACATTAAGCAGCTTAAAGGGATATATATCTATATATAGATAGATTAATTGAGCTAAGAGGGATGTACAGGGTGCGATGGGTAAATTGTCGCCATATTATATTTTCAATTTCTCACATTTGTGTTGCTTTTTTTTTTTTTAATTTTGTTAACTGCACAGTATAGTAGGGACAGTTGAACACTGTCTGTGAGAAAAAGAACAACATGATGCAATTCATTCCACCAAAAATTTAGAAATGGCATGCTGTACTGCTTGGTGTTCATGCTGGAAGCTTCAATATGAACATTTCAGGGTGTTTGGATGTCAATCTGAGGAGAGTGCAGAGGATTCAGAAAGAGTTGGATGAGTCTAATGGTGATTACAAAGGTGTTTGGCGTGATCACTAGTGATGGCAACATTATGCCTCTATTCTTCTCACAGGGCCTCAATCTCAATACAGAGGCCTACATCAAGTACCCTGAGAAGGTAGTGCTGCTCTGGGTCAAGAGGGTGACTGCTGGAAGGAACTATATCTAGCAACAGGACTCTGCACCATGCCACACCAGCAGGAGAACTCAGTCATGGCTGTTAGACAATTTATGCAACCACATCACTCCTTACATCTGGCCACCTAACTCCCCAGACTGCTACCCCCTTGATTATTATGTGTGGGGTGTAGTTGGGTGAGAGACCAACAAAACTACCTTTAAATACCAAAGATGAACTGAAGTCAAGGATTATGGCAGCATTCACCAACTTAAACAAGGAGACTGTTGAGAAGAGTTGCAGGGGATTCTGAAGTCATCTGGTGGCTATGGATGAAGCTAATGGCAATTTTATTGATATAAATTTATTCTTTAGTATTTCAAGATGTTCTTGTGTAATTTTGGTAAATATATCAGTTAAGAAGAGAGGTCAGTGTTATTTTCATATTTGGTTCATTTAGATGACATTTTATCCATCGTACACTGTATATATAGATTAAGGTGCTAAATGGGGTGTATATATATATAGATTAAGCATCTGAGGAATGTATCTATAGATTAAAGAGCTAAGTGAGATTATTATTAAGCAGGCTGTGATAGAGAGAGAGAGAGAGAGAGAGAGAGAGAGAGAGAGAGAGATGAAGCAGCTAAGAGTGAATTATATTTAGATTAAGGTGTGTTTTTTTCATTTAGGACTCCATTGGACTAAGTTTATGTTTATGTTGATGCGACTACACATGAGATGATTGTAATAATAGATCTGCCAAGAATGTAAGATTGTAAGAACCTGGACACAAATTTACTGTTTTAAATAAAAAAAGAATGAAAAAAAATCTAAATGAAAATGGCTAGATTATATATTCAAAACACATATAAAAAAATTATCTTTAAAATTCCCAGCATCTCTCATTTTTGCACATGTGTAGTAACATAAACATAAACTGATGAAGTTCTAAAGGATGAAATGTATCACATGAAAACTTTTCCAGTTTGTCATACTTCTTTCCCTTAAGATATATCATTATCAATACTGTTATTTATCAATATTGTTATTTATCAATACTGTTATTTATCAATACTGTTATTTATCAAAATTGTTGTTTCAGCTAGCAATTTTATTGCATTACTTTAAACTAGTTCTTGAAGCCAGTTTAAGATAATGAAGTTGAAGAAAATGAAACAATATCTGACCATACTGCCCAAAATTGGTTTAAGCATTTTAAGAGTGGTCACTTGTCCATTGAAAGAAAGCCCAGAAATGGATCACCATCAGTTATTGATTTTGATGCTTTAAAATGCAAGATGGAGGTGAACCTGTCCACCAGCATCTGAAAACTTTTACAAGAGCTAAGATCATTGAAAGATACCAAATATAGAGCATTACATAAGTTTAAAAAATATGCAGAAGCTTTTAAGATGTTAAAAACATAAAAAAATTTCAGATACACCCCAATATGTTTCCTTTTTATTCCTTCTCTTCCAAATACATTTCAGCAACAAAGATGGCTACCCAATACCAGAAAGTGAAAGATGATTGTTATATATAAAGACTGGTCATTATAGCAGTCAGTAAATCAGTCTATGAATCACTTTATTAAAACCTAGCTGGCAACTATTGGTTAGAAAATCATGATAAATGACTATAAATGTTTTGTTTGCTAATCTGGTAAGAAGCTTATATTTCTATTCAATGTTTGATTAGAAACGATTCCAATTTGTTATCAATAATGTAAAGCTTACAATTGTAAAACTATTTAATCTTTTTGTTTGATTATGAAGGATAGTAATGGATTTTTATTTATTAATCCAACAGATTTTATCACTTTAAACATTATTTTTAGTGTCTACTCATATATGAGTAGACACTCCATTTATTTATTAAACAGTATATTTATTTATTTTTGTCTACCAGCCTGAATATTTGAGAAATCTTATTAAAGAAAAATATGCACTCTCTGACATGATTCAAACCTGCAACCCCCTGAGCGGAGGGAACTGTCATGCATGGTTGAATAATGCCTTTAAATGAAAATTCTCTTATCATAGAATTTCTTGAAAATTTCCTATTTACTCAATTTCATATCCAAAAATAAACAAAACAATCTTCTAAACAAGTAATGAATTTTTATTTCTTAATCCTACAGATTTTATCTACTTTTCCATTTGTTCTGCTTTCCATATTACATTAAGTGTGCATCATTTCCAATGATCTTCAGCTTTTCTTTGGTTTCTTGAATAATGAGTTCAGTCCTGAGTATGGCTAGTTTACTTTTTTATTGGCTCATACAAGTAAGCACTTACTTTCTTAATTGCTAACCATTGACAATTACCTTCCTCCTGACTTTTAATCTACAAACTACAGTTTGAATGCTAAATAACTTATGCACTTGGGAAAGGCATGGCTTCATTGGTTCTCTACTATCCAGCAGTTGGCTAAATAGCAGGGCAGATGAAAATCATTAGCCTTAGGTAGCTACCAGTCTAGGATAAAAAAGCTCTTAATTTAAACCATTTGGACATAAATGTGCTGTGAAATTTGAGAAAAGTATTCATTGCATTGAAGTATGGTCTGGCCATTTACTACAACTGATACTCCATCAGCTATTCTAGACCACAGCTTATTCCTGGATCCCTGGTGTCAAGAAAGTGTATCTCAAGATATGCAACACCTTTCTAACTTTAAAAATCCACTTCCATGCAAATTTTTAAAAGCATTAATTGAGACATAGAGAAATGAAAATAACAATCTCTCTTACTTTCAAGCAAAACTTAAATCACAAGAAAAAGATACTATTATAGCAGGTTTTATTTTGACCATAAATATATAAAAAAGTTAATAAATATAGTAGTTTATCTTATAAAGATATATATAATAAAAATATAATTTTATGGTATGCTATATTTATGGCTAAAAGTGTACAATATAGAGCGTATGTAAATAAAAATGAACACTGAGGTCAACACCCAGCAGTGACATTGGCTTGAAGATTGCATTTAAACGTGAAACAGACTGTTGTTGCTGATATATATGTTGTTGCTGATATATATATATATATATATATAATAAAGAGAAAGAACAGTAAGATATATAATCCAGTGTTCTTACTAATATTTTTATTTTTACAAAACAGTGCTCAATGCAAATCTACAGAGCATAAATATTATAAATTTACTAATTTAAAAATATGGTTCCATCACTACACAGGAATTACCATGTTTCAAAAACAGAAACTAAAACTTCAAATTCAATTACAGAATTAAATTAAAATTCTAGATCAGTTTCATTTTCAAGCGATGTGTTGAACACATATCATCTTTTGTTAGAAAAGACACCCACTACCCTATCTTGGTTTAACCTCTTTTCGAATGTAACTCATATTTTGATACAATAGTTGTCAGTGAAAATGAACACCCTACTGCCCCTTGTTGAAATAATTGGATTTCCCCATATCCTTAGAAATGAATATTATGAATGTATGTTCTAAAACTCAGTAAATTTCAAAATTCCAAAATTGAAAATGAAACAGGACTAGGGACTTTAATTTAATTCTATAATTAAATTTAAAGTTTTTAGTTTCTGTTTTTGAAACATGGTAATTCCTGTGTAACAATGGAACCATATTTTTAAATTAGTAAATTTATAATATATATATATATATATATATATATATATACTTCTGAGATGAGGTATTATGTACATTATTTACATTATTCGGACTATTGTCCTCATCTTTGTCGCCATATTTATTACAACGTTTCAGCCATTGTATGCTCCGGCCTTCTCCGGCCTGGTTGGAATATCGAACTGAACCCTTTATTTTGCTCACTGGGGTAGACTGTTCTAGTTCCACGTGCCATGTCTGATGGATGTCAGCTATCAGTTATTTCCTGTTAATTTCCCTCTGAAAGTTCTCCACTGACTTAACTGGGTATTGAACTCTTTGGGTCCTGTCACTGGATCTAACCAACGCCTTTATCCACTGTGCCATGTGTCCTTAAGGACATCTGGGTATGAATTTCTGGGTATTATAAACCTAATGTCTTCAGCAACCATTTTTACCAGTACTCATATTGCAATTTTTGCTGTTATCATTGCATTGTTTGTACACAAACAACACACTTTGGAATGGGATCACACATATATCGACAGGATGAGGACTTAGCAATGTGCTCAGCATTATCACCAGCAATGGCGAATATATACATAGAATACTTTGAGGAAATGGGATTAGAATCTATATCTCTAAAGCCAACTATATGGTTAAGGTACGTAGATGACACCTTTATTCTCTGGCCACACCAGGAAGATGTTCAGGTTCTACTGGACCATGTGAACTCAATAAGACCTTTGATACAGTTCACAATCGAGAAAGAGAGTAACAACACACTCTCATTCCTGGATGTTCTAATATCTTGAACAGAGCATGGGTTTAAGACATCCGTATACCGTAAACTGACATTCACCAGACAGTACCTCAATTTCAACTCCCACCATCCATACAGCGTAAAGAAAGTGATTGTCTGTTGCTTACAACACCGAGCAAAAGTCATAAGTGGCAACCCAGAGACGTATATGACAAGTCATGTGATGTGCTCTCTGTGACATCTGCATAGTTGGACTCTAAATGACCTGGAAATAAGTCATAGCTTGGGTCACGGTGTATGTTCCAATGCAAAACTCAGATGAGATTTTGTGAGCTGATCACTGACTCACCATAAACCATAAAAACGACAGTCAGCAGAAGAGATCTGAAACAGAACAGTCAGTAACAAGATCTGAAACTGCGTAGTCAGCAAATAAGACCAAACTTGATTAGCAACAATGACACACGTTACCATGACAATGTGTATGTCAGCGATGATTTTTCTATAAAACAACCTCATGATGAAAGTAAATTTTGTATCCTCTCTCTGTTCACTGTGTTTTTGAAATTACTGCTATCACGTGCAATCAGTCAGCAACATTTCATTAGCATGTGCTTCACACACACATATTGGCATACGTATCACTTCAAACTTTGCCGACTCGCAACAAAATAACTTTGAACTTTGCAGACTCACTTCAAACTTTGCAGACTCACTTGTGACAAATCATTTTGAATACTTGAACTATTGGTCTCTTCATGGCCACAACAAAGAACATTCATTTTCATTATGTAAATATATATATAAATGTTATTGTCATATTTAGCTTGGTCTTTTTTTTCTGTGAAGATCATTTCCTTGCATTGTTTATAATTTTGTATTGTATTTGTGGGCACAACACTCAGATTTTATTTTCCTCCTAAAATCTGGGTAGACCTGATCCCACAGGTACAATAGCTGAAATGTAATAATAACAACAATGATGAGCCTGCATGTAAATTATGTAAATAATGATAACTTCTTATCCTAGCAATCCAGACAGAAACAACTGAACCTCTGAGATATGTTATCATTTCTATAATTACAAATTAAACTTAACAACTTGGCAGATGTAAATTGTTTAGAATGCATGATAAAACTTCAAAAAGAGTAAGATATAAGAATGTATTATAAAAAAATTAATGAATATGTTTTGTTGTTAAGAGAAAACACCTTTGAAGAAATTAACCAAAAGAGCTTAAATAAATTGTTGTGTGACCAAATATATATTTTTACTTTGAATTTTCTTTAAGCAACATCCATGCCAGCAATGTAGTATCAGGAATAAAGTAAGTTCAGTAAGATTATTAATTATTACTATGTACTTCCAAACGTTTGGATTTATAAACAAACCTATCTTATTTGTAAATAGATGGGCTCCTATATTCAATGTATACTTTGGCAGTATTTTCTTTAATGAGAGTCTCTACTCTATCATATGTCCAATATCCACTGCACTATAAAATAATGATTTCAAGTAAAATTGACATCTCTTTTAATTTCTATTGCGAAAAGTCATGAATCATCTAATCATTGCTATTTCTGCTATTCAGGAACAATCTTAGAAAAAAAGAAATGTAGCAATTACTAAAAGTTGTACAGCATTTAGAAAAGCCAATTAAGTTGTTGCATCATCATCTGCATATAGTTCCCCACAAAAGTTGGATGAAATAAGAAATGCATGTTCTCTAAACTAACAATATTTCCATTTGCAACTAGCCATTTATTTTCAGTTCTTCATCTATTCATCAAGAATTGTTTTAACTTTTGCTCACAGCTTTTAGCAAGACAATAATTATGCTTCGAGTCACAGTTACAATAGGATGAGATGCAAATTCAATGGGAGATGCTGAAAAGGAAGAAGGTGCTTGTGTCAGTTGAAGCAATCTAGCTTTTGTCTCCATAGCTTTAATAGTGATAGAGTTAGGAGAGGAGAGTGTGTGATAAAAGTCGACTTCTGTTAAGTTGGGTGTAAGTCTTGAGAGACAGGAAATTAGGAGATGAATATCTGAGCTTTATGTTTCTTTAGTCATTGGAAGAGTGCAGTGTGTGTGTCACTTTCTATACAGACAAATACAGCTGCATAAATTAAAAAAAAAAATGAAGATAAAAACAAAATTTTAAAACATTTCCTCAGAACTAAATTGAAATGAATTTTAAAACAAACATTTTTTTAGTCAGTCTGGTTTCTTAGCTTTGAAAATTAAAAAAAAATGTTTATCCAAGAAATTCAATCTGAAATCAGTTTTTTAAAAGAGAAGCTTGTTTTTATTTCTTCTTCCTTCTATAAGCAATTCATCATTCCAGTCAAAAAAAAAACAAACAAAACAGCAATAGGTGTGCGTTATCATGAAGCAATGGTTAACATTGTCCTCATAATGATTGCTTCAGCATAACGTGCATTATCATGAAGCAATGGTTAACATTGGCCTTATAATGATTGCTTTAACATAACGTGTGTTATCATGAAGCAATGTTTAACATTGGCCTTATAATGATTGCTTTAGCATAACATGCGTTATCATGAAGCAATGGTTAATATTGGCCTTATAATGATTGCTTTAGCATAACATGCGTTATTATGAAGCAATGGTTAACACTGGCCTTATAATGATTGCTTTAGCATAACATGCGTTATCATGAAGCAATGGTTAACATTGGCCTTATAATGATTGCTTTAGCATAACATGCGTTATCATGAAGCAATGGTTAATATTGGCCTTATAATGATTGCTTTAGCATAACGTGCATTATCATGAAGCAATGGTTAATATTGGCCTTATAATGATTGCTTTAGCATAACATGCGTTATCATGAAGCAATGGTTAACACTGGCCTTATAATGATTGCTTTAGTATAACGTGCGTTATCATGAAGCAATGTTTAACATTGGCCTTATAATGATAGCTTTAGCATAACGTGCATTATCATGAAGCAATGGTTAACAGTGGCCTTATAATGATTGCTTTAACATAACGTGTGTTATCATGAAGCAATGTTTAACATTGGCCTTATAATGATTGCTTTAGCATAACGTGCATTATCATGAAGCAATGGTTAATATTGGCCTTATAATGATTGCTTTAGCATAACATGCGTTATCATGAAGCAATGGTTAACATTGGCCTTATAATGATTGCTTTAGCATAACATGCGTTATCATGAAGCAATGGTTAACATTGGCCTTATAATGATTGCTTTAGCATAACGTTCATTATCATGAAGCAATGGTTAATATTGGCCTTATAATGATTGCTTTAGCATAACATGCGTTATCATGAAGCAATGGTTAATATTGGCCTTATAATGATTGCTTTAGCATAACGTGCATTATCATGAAGCAATGGTTAATATTGGCCTTATAATGATTGCTTTAGCATAACATGCGTTATCATGAAGCAATGGTTAACATTGGCCTTATAATGATTGCTTTAGCATAACGTGCATTATCATGAAGCAATGGTTAATATTGGCCTTATAATGATTGCTTTAGCATAACATGCGTTATCATGAAGCAATGGTTAACATTGGCCTTATAATGATTGCTTTAGCATAACGTGCATTATCATGAAGCAATGGTTAATATTGGGCTTATAATGATTGCTTTAGCATAACATGCGTTATCATGAAGCAATGGTTAATATTGGCCTTATAATGATTGCTTTAGCATAACATGCGTTATCATGAAGCAATGGTTAACATTGGCCTTATAATGATTGCTTTAGCATAACATGCGTTATCATGAAGCAATGGTTAACATTGGCCTTATAATGATTGCTTTAGCATAACGTGCATTATCATGAAGCAATGGTTAACATTGGCCTTATAATGATTGCTTTAGCATAACATGCGTTATCATGAAGCAATGGTTAATATTGGCCTTATAATGATTGCTTTAGCATAACGTGCATTATCATGAAGCAATGGTTAATATTGGCCTTATAATGATTGCTTTAGCATAACATGCGTTATCATGAAGCAATGGTTAACACTGGCCTTATAATGATTGCTTTAGTATAACGTGCGTTATCATGAAGCAATGTTTAACATTGGCCTTATAATGATTGCTTTAGCATAACGTGCATTATCATGAAGCAATGGTTAACAGTGGCCTTATAATGATTGCTTTAACATAACGTGCGTTATCATGAAGCAATGTTTAACATTGGCCTTATAATGATTGCTTTAGCATAACGTGCATTATCATGAAGCAATGGTTAATATTTGCCTTATAATGATTGCTTTAGCATAACATGCGTTATCATGAAGCAATGGTTAACATTGGCCTTATAATGATTGCTTTAGCATAACGTGCATTATCATGAAGCTATGGTTAACATTGGCCTTATAATGATTGCTTTAGCATAACGTGCATTATCATGAAGCAATGGTTAACATTGGCCTTATAATGATTGCTTTAGCATAACGTGCATTATCATGAAGCAATGGTTAACATTGGCCTTATAATGATTGCTTTAGCATAACGTGCATTATCATGAAGCAATGGTTAATATTGGCCTTATAATGATTGCTTTAGCATAACATGCGTTATCATTAAGCAATGGTTAACATTGGCCTTATAATGATTGCTTTAGCATAACGTGCATTATCATGAAGCAATGGTTAACATTGGCCTTATAATGATTGCTTTAGCATAACGTGCGTTATCATGAAGCAATGGTTAATATTGGCCTTATAATGATTGCTTTAGCATAACATGCGTTATCATGAAGCAATGGTTAATATTGGCCTTATAATGATTGCTTTAGCATAACGTGCATTATCATGAAGGAATGGTTAACATTGGCCTTATAATGATTGCTTTAGCATAACGTGCATTATCATGAAGCAATGGTTAATATTGGCCTTATAATGATTGCTTTAGCATAACATGCGTTATCATGAAGCAATGGTTAACATTGGCCTCATAATGATTGCTTTAGCATAACGTGCGTTATCATGAAGCAATGGTTAACATTGGCCTTATAATGATTGCTTTAGCATAACGTGCATTATCATGAAGCAATGGTTAATATTGGCCTTATAATGATTGCTTTAGCATAACATGCGTTATCATGAAGCAATGGTTAACATTGGCCTCATAATGATTGCTTTAGCATAACATGCGTTATCATGAAGCAATGGTTAACATTGGCCTTATAATGATTGCTTTAGCATAACGTGCATTATCATGAAGCAATGGTTAATATTGGCCTTATAATGATTGCTTTAGCATAATATGCATTATCATGAAGCAATGGTTAACATTGTCCTCATAATGATTGCTTTAGCATAACGTGCATTATCATGAAGCAATGGTTAACATTGGCCTTATAATGATTGCTTTAGCATAACGTGCATTATCATGAAGCAATGGTTAATATTGGCCTTATAATGATTGCTTTAGCATAACATGCGTTATCATGAAGCAATGGTTAACATTGGCCTTATAATGATTGCTTTAGCATAACGTGCATTATCATGAAGCAATGGTTAATATTGGCCTTATAATGATTGCTTTAGCATAACATGCGTTATCATGAAGCAATGGTTAACATTGGCCTTATAATGATTGCTTTAGCATAACGTGCATTATCATGAAGCAATGGTTAATATTGGCCTTATAATGATTGCTTTAGCATAACATGCGTTATCATGAAGCAATGGTTAATATTGGCCTTATAATGATTGCTTTAGCATAACATGCATTATCATGAAGCAATGGTTAATATTGGCCTTATAATGATTGCTTTAGCATAACATGCGTTATCATGAAGCAATGGTTAACACTGGCCTTATAATGATGGCTTTAGTATAACGTGCGTTATCATGAAGCAATGTTTAACATTGGCCTTATAATGATTGCTTTAGCATAACGTGCATTATCATGAAGCAATGGTTAACAGTGGCCTTATAATGATTGCTTTAACATAACGTGGGTTATCATGAAGCAATGGTTAATATTGGCCTTATAATGATTGCTTTAGCATAACATGCGTTATCATGAAGCAATGGTTAACACTGGCCTTATAATGATTGCTTTAGTATAACGTGCGTTATCATGAAGCAATGTTTAACATTGGCCTTATAATGATTGCTTTAGCATAACGTGCATTATCATGAAGCAATGGTTAACAGTGGCCTTATAATGATTGCTTTAACATAACGTGCGTTATCATGAAGCAATGTTTAACATTGGCCTTATAATGATTGCTTTAGCATAACGTGCATTATCATGAAGCAATGGTTAATATTGGCCTTATAATGATTGCTTTAGCATAACATGCGTTATCATGAAGCAATGGTTAACATTGGCCTTATAATGATTGCTTTAGCATAACGTGCATTATCATGAAGCAATGGTTAATATTGGCCTTATAATGATTGCTTTAGCATAACATGCGTTATCATGAAGCAATGGTTAACATTGGCCTTATAATGATTGCTTTAGCATAACGTGCATTATCATGAAGCAATGGTTAACATTGGCCTTATAATGATTGCTTTAGCATAACGTGCATTATCATGAAGCAATGGTTAATATTGGCCTTATAATGATTGCTTTAGCATAATATGCATTATCATGAAGCAATGGTTAACATTGTCCTCATAATGATTGCTTTAGCATAACGTGCATTATCATGAAGCAATGGTTAACATTGGCCCTATAATGATTGCTTTAGCATAACGTGCATTATCATGAAGCAATGGTTAATATTGGCCTTATAATGATTGCTTTAGCATAACATGCGTTATCATGAAGCAATGGTTAATATTGGCCTTATAATGATTGCTTTAGCATAACATGCGTTATCATGAAGCAATGGTTAACACTGGCCTTATAATGATTGCTTTAGTATAACGTGCGTTATCATGAAGCAATGTTTAACATTGGCCTTATAATGATTGCTTTAGCATAACGTGCATTATCATGAAGCAATGGTTAATATTGGCCTTATAATGATTGCTTTAGCATAACATGCGTTATCATGAAGCAATGGTTAACATTGGCCTTATAATGATTGCTTTAGCATAACGTGCATTATCATGAAGCAATGGTTAATATTGGCCTTATAATGATTGCTTTAGCATAACATGCGTTATCATGAAGCAATGGTTAACATTGGCCTTATAATGATTGCTTTAGCATAACGTGCATTATCATGAAGCAATGGTTAACATTGGCCTTATAATGATTGCTTTAGCATAACATGCGTTATCATGAAGCAATGGTTAACAGTGGCCTTATAATGATTGCTTTAACATAACGTGCGTTATCATGAAGCAATGGTTAATATTGGCCTTATAATGATTGCTTTAGCATAACGTGCGTTATCATGAAGCAATGGTTAACACTGGCCTTATAATGATTGCTTTAGTATAACGTGCGTTATCATGAAGCAATGTTTAACATTGGCCTTATAATGATTGCTTTAGCATAACGTGCATTATCATGAAGCAATGTTTAACATTGGCCTTATAATGATTGCTTTAGCATAACGTGCATTATCATGAAGCAATGGTTAATATTGACCTTATAATGATTGCTTTAGCATAACATGCGTTATCATGAAGCAATGGTTAACATTGGCCTTATAATGATTGCTTTAGCATAACGTGCATTATCATGAAGCAATGGTTAACATTGGCCTTATAATGATTGCTTTAGCATAACGTGCATTATCATGAAGCAATGGTTAATATTGGCCTTATAATGATTGCTTTAGCATAATATGCATTATCATGAAGCAATGGTTAACATTGTCCTCATAATGATTGCTTTAGCATAACGTGCATTATCATGAAGCAATGGTTAACATTGGCCTTATAATGATTGCTTTAGCATAACGTGCATTATCATGAAGCAATGGTTAATATTGGCCTTATAATGATTGCTTTAGCATAACATGCGTTATCATGAAGCAATGGTTAATATTGGCCTTATAATGATTGCTTTAGCATAACATGCGTTATCATGAAGCAATGGTTAACACTGGCCTTATAATGATTGCTTTAGTATAACGTGCGTTATCATGAAGCAATGTTTAACATTGGCCTTATAATGATTGCTTTAGCATAACGTGCATTATCATGAAGCAATGGTTAATATTGGCCTTATAATGATTGCTTTAGCATAACATGCGTTATCATGAAGCAATGGTTAACATTGGCCTTATAATGATTGCTTTAGCATAACGTGCATTATCATGAAGCAATGGTTAATATTGGCCTTATAATGATTGCTTTAGCATAACATGCGTTATCATGAAGCAATGGTTAACATTGGCCTTATAATGATTGCTTTAGCATAACGTGCATTATCATGAAGCAATGGTTAACATTGGCCTTATAATGATTGCTTTAGCATAACATGCGTTATCATGAAGCAATGGTTAACACTGGCCTTATAATGATTGCTTTAGTATAACGTGCGTTATCATGAAGCAATGTTTAACATTGGCCTTATAATGATTGCTTTAGCATAACGTGCATTATCATGAAGCAATGGTTAACAGTGGCCTTATAATGATTGCTTTAACATAACGTGCGTTATCATGAAGCAATGTTTAACATTGGCCTTATAATGATTGCTTTAGCATAACGTGCATTATCATGAAGCAATGGTTAATATTGGCCTTATAATGATTGCTTTAGCATAACATGCGTTATCATGAAGCAATGGTTAACATTGGCCTTATAATGATTGCTTTAGCATAACGTGCATTATCATGAAGCAATGGTTAACATTGGCCTTATAATGATTGCTTTAGCATAACGTGCATTATCATGAAGCAATGGTTAACATTGGCCTTATAATGATTGCTTTAGCATAACGTGCGTTATCATGAAGCAATGGTTAACATTGGCCTCATAATGATTGCTTTAGCGTAACGTGCGTTATCATGAAGCAATGGTTAATATTGGCCTTATAATGATTGCTTTAGCATAACATGCGTTATCATGAAGCAATGGTTAACATTGGCCTTATAATGATTGCTTTAGCATAACGTGCGTTATCATGAAGCAATGGTTAACATTGGCCTTATAATGATTGCTTTAGCATAACGTGCATTATCATGAAGCAATGGTTAATATTGGCCTTATAATGATTGCTTTAGCATAACATGCGTTATCATGAAGCAATGGTTAACATTGGCCTTATAATGATTGCTTTAGCATAACGTGCATTATCATGAAGCAATGGTTAATATTGGCCTTATAATGATTGCTTTAGCATAACATGCGTTATCATGAAGCAATGGTTAACATTGGCCTTATAATGATTGCTTTAGCATAACGTGCATTATCATGAAGCAATGGTTAACATTGGCCTTATAATGATTGCTTTAGCATAACATGCGTTATCATGAAGCAATGGTTAATATTGGCCTTATAATGATTGCTTTAGCATAACGTGCATTATCATGAAGCAATGGTTAATATTGGCCTTATAATGATTGCTTTAGCATAACATGCGTTATCATGAAGCAATGGTTAACACTGGCCTTATAATGATTGCTTTAGTATAACGTGCGTTATCATGAAGCAATGTTTAACATTGGCCTTATAATGATTGCTTTAGCATAACGTGCATTATCATGAAGCAATGGTTAACAGTGGCCTTATAATGATTGCTTTAACATAACGTGCGTTATCATGAAGCAATGTTTAACATTGGCCTTATAATGATTGCTTTAGCATAACGTGCATTATCATGAAGCAATGGTTAATATTGGCCTTATAATGATTGCTTTAGCATAACATGCGTTATCATGAAGCAATGGTTAACATTGGCCTTATAATGATTGCTTTAGCATAACGTGCATTATCATGAAGCAATGGTTAACATTGGCCTTATAATGATTGCTTTAGCATAACGTGCATTATCATGAAGCAATGGTTAACATTGGCCTTATAATGATTGCTTTAGCATAACGTGCGTTATCATGAAGCAATGGTTAACATTGGCCTTATAATGATTGCTTTAGCATAACGTGCATTATCATGAAGCAATGGTTAATATTGGCCTTATAATGATTGCTTTAGTATAACGTGCGTTATCATGAAGCAATGGTTAACACTGGCCTTATAATGATTGCTTTAGTATAACGTGCATTATCATGAAGCAATGTTTAACATTGGCCTTATAATGATTGCTTTAGCATAACGTGCATTATCATGAAGCAATGGTTAACATTGGCCTTATAATGATTGCTTTAGCATAACATGCGTTATCATGAAGCAATGGTTAATATTGGCCTCATAATGATTGCTTTAGCATAACATGCGTTATCATGAAGCAATGGTTAATATTGGCCTTATAATGATTGCTTTAGCATAACGTGCATTATCATGAAGCAATGGTTAATATTGGCCTTATAATGATTGCTTTAGCATAACATGCGTTATCATGAAGCAATGGTTAACACTGGCCTTATAATGATTGCTTTAGTATAACGTGCGTTATCATGAAGCAATGTTTAACATTGGCCTTATAATGATTGCTTTAGCATAACGTGCATTATCATGAAGCAATGGTTAACAGTGGCCTTATAATGATTGCTTTAGCATAACATGCGTTATCATGAAGCAATGGTTAACATTGGCCTTATAATGATTGCTTTAGCATAACGTGCATTATCATGAAGCAATGGTTAACATTGGCCTTATAATGATTGCTTTAGCAATAACATGGATTATCATGAAGCAATAGTTAACATTGGCCTTATAATGATTGCTTTAGCATAACATGCATTATCATGAAGCAATGGTTAACATTGGCCTTATAATGATTGCTTTAGCAATAACATGGATTATCATGAAGCAATAGTTAACATTGGCCTTATAATGATTGCTTTAGCATAACATGCATTATCATGAAGCAATGGTTAATATTGGCCTTATAATGATTGCTTTAGCATAACATGCGTTATCATGAAGCAATGGTTAACATTGGCCTTATAATGATTGCTTTAGCATAACGTGCATTATCATGAAGCAATGGTTAACATTGGCCTTATAATGATTGCTTTAGCATAACATGCGTTATCATGAAGCAATGGTTAATATTGGCCTTATAATGATTGCTTTAGCATAACGTGCATTATCATGAAGCAATGGTTAATATTGGCCTTATAATGATTGCTTTAGCATAACATGCGTTATCATGAAGCAATGGTTAACACTGGCCTTATAATGATTGCTTTAGTATAACGTGCGTTATCATGAAGCAATGTTTAACATTGGCCTTATAATGATTGCTTTAGCATAACGTGCATTATCATGAAGCAATGGTTAACAGTGGCCTTATAATGATTGCTTTAACATAACGTGCGTTATCATGAAGCAATGTTTAACATTGGCCTTATAATGATTGCTTTAGCATAACGTGCATTATCATGAAGCAATGGTTAATATTGGCCTTATAATGATTGCTTTAGCATAACATGCGTTATCATGAAGCAATGGTTAACATTGGCCTTATAATGATTGCTTTAGCATAACGTGCATTATCATGAAGCAATGGTTAACATTGGCCTTATAATGATTGCTTTAGCATAACGTGCATTATCATGAAGCAATGGTTAACATTGGCCTTATAATGATTGCTTTAGCATAACGTGCGTTATCATGAAGCAATGGTTAACATTGGCCTTATAATGATTGCTTTAGCATAACGTGCATTATCATGAAGCAATGGTTAATATTGGCCTTATAATGATTGCTTTAGTATAACGTGCGTTATCATGAAGCAATGGTTAACACTGGCCTTATAATGATTGCTTTAGTATAACGTGCATTATCATGAAGCAATGTTTAACATTGGCCTTATAATGATTGCTTTAGCATAACGTGCATTATCATGAAGCAATGGTTAACATTGGCCTTATAATGATTGCTTTAGCATAACATGCGTTATCATGAAGCAATGGTTAATATTGGCCTCATAATGATTGCTTTAGCATAACATGCGTTATCATGAAGCAATGGTTAATATTGGCCTTATAATGATTGCTTTAGCATAACGTGCATTATCATGAAGCAATGGTTAATATTGGCCTTATAATGATTGCTTTAGCATAACATGCGTTATCATGAAGCAATGGTTAACACTGGCCTTATAATGATTGCTTTAGTATAACGTGCGTTATCATGAAGCAATGTTTAACATTGGCCTTATAATGATTGCTTTAGCATAACGTGCATTATCATGAAGCAATGGTTAACAGTGGCCTTATAATGATTGCTTTAGCATAACATGCGTTATCATGAAGCAATGGTTAACATTGGCCTTATAATGATTGCTTTAGCATAACGTGCATTATCATGAAGCAATGGTTAACATTGGCCTTATAATGATTGCTTTAGCAATAACATGGATTATCATGAAGCAATAGTTAACATTGGCCTTATAATGATTGCTTTAGCATAACATGCATTATCATGAAGCAATGGTTAACATTGGCCTTATAATGATTGCTTTAGCAATAACATGGATTATCATGAAGCAATAGTTAACATTGGCCTTATAATGATTGCTTTAGCATAACATGCATTATCATGAAGCAATGGTTAATATTGGCCTTATAATGATTGCTTTAGCATAACATGCGTTATCATGAAGCAATGGTTAACATTGGCCTTATAATGATTGCTTTAGCAATAACATGGATTATCATGAAGCAATAGTTAACATTGGCCTTATAATGATTGCTTTAGCATAACATGCATTATCATGAAGCAATGGTTAATATTGGCCTTATAATGATTGCTTTAGCATAACGTGCATTATCATGAAGCAATGGTTAATATTGGCCTTATAATGATTGCTTTAGCATAACATGCGTTATCATGAAGCAATGGTTAACACTGGCCTTATAATGATTGCTTTAGTATAACGTGCGTTATCATGAAGCAATGTTTAACATTGGCCTTATAATGATTGCTTTAGCATAACGTGCGTTATCATGAAGCAATGGTTAACACTGGCCTTATAATGATTGCTTTAGTATAACGTGCGTTATCATGAAGCAATGTTTAACATTGGCCTTATAATGATTGCTTTAGCATAACGTGCATTATCATGAAGGAATGGTTAACACTGGCCTTATAATGATTGCTTTAGTATAACGTGCGTTATCATGAAGCAATGTTTAACATTGGCCTTATAATGATTGCTTTAGCATAACATGCGTTATCATGAAGTAATGGTTAACACTGGCCTTATAATGATTGCTTTAGTATAACGTGCGTTATCATGAAGCAATGTTTAACATTGGCCTTATAATGATTGCTTTAGCATAACGTGCATTATCATGAAGGAATGGTTAACATTGGCCTTATAATGATTGCTTTAGCATAACGTGCATTATCATGAAGCAATGGTTAATATTGGCCTTATAATGATTGCTTTAGCATAACATGCGTTATCATGAAGCAATGGTTAACATTGGCCTTATAATGATTGCTTTAGCATAACGTGCATTATCATGAAGCAATGGTTAATATTGGCCTTATAATGATTGCTTTAGCATAACATGCGTTATCATGAAGCAATGGTTAACATTGGCCTCATAATGATTACTTTAGCATAACATGCGTTATCATGAAGCAATGGTTAACATTGGCCTTATAATGATTGCTTTAGCATAACGTGCATTATCATGAAGCAATGGTTAATATTGGCCTTATAATGATTGCTTTAGCATAATATGCATTATCATGAAGCAATGGTTAACATTGTCCTCATAATGATTGCTTTAGCATAACGTGCATTATCATGAAGCAATGGTTAACATTAGCCTTATAATGATTGCTTTAGCATAACGTGCATTATCATGAAGCAATGGTTAACATTGGCCTTATAATGATTGCTTTAGCATAACATCTGTTATCATGAAGCAATGGTTAATATTGGCCTTATAATGATTGCTTTAGTATAACGTGCGTTATCATGAAGCAATGTTTAACATTGGCCTTATAATGATTGCTTTAGCATAACATGCATTATCATGAAGCAATGGTTAACAGTGGCCTTATAATGATTGCTTTAGCATAACATGCGTTATCATGAAGCAATGGTTAACATTGGCCTTATAATGATTGCTTTAGCATAACGTGCATTATCATGAAGCAATGGTTAACATTGGCCTTATAATGATTGCTTTAGCAATAACATGGATTATCATGAAGCAATAGTTAACATTGGCCTTATAATGATTGCTTTAGCATAACATGCATTATCATGAAGCAATGGTTAACATTGGCCTTATAATGATTGCTTTAGCAATAACATGGATTATCATGAAGCAATAGCTAACATTGGCCTTATAATGATTGCTTTAGCATAACATGCATTATCATGAAGCAATGGTTAACATTGGCCTTATAATGATTGCTTTAGCATAACATGCATTATTATGAAGCAATGGTTAACATTGGCCTTATAATGATTGCTTTAGCATAACATGCGTTATCATGAAGCAATGGTTAACACTAGCCTTATAATGATTGCTTTAGCAATAACGTGCGTTATCATGAAGCAATGGTTAATATTGGCCTTATAATGATTGCTTTAGCATAACTTACATTATCATGAAGCAATGGTTA
>CAWVQA010000232.1:0-112189 GCA_963932145.1 Acanthosepion lycidas | reverse complement strand
GTTTATCAGATTCTCCAACTCATTGTGCATCTAATAGGCGAATAAAATCACTACCAAAAATGACAAATCTTAATCGACTTTTTTTTACGATACCCAAATAACGTGAACTGGGAACCCAAAGTTGAAGCTTCAAACGGCAATTTAAGGCATTTCTCTTGCAGCTAGGCTACCGGAAGTGGGGTTTATCAGATTCTCCAACTCATTGTGCATCTAATAGGCGAATAAAATCACTACCAAAAATGACAAATCTTAATCGACTTTTTTTTACGATACCCAAATAACGTGAACATGGGAACCCAAAGTTGAAGCTTCAAACGGCAATTTAAGGCATTTCTCTTGCAGCTAGGCTACCGGAAGTGGGGTTTATCAGATTCTCCAACTCATTGTGCATCTAATAGGCGAATAAAATCACTACCAAAAATGACAAATCTTAATCGACTTTTTTTTACGATACCCAAATAACGTGAACTGGGAACCCAAAGTTGAAGCTTCAAACGGCAATTTAAGGCATTTCTCTTGCAGCTAGGCTACCGGAAGTGGGGTTTATCAGATTCTCCAACTCATTGTGCATCTAATAGGCGAATAAAATCACTACCAAAAATGACAAATCTTAATCGACTTTTTTTTACGATACCCAAATAACGTGAACATGGGAACCCAAAGTTGAAGCTTCAAACGGCAATTTAAGGCATTTCTCTTGCAGCTAGGCTACCGGAAGTGGGGTTTATCAGATTCTCCAACTCATTGTGCATCTAATAGGCGAATAAAATCACTACCAAAAATGACAAATCTTAATCGACTTTTTTTTACGATACCCAAATAACGTGAACTGGGAACCCAAAGTTGAAGCTTCAAACGGCAATTTAAGGCATTTCTCTTGCAGCTAGGCTACCGGAAGTGGGGTTTATCAGATTCTCCAACTCATTGTGCATCTAATAGGCGAATAAAATCACTACCAAAAATGACAAATCTTAATCGACTTTTTTTTACGATACCCAAATAACGTGAACATGGGAACCCAAAGTTGAAGCTTCAAACGGCAATTTAAGGCATTTCTCTTGCAGCTAGGCTACCGGAAGTGGGGTTTATCAGATTCTCCAACTCATTGTGCATCTAATAGGCGAATAAAATCACTACCAAAAATGACAAATCTTAATCGACTTTTTTTTACGATACCCAAATAACGTGAACATGGGAACCCAAAGTTGAAGCTTCAAACGGCAATTTAAGGCATTTCTCTTGCAGCTAGGCTACCGGAAGTGGGGTTTATCAGATTCTCCAACTCATTGTGCATCTAATAGGCGAATAAAATCACTACCAAAAATGACAAATCTTAATCGACTTTTTTTTACGATACCCAAATAACGTGAACTGGGAACCCAAAGTTGAAGCTTCAAACGGCAATTTAAGGCATTTCTCTTGCAGCTAGGCTACCGGAAGTGGGGTTTATCAGATTCTCCAACTCATTGTGCATCTAATAGGCGAATAAAATCACTACCAAAAATGACAAATCTTAATCGACTTTTTTTTACGATACCCAAATAACGTGAACTGGGAACCCAAAGTTGAAGCTTCAAACGGCAATTTAAGGCATTTCTCTTGCAGCTAGGCTACCGGAAGTGGGGTTTATCAGATTCTCCAACTCATTGTGCATCTAATAGGCGAATAAAATCACTACCAAAAATGACAAATCTTAATCGACTTTTTTTTACGATACCCAAATAACGTGAACTGGGAACCCAAAGTTGAAGCTTCAAACGGCAATTTAAGGCATTTCTCTTGCAGCTAGGCTACCGGAAGTGGGGTTTATCAGATTCTCCAACTCATTGTGCATCTAATAGGCGAATAAAATCACTACCAAAAATGACAAATCTTAATCGACTTTTTTTTACGATACCCAAATAACGTGAACTGGGAACCCAAAGTTGAAGCTTCAAACGGCAATTTAAGGCATTTCTCTTGCAGCTAGGCTACCGGAAGTGGGGTTTATCAGATTCTCCAACTCATTGTGCATCTAATAGGCGAATAAAATCACTACCAAAAATGACAAATCTTAATCGACTTTTTTTTACGATACCCAAATAACGTGAACTGGGAACCCAAAGTTGAAGCTTCAAACGGCAATTTAAGGCATTTCTCTTGCAGCTAGGCTACCGGAAGTGGGGTTTATCAGATTCTCCAACTCATTGTGCATCTAATAGGCGAATAAAATCACTACCAAAAATGACAAATCTTAATCGACTTTTTTTTACGATACCCAAATAACGTGAACTGGGAACCCAAAGTTGAAGCTTCAAACGGCAATTTAAGGCATTTCTCTTGCAGCTAGGCTACCGGAAGTGGGGTTTATCAGATTCTCCAACTCATTGTGCATCTAATAGGCGAATAAAATCACTACCAAAAATGACAAATCTTAATCGACTTTTTTTTACGATACCCAAATAACGTGAACTGGGAACCCAAAGTTGAAGCTTCAAACGGCAATTTAAGGCATTTCTCTTGCAGCTAGGCTACCGGAAGTGGGGTTTATCAGATTCTCCAACTCATTGTGCATCTAATAGGCGAATAAAATCACTACCAAAAATGACAAATCTTAATCGACTTTTTTTTACGATACCCAAATAACGTGAACTGGGAACCCAAAGTTGAAGCTTCAAACGGCAATTTAAGGCATTTCTCTTGCAGCTAGGCTACCGGAAGTGGGGTTTATCAGATTCTCCAACTCATTGTGCATCTAATAGGCGAATAAAATCACTACCAAAAATGACAAATCTTAATCGACTTTTTTTTACGATACCCAAATAACGTGAACATGGGAACCCAAAGTTGAAGCTTCAAACGGCAATTTAAGGCATTTCTCTTGCAGCTAGGCTACCGGAAGTGGGGTTTATCAGATTCTCCAACTCATTGTGCATCTAATAGGCGAATAAAATCACTACCAAAAATGACAAATCTTAATCGACTTTTTTTTACGATACCCAAATAACGTGAACTGTGAACCCAAAGTTGAAGCTTCAAACGGCAATTTAAGGCATTTCTCTTGCAGCTAGGCTACCGGAAGTGGGGTTTATCAGATTCTCCAACTCATTGTGCATCTAATAGGCGAATAAAATCACTACCAAAAATGACAAATCTTAATCGACTTTTTTTTACGATACCCAAATAACGTGAACTGGGAACCCAAAGTTGAAGCTTCAAACGGCAATTTAAGGCATTTCTCTTGCAGCTAGGCTACCGGAAGTGGGGTTTATCAGATTCTCCAACTCATTGTGCATCTAATAGGCGAATAAAATCACTACCAAAAATGACAAATCTTAATCGACTTTTTTTTACGATACCCAAATAACGTGAACTGGGAACCCAAAGTTGAAGCTTCAAACGGCAATTTAAGGCATTTCTCTTGCAGCTAGGCTACCGGAAGTGGGGTTTATCAGATTCTCCAACTCATTGTGCATCTAATAGGCGAATAAAATCACTACCAAAAATGACAAATCTTAATCGACTTTTTTTTACGACACCCAAATAACGTGAACTGGGAACCCAAAGTTGAAGCTTCAAACGGCAATTTAAGGCATTTCTCTTGCAGCTAGGCTACCGGAAGTGGGGTTTATCAGATTCTCCAACTCATTGTGCATCTAATAGGCGAATAAAATCACTACCAAAAATGACAAATCTTAATCGACTTTTTTTTACGATACCCAAATAACGTGAACTGGGAACCCAAAGTTGAAGCTTCAAACGGCAATTTAAGGCATTTCTCTTGCAGCTAGGCTACCGGAAGTGGGGTTTATCAGATTCTCCAACTCATTGTGCATCTAATAGGCGAATAAAATCACTACCAAAAATGACAAATCTTAATCGACTTTTTTTTACGATACCCAAATAACGTGAACTGGGAACCCAAAGTTGAAGCTTCAAACGGCAATTTAAGGCATTTCTCTTGCAGCTAGGCTACCGGAAGTGGGGTTTATCAGATTCTCCAACGCATTGTGCATCTAATAGGCGAATAAAATCACTACCAAAAATGACAAATCTTAAACGACTTTTTTTTACGATACCCAAATAACGTGAACTGGGAACCCAAAGTTGAAGCTTCAAACGGCAATTTAAGGCATTTCTCTTGCAGCTAGGCTACCGGAAGTGGGGTTTATCAGATTCTCCAACGCATTGTGCATCTAATAGGCGAATAAAATCACTACCAAAAATGACAAATCTTAAACGACTTTTTTTTACGATACCCAAATAACGTGAACTGGGAACCCAAAGTTGAAGCTTCAAACGGCAATTTAAGGCATTTCTCTTGCAGCTAGGCTACCGGAAGTGGGGTTTATCAGATTCTCCAACTCATTGTGCATCTAATAGGCGAATAAAATCACTACCAAAAATGACAAATCTTAATCGACTTTTTTTTACGATACCCAAATAACGTGAACATGGGAACCCAAAGTTGAAGCTTCAAACGGCAATTTAAGGCATTTCTCTTGCAGCTAGGCTACCGGAAGTGGGGTTTATCAGATTCTCCAACTCATTGTGCATCTAATAGGCGAATAAAATCACTACCAAAAATGACAAATCTTAATCGACTTTTTTTTACGACACCCAAATAACGTGAACTGGGAACCCAAAGTTGAAGCTTCAAACGGCAATTTAAGGCATTTCTCTTGCAGCTAGGCTACCGGAAGTGGGGTTTATCAGATTCTCCAACTCATTGTGCATCTAATAGGCGAATAAAATCACTACCAAAAATGACAAATCTTAATCGACTTTTTTTTACGACACCCAAATAACGTGAACTGGGAACCCAAAGTTGAAGCTTCAAACGGCAATTTAAGGCATTTCTCTTGCAGCTAGGCTACCGGAAGTGGGGTTTATCAGATTCTCCAACTCATTGTGCATCTAATAGGCGAATAAAATCACTACCAAAAATGACAAATCTTAATCGACTTTTTTTTACGACACCCAAATAACGTGAACTGGGAACCCAAAGTTGAAGCTTCAAACGGCAATTTAAGGCATTTCTCTTGCAGCTAGGCTACCGGAAGTGGGGTTTATCAGATTCTCCAACTCATTGTGCATCTAATAGGCGAATAAAATCACTACCAAAAATGACAAATCTTAATCGACTTTTTTTTACGATACCCAAATAACGTGAACATGGGAACCCAAAGTTGAAGCTTCAAACGGCAATTTAAGGCATTTCTCTTGCAGCTAGGCTACCGGAAGTGGGGTTTATCAGATTCTCCAACTCATTGTGCATCTAATAGGCGAATAAAATCACTACCAAAAATGACAAATCTTAATCGACTTTTTTTTACGATACCCAAATAACGTGAACTGGGAAGCCAAAGTTGAAGCTTCAAACGGCAATTTAAGGCATTTCTCTTGCAGCTAGGCTACCGGAAGTGGGGTTTATCAGATTCTCCAACTCATTGTGCATCTAATAGGCGAATAAAATCACTACCAAAAATGACAAATCTTAATCGACTTTTTTTTACGATACCCAAATAACGTGAACTGGGAACCCAAAGTTGAAGCTTCAAACGGCAATTTAAGGCATTTCTCTTGCAGCTAGGCTACCGGAAGTGGGGTTTATCAGATTCTCCAACTCATTGTGCATCTAATAGGCGAATAAAATCACTACCAAAAATGACAAATCTTAATCGACTTTTTTTTACGATACCCAAATAACGTGAACATGGGAACCCAAAGTTGAAGCTTCAAACGGCAATTTAAGGCATTTCTCTTGCAGCTAGGCTACCGGAAGTGGGGTTTATCAGATTCTCCAACTCATTGTGCATCTAATAGGCGAATAAAATCACTACCAAAAATGACAAATCTTAATCGACTTTTTTTTACGATACCCAAATAACGTGAACTGGGAACCCAAAGTTGAAGCTTCAAACGGCAATTTAAGGCATTTCTCTTGCAGCTAGGCTACCGGAAGTGGGGTTTATCAGATTCTCCAACTCATTGTGCATCTAATAGGCGAATAAAATCACTACCAAAAATGACAAATCTTAATCGACTTTTTTTTACGATACCCAAATAACGTGAACATGGGAACCCAAAGTTGAAGCTTCAAACGGCAATTTAAGGCATTTCTCTTGCAGCTAGGCTACCGGAAGTGGGGTTTATCAGATTCTCCAACTCATTGTGCATCTAATAGGCGAATAAAATCACTACCAAAAATGACAAATCTTAATCGACTTTTTTTTACGACACCCAAATAACGTGAACTGGGAACCCAAAGTTGAAGCTTCAAGCGGCAATTTAAGGCATTTCTCTTGCAGCTAGGCTACCGGAAGTGGGGTTTATCAGATTCTCCAACTCATTGTGCATCTAATAGGCGAATAAAATCACTACCAAAAATGACAAATCTTAATCGACTTTTTTTTACGATACCCAAATAACGTGAACTGGGAACCCAAAGTTGAAGCTTCAAACGGCAATTTAAGGCATTTCTCTTGCAGCTAGGCTACCGGAAGTGGTGTTTATCAGATTCTCCAACTCATTGTGCATCTAATAGGCGAATAAAATCACTACCAAAAATGACAAATCTTAATCGACTTTTTTTTACGATACCCAAATAACGTGAACTGGGAACCCAAAGTTGAAGCTTCAAACGGCAATTTAAGGCATTTCTCTTGCAGCTAGGCTACCGGAAGTGGGGTTTATCAGATTCTCCAACTCATTGTGCATCTAATAGGCGAATAAAATCACTACCAAAAATGACAAATCTTAATCGACTTTTTTTTACGATACCCAAATAACGTGAACTGGGAACCCAAAGTTGAAGCTTCAAACGGCAATTTAAGGCATTTCTCTTGCAGCTAGGCTACCGGAAGTGGGGTTTATCAGATTCTCCAACTCATTGTGCATCTAATAGGCGAATAAAATCACTACCAAAAATGACAAATCTTAATCGACTTTTTTTTACGATACCCAAATAACGTGAACATGGGAACCCAAAGTTGAAGCTTCAAACGGCAATTTAAGGCATTTCTCTTGCAGCTAGGCTACCGGAAGTGGGGTTTATCAGATTCTCCAACTCATTGTGCATCTAATAGGCGAATAAAATCACTACCAAAAATGACAAATCTTAATCGACTTTTTTTTACGATACCCAAATAACGTGAACTGGGAACCCAAAGTTGAAGCTTCAAACGGCAATTTAAGGCATTTCTCTTGCAGCTAGGCTACCGGAAGTGGGGTTTATCAGATTCTCCAACTCATTGTGCATCTAATAGGCGAATAAAATCACTACCAAAAATGACAAATCTTAATCGACTTTTTTTTACGATACCCAAATAACGTGAACATGGGAACCCAAAGTTGAAGCTTCAAACGGCAATTTAAGGCATTTCTCTTGCAGCTAGGCTACCGGAAGTGGGGTTTATCAGATTCTCCAACTCATTGTGCATCTAATAGGCGAATAAAATCACTACCAAAAATGACAAATCTTAATCGACTTTTTTTTACGATACCCAAATAACGTGAACTGGGAACCCAAAGTTGAAGCTTCAAACGGCAATTTAAGGCATTTCTCTTGCAGCTAGGCTACCGGAAGTGGGGTTTATCAGATTCTCCAACTCATTGTGCATCTAATAGGCGAATAAAATCACTACCAAAAATGACAAATCTTAATCGACTTTTTTTTACGATACCCAAATAACGTGAACATGGGAACCCAAAGTTGAAGCTTCAAACGGCAATTTAAGGCATTTCTCTTGCAGCTAGGCTACCGGAAGTGGGGTTTATCAGATTCTCCAACTCATTGTGAATCTAATAGGCGAATAAAATCACTACCAAAAATGACAAATCTTAATCGACTTTTTTTTACGATACCCAAATAACGTGAACATGGGAACCCAAAGTTGAAGCTTCAAACGGCAATTTAAGGCATTTCTCTTGCAGCTAGGCTACCGGAAGTGGGGTTTATCAGATTCTCCAACTCATTGTGCATCTAATAGGCGAATAAAATCACTACCAAAAATGACAAATCTTAATCGACTTTTTTTTACGACACCCAAATAACGTGAACTGGGAACCCAAAGTTGAAGCTTCAAACGGCAATTTAAGGCATTTCTCTTGCAGCTAGGCTACCGGAAGTGGGGTTTATCAGATTCTCCAACTCATTGTGCATCTAATAGGCGAATAAAATCACTACCAAAAATGACAAATCTTAATCGACTTTTTTTTACGATACCCAAATAACGTGAACATGGGAACCCAAAGTTGAAGCTTCAAACGGCAATTTAAGGCATTTCTCTTGCAGCTAGGCTACCGGAAGTGGGGTTTATCAGATTCTCCAACTCATTGTGCATCTAATAGGCGAATAAAATCACTACCAAAAATGACAAATCTTAATCGACTTTTTTTTACGATACCCAAATAACGTGAACTGGGAACCCAAAGTTGAAGCTTCAAACGGCAATTTAAGGCATTTCTCTTGCAGCTAGGCTACCGGAAGTGGGGTTTATCAGATTCTCCAACTCATTGTGCATCTAATAGGCGAATAAAATCACTACCAAAAATGACAAATCTTAATCGACTTTTTTTTACGATACCCAAATAACGTGAACATGGGAACCCAAAGTTGAAGCTTCAAACGGCAATTTAAGGCATTTCTCTTGCAGCTAGGCTACCGGAAGTGGGGTTTATCAGATTCTCCAACTCATTGTGCATCTGATAGGCGAATAAAATCACTACCAAAAATGACAAATCTTAATCGACTTTTTTTTACGATACCCAAATAACGTGAACTGGGAACCCAAAGTTGAAGCTTCAAACGGCAATTTAAGGCATTTCTCTTGCAGCTAGGCTACCGGAAGTGGGGTTTATCAGATTCTCCAACTCATTGTGCATCTAATAGGCGAATAAAATCACTACCAAAAATGACAAATCTTAATCGACTTTTTTTTACGATACCCAAATAACGTGAACATGGGAACCCAAAGTTGAAGCTTCAAACGGCAATTTAAGGCATTTCTCTTGCAGCTAGGCTACCGGAAGTGGGGTTTATCAGATTCTCCAACTCATTGTGCATCTAATAGGCGAATAAAATCACTACCAAAAATGACAAATCTTAATCGACTTTTTTTTACGATACCCAAATAACGTGAACATGGGAACCCAAAGTTGAAGCTTCAAACGGCAATTTAAGGCATTTCTCTTGCAGCTAGGCTACCGGAAGTGGGGTTTATCAGATTCTCCAACTCATTGTGCATCTAATAGGCGAATAAAATCACTACCAAAAATGACAAATCTTAATCGACTTTTTTTTACGACACCCAAATAACGTGAACTGGGAACCCAAAGTTGAAGCTTCAAACGGCAATTTAAGGCATTTCTCTTGCAGCTAGGCTACCGGAAGTGGGGTTTATCAGATTCTCCAACTCATTGTGCATCTAATAGGCGAATAAAATCACTACCAAAAATGACAAATCTTAATCGACTTTTTTTTACGATACCCAAATAACGTGAACTGGGAACCCAAAGTTGAAGCTTCAAACGGCAATTTAAGGCATTTCTCTTGCAGCTAGGCTACCGGAAGTGGGGTTTATCAGATTCTCCAACTCATTGTGCATCTAATAGGCGAATAAAATCACTACCAAAAATGACAAATCTTAATCGACTTTTTTTTACGATACCCAAATAACGTGAACTGGGAACCCAAAGTTGAAGCTTCAAACGGCAATTTAAGGCATTTCTCTTGCAGCTAGGCTACCGGAAGTGGGGTTTATCAGATTCTCCAACTCATTGTGCATCTAATAGGCGAATAAAATCACTACCAAAAATGACAAATCTTAATCGACTTTTTTTTACGATACCCAAATAACGTGAACATGGGAACCCAAAGTTGAAGCTTCAAACGGCAATTTAAGGCATTTCTCTTGCAGCTAGGCTACCGGAAGTGGGGTTTATCAGATTCTCCAACTCATTGTGCATCTAATAGGCGAATAAAATCACTACCAAAAATGACAAATCTTAATCGACTTTTTTTTACGATACCCAAATAACGTGAACTGGGAACCCAAAGTTGAAGCTTCAAACGGCAATTTAAGGCATTTCTCTTGCAGCTAGGCTACCGGAAGTGGGGTTTATCAGATTCTCCAACTCATTGTGCATCTAATAGGCGAATAAAATCACTACCAAAAATGACAAATCTTAATCGACTTTTTTTTACGATACCCAAATAACGTGAACATGGGAACCCAAAGTTGAAGCTTCAAACGGCAATTTAAGGCATTTCTCTTGCAGCTAGGCTACCGGAAGTGGGGTTTATCAGATTCTCCAACTCATTGTGCATCTAATAGGCGAATAAAATCACTACCAAAAATGACAAATCTTAATCGACTTTTTTTTACGATACCCAAATAACGTGAACTGGGAACCCAAAGTTGAAGCTTCAAACGGCAATTTAAGGCATTTCTCTTGCAGCTAGGCTACCGGAAGTGGGGTTTATCAGATTCTCCAACTCATTGTGCATCTAATAGGCGAATAAAATCACTACCAAAAATGACAAATCTTAATCGACTTTTTTTTACGATACCCAAATAACGTGAACATGGGAACCCAAAGTTGAAGCTTCAAACGGCAATTTAAGGCATTTCTCTTGCAGCTAGGCTACCGGAAGTGGGGTTTATCAGATTCTCCAACTCATTGTGCATCTAATAGGCGAATAAAATCACTACCAAAAATGACAAATCTTAATCGACTTTTTTTTACGATACCCAAATAACGTGAACATGGGACCCAAAGTTGAAGCTTCAAACGGCAATTTAAGGCATTTCTCTTGCAGCTAGGCTACCGGAAGTGGGGTTTATCAGATTCTCCAACTCATTGTGCATCTAATAGGCGAATAAAATCACTACCAAAAATGACAAATCTTAATCGACTTTTTTTTACGATACCCAAATAACGTGAACATGGGAACCCAAAGTTGAAGCTTCAAACGGCAATTTAAGGCATTTCTCTTGCAGCTAGGCTACCGGAAGTGGGGTTTATCAGATTCTCCAACTCATTGTGCATCTAATAGGCGAATAAAATCACTACCAAAAATGACAAATCTTAATCGACTTTTTTTTACGATACCCAAATAACGTGAACATGGGAACCCAAAGTTGAAGCTTCAAACGGCAATTTAAGGCATTTCTCTTGCAGCTAGGCTACCGGAAGTGGGGTTTATCAGATTCTCCAACTCATTGTGCATCTAATAGGCGAATAAAATCACTACCAAAAATGACAAATCTTAATCGACTTTTTTTTACGACACCCAAATAACGTGAACTGGGAACCCAAAGTTGAAGCTTCAAACGGCAATTTAAGGCATTTCTCTTGCAGCTAGGCTACCGGAAGTGGGGTTTATCAGATTCTCCAACTCATTGTGCATCTAATAGGCGAATAAAATCACTACCAAAAATGACAAATCTTAATCGACTTTTTTTTACGATACCCAAATAACGTGAACTGGGAACCCAAAGTTGAAGCTTCAAACGGCAATTTAAGGCATTTCTCTTGCAGCTAGGCTACCGGAAGTGGGGTTTATCAGATTCTCCAACTCATTGTGCATCTAATAGGCGAATAAAATCACTACCAAAAATGACAAATCTTAATCGACTTTTTTTTACGATACCCAAATAACGTGAACATGGGAACCCAAAGTTGAAGCTTCAAACGGCAATTTAAGGCATTTCTCTTGCAGCTAGGCTACCGGAAGTGGGGTTTATCAGATTCTCCAACTCATTGTGCATCTAATAGGCGAATAAAATCACTACCAAAAATGACAAATCTTAATCGACTTTTTTTTACGATACCCAAATAACGTGAACTGGGAACCCAAAGTTGAAGCTTCAAACGGCAATTTAAGGCATTTCTCTTGCAGCTAGGCTACCGGAAGTGGGGTTTATCAGATTCTCCAACTCATTGTGCATCTAATAGGCGAATAAAATCACTACCAAAAATGACAAATCTTAATCGACTTTTTTTTACGATACCCAAATAACGTGAACATGGGAACCCAAAGTTGAAGCTTCAAACGGCAATTTAAGGCATTTCTCTTGCAGCTAGGCTACCGGAAGTGGGGTTTATCAGATTCTCCAACTCATTGTGCATCTAATAGGCGAATAAAATCACTACCAAAAATGACAAATCTTAATCGACTTTTTTTTACGATACCCAAATAACGTGAACTGGGAACCCAAAGTTGAAGCTTCAAACGGCAATTTAAGGCATTTCTCTTGCAGCTAGGCTACCGGAAGTGGGGTTTATCAGATTCTCCAACTCATTGTGCATCTAATAGGCGAATAAAATCACTACCAAAAATGACAAATCTTAATCGACTTTTTTTTACGATACCCAAATAACGTGAACTGGGAACCCAAAGTTGAAGCTTCAAACGGCAATTTAAGGCATTTCTCTTGCAGCTAGGCTACCGGAAGTGGGGTTTATCAGATTCTCCAACTCATTGTGCATCTAATAGGCGAATAAAATCACTACCAAAAATGACAAATCTTAATCGACTTTTTTTTACGATACCCAAATAACGTGAACTGGGAACCCAAAGTTGAAGCTTCAAACGGCAATTTAAGGCATTTCTCTTGCAGCTAGGCTACCGGAAGTGGGGTTTATCAGATTCTCCAACTCATTGTGCATCTAATAGGCGAATAAAATCACTACCAAAAATGACAAATCTTAATCGACTTTTTTTTACGATACCCAAATAACGTGAACATGGGAACCCAAAGTTGAAGCTTCAAACGGCAATTTAAGGCATTTCTCTTGCAGCTAGGCTACCGGAAGTGGGGTTTATCAGATTCTCCAACTCATTGTGCATCTAATAGGCGAATAAAATCACTACCAAAAATGACAAATCTTAATCGACTTTTTTTTACGATACCCAAATAACGTGAACTGGGAACCCAAAGTTGAAGCTTCAAACGGCAATTTAAGGCATTTCTCTTGCAGCTAGGCTACCGGAAGTGGGGTTTATCAGATTCTCCAACTCATTGTGCATCTAATAGGCGAATAAAATCACTACCAAAAATGACAAATCTTAATCGACTTTTTTTTACGATACCCAAATAACGTGAACATGGGAACCCAAAGTTGAAGCTTCAAACGGCAATTTAAGGCATTTCTCTTGCAGCTAGGCTACCGGAAGTGGGGTTTATCAGATTCTCCAACTCATTGTGCATCTAATAGGCGAATAAAATCACTACCAAAAATGACAAATCTTAATCGACTTTTTTTTACGATACCCAAATAACGTGAACTGGGAACCCAAAGTTGAAGCTTCAAACGGCAATTTAAGGCATTTCTCTTGCAGCTAGGCTACCGGAAGTGGGGTTTATCAGATTCTCCAACTCATTGTGCATCTAATAGGCGAATAAAATCACTACCAAAAATGACAAATCTTAATCGACTTTTTTTTACGATACCCAAATAACGTGAACATGGGAACCCAAAGTTGAAGCTTCAAACGGCAATTTAAGGCATTTCTCTTGCAGCTAGGCTACCGGAAGTGGGGTTTATCAGATTCTCCAACTCATTGTGCATCTAATAGGCGAATAAAATCACTACCAAAAATGACAAATCTTAATCGACTTTTTTTTACGTTACCCAAATAACGTGAACATGGGAACCCAAAGTTGAAGCTTCAAACGGCAATTTAAGGCATTTCTCTTGCAGCTAGGCTACCGGAAGTGGGGTTTATCAGATTCTCCAACTCATTGTGCATCTAATAGGCGAATAAAATCACTACCAAAAATGACAAATCTTAATCGACTTTTTTTTACGACACCCAAATAACGTGAACTGGGAACCCAAAGTTGAAGCTTCAAACGGCAATTTAAGGCATTTCTCTTGCAGCTAGGCTACCGGAAGTGGGGTTTATCAGATTCTCCAACTCATTGTGCATCTAATAGGCGAATAAAATCACTACCAAAAATGACAAATCTTAATCGACTTTTTTTTACGATACCCAAATAACGTGAACTGGGAACCCAAAGTTGAAGCTTCAAACGGCAATTTAAGGCATTTCTCTTGCAGCTAGGCTACCGGAAGTGGGGTTTATCAGATTCTCCAACTCATTGTGCATCTAATAGGCGAATAAAATCACTACCAAAAATGACAAATCTTAATCGACTTTTTTTTACGATACCCAAATAACGTGAACTGGGAACCCAAAGTTGAAGCTTCAAACGGCAATTTAAGGCATTTCTCTTGCAGCTAGGCTACCGGAAGTGGGGTTTATCAGATTCTCCAACTCATTGTGCATCTAATAGGCGAATAAAATCACTACCAAAAATGACAAATCTTAATCGACTTTTTTTTACGATACCCAAATAACGTGAACATGGGAACCCAAAGTTGAAGCTTCAAACGGCAATTTAAGGCATTTCACTTGCAGCTAGGCTACCGGAAGTGGGGTTTATCAGATTCTCCAACTCATTGTGCATCTAATAGGCGAATAAAATCACTACCAAAAATGACAAATCTTAATCGACTTTTTTTTACGATACCCAAATAACGTGAACTGGGAACCCAAAGTTGAAGCTTCAAACGGCAATTTAAGGCATTTCTCTTGCAGCTAGGCTACCGGAAGTGGGGTTTATCAGATTCTCCAACTCATTGTGCATCTAATAGGCGAATAAAATCACTACCAAAAATGACAAATCTTAATCGACTTTTTTTTACGATACCCAAATAACGTGAACATGGGAACCCAAAGTTGAAGCTTCAAACGGCAATTTAAGGCATTTCTCTTGCAGCTAGGCTACCGGAAGTGGGGTTTATCAGATTCTCCAACTCATTGTGCATCTAATAGGCGAATAAAATCACTACCAAAAATGACAAATCTTAATCGACTTTTTTTTACGATACCCAAATAACGTGAACATGGGAACCCAAAGTTGAAGCTTCAAACGGCAATTTAAGGCATTTCTCTTGCAGCTAGGCTACCGGAAGTGGGGTTTATCAGATTCTCCAACTCATTGTGCATCTAATAGGCGAATAAAATCACTACCAAAAATGACAAATCTTAATCGACTTTTTTTTACGACACCCAAATAACGTGAACTGGGAACCCAAAGTTGAAGCTTCAAACGGCAATTTAAGGCATTTCTCTTGCAGCTAGGCTACCGGAAGTGGGGTTTATCAGATTCTCCAACTCATTGTGCATCTAATAGGCGAATAAAATCACTACCAAAAATGACAAATCTTAATCGACTTTTTTTTACGATACCCAAATAACGTGAACTGGGAACCCAAAGTTGAAGCTTCAAACGGATATTTAAGGCATTTCTCTTGCAGCTAGGCTACCGGAAGTGGGGTTTATCAGATTCTCCAACTCATTGTGCATCTAATAGGCGAATAAAATCACTACCAAAAATGACAAATGTTAATCGACTTTTTTTTACGATACCCAAATAACGTGAACTGGGAACCCAAAGTTGAAGCTTCAAACGGCAATTTAAGGCATTTCTCTTGCAGCTAGGCTACCGGAAGTGGGGTTTATCAGATTCTCCAACTCATTGTGCATCTAATAGGCGAATAAAATCACTACCAAAAATGACAAATCTTAATCGACTTTTTTTTACGATACCCAAATAACGTGAACATGGGAACCCAAAGTTGAAGCTTCAAACGGCAATTTAAGGCATTTCTCTTGCAGCTAGGCTACCGGAAGTGGGGTTTATCAGATTCTCCAACTCATTGTGCATCTAATAGGCGAATAAAATCACTACCAAAAATGACAAATCTTAATCGACTTTTTTTTACGATACCCAAATAACGTGAACTGGGAACCCAAAGTTGAAGCTTCAAACGGCAATTTAAGGCATTTCTCTTGCAGCTAGGCTACCGGAAGTGGGGTTTATCAGATTCTCCAACTCATTGTGCATCTAATAGGCGAATAAAATCACTACCAAAAATGACAAATCTTAATCGACTTTTTTTTACGATACCCAAATAACGTGAACATGGGAACCCAAAGTTGAAGCTTCAAACGGCAATTTAAGGCATTTCTCTTGCAGCTAGGCTACCGGAAGTGGGGTTTATCAGATTCTCCAACTCATTGTGCATCTAATAGGCGAATAAAATCACTACCAAAAATGACAAATCTTAATCGACTTTTTTTTACGATACCCAAATAACGTGAACATGGGAACCCAAAGTTGAAGCTTCAAACGGCAATTTAAGGCATTTCTCTTGCAGCTAGGCTACCGGAAGTGGGGTTTATCAGATTCTCCAACTCATTGTGCATCTAATAGGCGAATAAAATCACTACCAAAAATGACAAATCTTAATCGACTTTTTTTTACGACACCCAAATAACGTGAACTGGGAACCCAAAGTTGAAGCTTCAAACGGCAATTTAAGGCATTTCTCTTGCAGCTAGGCTACCGGAAGTGGGGTTTATCAGATTCTCCAACTCATTGTGCATCTAATAGGCGAATAAAATCACTACCAAAAATGACAAATCTTAATCGACTTTTTTTTACGATACCCAAATAACGTGAACTGGGAACCCAAAGTTGAAGCTTCAAACGGCAATTTAAGGCATTTCTCTTGCAGCTAGGCTACCGGAAGTGGGGTTTATCAGATTCTCCAACTCATTGTGCATCTAATAGGCGAATAAAATCACTACCAAAAATGACAAATCTTAATCGACTTTTTTTTACGATACCCAAATAACGTGAACTGGGAACCCAAAGTTGAAGCTTCAAACGGCAATTTAAGGCATTTCTCTTGCAGCTAGGCTACCGGAAGTGGGGTTTATCAGATTCTCCAACTCATTGTGCATCTAATAGGCGAATAAAATCACTACCAAAAATGACAAATCTTAATCGACTTTTTTTTACGATACCCAAATAACGTGAACTGGGAACCCAAAGTTGAAGCTTCAAACGGCAATTTAAGGCATTTCTCTTGCAGCTAGGCTACACCGGAAGTGGGGTTTATCAGATTCTCCAACTCATTGTGCATCTAATAGGCGAATAAAATCACTACCAAAAATGACAAATCTTAATCGACTTTTTTTTTACGATACCCAAATAACGTGAACATGGGAACCCAAAGTTGAAGCTTCAAACGGCAATTTAAGGCATTTCTCTTGCAGCTAGGCTACCGGAAGTGGGGTTTATCAGATTCTCCAACTCATTGTGCATCTAATAGGCGAATAAAATCACTACCAAAAATGACAAATCTTAATCGACTTTTTTTTACGATACCCAAATAACGTGAACATGGGAACCCAAAGTTGAAGCTTCAAACGGCAATTTAAGGCATTTCTCTTGCAGCTAGGCTACCGGAAGTGGGGTTTATCAGATTCTCCAACTCATTGTGCATCTAATAGGCGAATAAAATCACTACCAAAAATGACAAATCTTAATCGACTTTTTTTTACGACACCCAAATAACGTGAACTGGGAACCCAAAGTTGAAGCTTCAAACGGCAATTTAAGGCATTTCTCTTGCAGCTAGGCTACCGGAAGTGGGGTTTATCAGATTCTCCAACTCATTGTGCATCTAATAGGCGAATAAAATCACTACCAAAAATGACAAATCTTAATCGACTTTTTTTTACGATACCCAAATAACGTGAACTGCGAACCCAAAGTTGAAGCTTCAAACGGCAATTTAAGGCATTTCTCTTGCAGCTAGGCTACCGGAAGTGGGGTTTATCAGATTCTCCAACTCATTGTGCATCTAATAGGCGAATAAAATCACTACCAAAAATGACAAATCTTAATCGACTTTTTTTTACGTTACCCAAATAACGTGAACATGGGAACCCAAAGTTGAAGCTTCAAACGGCAATTTAAGGCATTTCTCTTGCAGCTAGGCTACCGGAAGTGGGGTTTATCAGATTCTCCAACTCATTGTGCATCTAATAGGCGAATAAAATCACTACCAAAAATGACAAATCTTAATCGACTTTTTTTTACGATACCCAAATAACGTGAACATGGGAACCCAAAGTTGAAGCTTCAAACGGCAATTTAAGGCATTTCTCTTGCAGCTAGGCTACCGGAAGTGGGTTTATCAGATTCTCCAACTCATTGTGCATCTAATAGGCGAATAAAATCACTACCAAAAATGACAAATCTTAATCGACTTTTTTTTACGACACCCAAATAACGTGAACTGGGAACCCAAAGTTGAAGCTTCAAACGGCAATTTAAGGCATTTCTCTTGCAGCTAGGCTACCGGAAGTGGGGTTTATCAGATTCTCCAACTCATTGTGCATCTAATAGGCGAATAAAATCACTACCAAAAATGACAAATCTTAATCGACTTTTTTTTACGATACCCAAATAACGTGAACTGGGAACCCAAAGTTGAAGCTTCAAACGGCAATTTAAGCATTTCTCTTGCAGCTAGGCTACCGGAAGTGGGGTTTATCAGATTCTCCAACTCATTGTGCATCTAATAGGCGAATAAAATCACTACCAAAAATGACAAATCTTAATCGACTTTTTTTAACTACGATACCCAAATAACGTGAACTGGGAACCCAAAGTTGAAGCTTCAAACGGCAATTTAAGGCATTTCTCTTGCAGCTAGGCTACCGGAAGTGGGGTTTATCAGATTCTCCAACTCATTGTGCATCTAATAGGCGAATAAAATCACTACCAAAAATGACAAATCTTAATCGACTTTTTTTTACGATACCCAAATAACGTGAACATGGGAACCCAAAGTTGAAGCTTCAAACGGCAATTTAAGGCATTTCTCTTGCAGCTAGGCTACCGGAAGTGGGGTTTATCAGATTCTCCAACTCATTGTGCATCTAATAGGCGAATAAAATCACTACCAAAAATGACAAATCTTAATCGACTTTTTTTTACGATACCCAAATAACGTGAACTGGGAACCCAAAGTTGAAGCTTCAAACGGCAATTTAAGGCATTTCTCTTGCAGCTAGGCTACCGGAAGTGGGGTTTATCAGATTCTCCAACTCATTGTGCATCTAATAGGCGAATAAAATCACTACCAAAAATGACAAATCTTAATCGACTTTTTTTTACGATACCCAAATAACGTGAACATGGGAACCCAAAGTTGAAGCTTCAAACGGCAATTTAAGGCATTTCTCTTGCAGCTAGGCTACCGGAAGTGGGGTTTATCAGATTCTCCAACTCATTGTGCATCTAATAGGCGAATAAAATCACTACCAAAAATGACAAATCTTAATCGACTTTTTTTTACGATACCCAAATAACGTGAACTGGGAACCCAAAGTTGAAGCTTCAAACGGCAATTTAAGGCATTTCTCTTGCAGCTAGGCTACCGGAAGTGGGGTTTATCAGATTCTCCAACTCATTGTGCATCTAATAGGCGAATAAAATCACTACCAAAAATGACAAATCTTAATCGACTTTTTTTTACGATACCCAAATAACGTGAACATGGGAACCCAAAGTTGAAGCTTCAAACGGCAATTTAAGGCATTTCTCTTGCAGCTAGGCTACCGGAAGTGGGGTTTATCAGATTCTCCAACTCATTGTGCATCTAATAGGCGAATAAAATCACTACCAAAAATGACAAATCTTAATCGACTTTTTTTTACGATACCCAAATAACGTGAACATGGGAACCCAAAGTTGAAGCTTCAAACGGCAATTTAAGGCATTTCTCTTGCAGCTAGGCTACCGGAAGTGGGGTTTATCAGATTCTCCAACTCATTGTGCATCTAATAGGCGAATAAAATCACTACCAAAAATGACAAATCTTAATCGACTTTTTTTTACGATACCCAAATAACGTGAACATGGGAACCCAAAGTTGAAGCTTCAAACGGCAATTTAAGGCATTTCTCTTGCAGCTAGGCTACCGGAAGTGGGGTTTATCAGATTCTCCAACTCATTGTGCATCTAATAGGCGAATAAAATCACTACCAAAAATGACAAATCTTAATCGACTTTTTTTTACGATACCCAAATAACGTGAACTGGGAACCCAAAGTTGAAGCTTCAAACGGCAATTTAAGGCATTTCTCTTGCAGCTAGGCTACCGGAAGTGGGGTTTATCAGATTCTCCAACTCATTGTGCATCTAATAGGCGAATAAAATCACTACCAAAAATGACAAATCTTAATCGACTTTTTTTTACGATACCCAAATAACGTGAACTGGGAACCCAAAGTTGAAGCTTCAAACGGCAATTTAAGGCATTTCTCTTGCAGCTAGGCTACCGGAAGTGGGGTTTATCAGATTCTCCAACTCATTGTGCATCTAATAGGCGAATAAAATCACTACCAAAAATGACAAATCTTAATCGACTTTTTTTTACGATACCCAAATAACGTGAACATGGGAACCCAAAGTTGAAGCTTCAAACGGCAATTTAAGGCATTTCTCTTGCAGCTAGGCTACCGGAAGTGGGGTTTATCAGATTCTCCAACTCATTGTGCATCTAATAGGCGAATAAAATCACTACCAAAAATGACAAATCTTAATCGACTTTTTTTTACGATACCCAAATAACGTGAACTGGGAACCCAAAGTTGAAGCTTCAAACGGCAATTTAAGGCATTTCTCTTGCAGCTAGGCTACCGGAAGTGGGGTTTATCAGATTCTCCAACTCATTGTGCATCTAATAGGCGAATAAAATCACTACCAAAAATGACAAATCTTAATCGACTTTTTTTTACGATACCCAAATAACGTGAACATGGGAACCCAAAGTTGAAGCTTCAAACGGCAATTTAAGGCATTTCTCTTGCAGCTAGGCTACCGGAAGTGGGGTTTATCAGATTCTCCAACTCATTGTGCATCTAATAGGCGAATAAAATCACTACCAAAAATGACAAATCTTAATCGACTTTTTTTTACGATACCCAAATAACGTGAACTGGGAACCCAAAGTTGAAGCTTCAAACGGCAATTTAAGGCATTTCTCTTGCAGCTAGGCTACCGGAAGTGGGGTTTATCAGATTCTCCAACTCATTGTGCATCTAATAGGCGAATAAAATCACTACCAAAAATGACAAATCTTAATCGACTTTTTTTTACGATACCCAAATAACGTGAACATGGGAACCCAAAGTTGAAGCTTCAAACGGCAATTTAAGGCATTTCTCTTGCAGCTAGGCTACCGGAAGTGGGGTTTATCAGATTCTCCAACTCATTGTGCATCTAATAGGCGAATAAAATCACTACCAAAAATGACAAATCTTAATCGACTTTTTTTTACGATACCCAAATAACGTGAACATGGGAACCCAAAGTTGAAGCTTCAAACGGCAATTTAAGGCATTTCTCTTGCAGCTAGGCTACCGGAAGTGGGGTTTATCAGATTCTCCAACTCATTGTGCATCTAATAGGCGAATAAAATCACTACCAAAAATGACAAATCTTAATCGACTTTTTTTTACGATACCCAAATAACGTGAACTGGGAACCCAAAGTTGAAGCTTCAAACGGCAATTTAAGGCATTTCTCTTGCAGCTAGGCTACCGGAAGTGGGGTTTATCAGATTCTCCAACTCATTGTGCATCTAATAGGCGAATAAAATCACTACCAAAAATGACAAATCTTAATCGACTTTTTTTTACGATACCCAAATAACGTGAACTGGGAACCCAAAGTTGAAGCTTCAAACGGCAATTTAAGGCATTTCTCTTGCAGCTAGGCTACCGGAAGTGGGGTTTATCAGATTCTCCAACTCATTGTGCATCTAATAGGCGAATAAAATCACTACCAAAAATGACAAATCTTAATCGACTTTTTTTTACGATACCCAAATAACGTGAACTGGGAACCCAAAGTTGAAGCTTCAAACGGCAATTTAAGGCATTTCTCTTGCAGCTAGGCTACCGGAAGTGGGGTTTATCAGATTCTCCAACTCATTGTGCATCTAATAGGCGAATAAAATCACTACCAAAAATGACAAATCTTAATCGACTTTTTTTTACGATACCCAAATAACGTGAACTGGGAACCCAAAGTTGAAGCTTCAAACGGCAATTTAAGGCATTTCTCTTGCAGCTAGGCTACCGGAAGTGGGGTTTATCAGATTCTCCAACTCATTGTGCATCTAATAGGCGAATAAAATCACTACCAAAAATGACAAATCTTAATCGACTTTTTTTTACGATACCCAAATAACGTGAACTGGGAACCCAAAGTTGAAGCTTCAAACGGCAATTTAAGGCATTTCTCTTGCAGCTAGGCTACCGGAAGTGGGGTTTATCAGATTCTCCAACTCATTGTGCATCTAATAGGCGAATAAAATCACTACCAAAAATGACAAATCTTAATCGACTTTTTTTTACGATACCCAAATAACGTGAACATGGGAACCCAAAGTTGAAGCTTCAAACGGCAATTTAAGGCATTTCTCTTGCAGCTAGGCTACCGGAAGTGGGGTTTATCAGATTCTCCAACTCATTGTGCATCTAATAGGCGAATAAAATCACTACCAAAAATGACAAATCTTAATCGACTTTTTTTTACGATACCCAAATAACGTGAACTGGGAACCCAAAGTTGAAGCTTCAAACGGCAATTTAAGGCATTTCTCTTGCAGCTAGGCTACCGGAAGTGGGGTTTATCAGATTCTCCAACTCATTGTGCATCTAATAGGCGAATAAAATCACTACCAAAAATGACAAATCTTAATCGACTTTTTTTTACGATACCCAAATAACGTGAACTGGGAACCCAAAGTTGAAGCTTCAAACGGCAATTTAAGGCATTTCTCTTGCAGCTAGGCTACCGGAAGTGGGGTTTATCAGATTCTCCAACTCATTGTGCATCTAATAGGCGAATAAAATCACTACCAAAAATGACAAATCTTAATCGACTTTTTTTTACGATACCCAAATAACGTGAACTGGGAACCCAAAGTTGAAGCTTCAAACGGCAATTTAAGGCATTTCTCTTGCAGCTAGGCTACCGGAAGTGGGGTTTATCAGATTCTCCAACTCATTGTGCATCTAATAGGCGAATAAAATCACTACCAAAAATGACAAATCTTAATCGACTTTTTTTTACGATACCCAAATAACGTGAACTGGGAACCCAAAGTTGAAGCTTCAAACAGCAATTTAAGGCATTTCTCTTGCAGCTAGGCTACCGGAAGTGGGGTTTATCAGATTCTCCAACTCATTGTGCATCTAATAGGCGAATAAAATCACTACCAAAAATGACAAATCTTAATCGACTTTTTTTTACGATACCCAAATAACGTGAACTGGGAACCCAAAGTTGAAGCTTCAAACGGCAATTTAAGGCATTTCTCTTGCAGCTAGGCTACCGGAAGTGGGGTTTATCAGATTCTCCAACTCATTGTGCATCTAATAGGCGAATAAAATCACTACCAAAAATGACAAATCTTAATCGACTTTTTTTTACGATACCCAAATAACGTGAACTGGGAACCCAAAGTTGAAGCTTCAAACGGCAATTTAAGGCATTTCTCTTGCAGCTAGGCTACCGGAAGTGGGGTTTATCAGATTCTCCAACTCATTGTGCATCTAATAGGCGAATAAAATCACTACCAAAAATGACAAATCTTAATCGACTTTTTTTTACGATACCCAAATAACGTGAACTGGGAACCCAAAGTTGAAGCTTCAAACGGCAATTTAAGGCATTTCTCTTGCAGCTAGGCTACCGGAAGTGGGGTTTATCAGATTCTCCAACTCATTGTGCATCTAATAGGCGAATAAAATCACTACCAAAAATGACAAATCTTAATCGACTTTTTTTTACGATACCCAAATAACGGTGAACTGGGAACCCAAAGTTGAAGCTTCAAACGGCAATTTAAGGCATTTCTCTTGCAGCTAGGCTACCGGAAGTGGGGTTTATCAGATTCTCCAACTCATTGTGCATCTAATAGGCGAATAAAATCACTACCAAAAATGACAAATCTTAATCGACTTTTTTTTACGATACCCAAATAACGTGAACTGGGAACCCAAAGTTGAAGCTTCAAACGGCAATTTAAGGCATTTCTCTTGCAGCTAGGCTACCGGAAGTGGGGTTTATCAGATTCTCCAACTCATTGTGCATCTAATAGGCGAATAAAATCACTACCAAAAATGACAAATCTTAATCGACTTTTTTTTACGATACCCAAATAACGTGAACATGGGAACCCAAAGTTGAAGCTTCAAACGGCAATTTAAGGCATTTCTCTTGCAGCTAGGCTACCGGAAGTGGGGTTTATCAGATTCTCCAACTCATTGTGCATCTAATAGGCGAATAAAATCACTACCAAAAATGACAAATCTTAATCGACTTTTTTTTACGATACCCAAATAACGTGAACTGGGAACCCAAAGTTGAAGCTTCAAACGGCAATTTAAGGCATTTCTCTTGCAGCTAGGCTACCGGAAGTGGGGTTTATCAGATTCTCCAACTCATTGTGCATCTAATAGGCGAATAAAATCACTACCAAAAATGACAAATCTTAATCGACTTTTTTTTACGATACCCAAATAACGTGAACATGGGAACCCAAAGTTGAAGCTTCAAACGGCAATTTAAGGCATTTCTCTTGCAGCTAGGCTACCGGAAGTGGGGTTTATCAGATTCTCCAACTCATTGTGCATCTAATAGGCGAATAAAATCACTACCAAAAATGACAAATCTTAATCGACTTTTTTTTACGATACCCAAATAACGTGAACATGGGAACCCAAAGTTGAAGCTTCAAACGGCAATTTAAGGCATTTCTCTTGCAGCTAGGCTACCGGAAGTGGGGTTTATCAGATTCTCCAACTCATTGTGCATCTAATAGGCGAATAAAATCACTACCAAAAATGACAAATCTTAATCGACTTTTTTTTACGATACCCAAATAACGTGAACTGGGAACCCAAAGTTGAAGCTTCAAACGGCAATTTAAGGCATTTCTCTTGCAGCTAGGCTACCGGAAGTGGGGTTTATCAGATTCTCCAACTCATTGTGCATCTAATAGGCGAATAAAATCACTACCAAAAATGACAAATCTTAATCGACTTTTTTTTACGATACCCAAATAACGTGAACTGGGAACCCAAAGTTGAAGCTTCAAACGGCAATTTAAGGCATTTCTCTTGCAGCTAGGCTACCGGAAGTGGGGTTTATCAGATTCTCCAACTCATTGTGCATCTAATAGGCGAATAAAATCACTACCAAAAATGACAAATCTTAATCGACTTTTTTTTACGATACCCAAATAACGTGAACTGGGAACCCAAAGTTGAAGCTTCAAACGGCAATTTAAGGCATTTCTCTTGCAGCTAGGCTACCGGAAGTGGGGTTTATCAGATTCTCCAACTCATTGTGCATCTAATAGGCGAATAAAATCACTACCAAAAATGACAAATCTTAATCGACTTTTTTTTACGATACCCAAATAACGTGAACATGGGAACCCAAAGTTGAAGCTTCAAACGGCAATTTAAGGCATTTCTCTTGCAGCTAGGCTACCGGAAGTGGGGTTTATCAGATTCTCCAACTCATTGTGCATCTAATAGGCGAATAAAATCACTACCAAAAATGACAAGTCTTAATCGACTTTTTTTTACGACACCCAAATAACGTGAACTGGGAACCCAAAGTTGAAGCTTCAAACGGCAATTTAAGGCATTTCTCTTGCAGCTAGGCTACCGGAAGTGGGGTTTATCAGATTCTCCAACTCATTGTGCATCTAATAGGCGAATAAAATCACTACCAAAAATGACAAATCTTAATCGACTTTTTTTTACGATACCCAAATAACGTGAACTGGGAACCCAAAGTTGAAGCTTCAAACGGCAATTTAAGGCATTTCTCTTGCAGCTAGGCTACCGGAAGTGGGGTTTATCAGATTCTCCAACTCATTGTGCATCTAATAGGCGAATAAAATCACTACCAAAAATGACAAATCTTAATCGACTTTTTTTTACGATACCCAAATAACGTGAACTGGGAACCCAAAGTTGAAGCTTCAAACGGCAATTTAAGGCATTTCTCTTGCAGCTAGGCTACCGGAAGTGGGGTTTATCAGATTCTCCAACTCATTGTGCATCTAATAGGCGAATAAAATCACTACCAAAAATGACAAATCTTAATCGACTTTTTTTTACGATACCCAAATAACGTGAACTGGGAACCCAAAGTTGAAGCTTCAAACGGCAATTTAAGGCATTTCTCTTGCAGCTAGGCTACCGGAAGTGGGGTTTATCAGATTCTCCAACTCATTGTGCATCTAATAGGCGAATAAAATCACTACCAAAAATGACAAATCTTAATCGACTTTTTTTTACGATACCCAAATAACGTGAACATGGGAACCCAAAGTTGAAGCTTCAAACGGCAATTTAAGGCATTTCTCTTGCAGCTAGGCTACCGGAAGTGGGGTTTATCAGATTCTCCAACTCATTGTGCATCTAATAGGCGAATAAAATCACTACCAAAAATGACAAATCTTAATCGACTTTTTTTTACGATACCCAAATAACGTGAACTGGGAACCCAAAGTTGAAGCTTCAAACGGCAATTTAAGGCATTTCTCTTGCAGCTAGGCTACCGGAAGTGGGGTTTATCAGATTCTCCAACTCATTGTGCATCTAATAGGCGAATAAAATCACTACCAAAAATGACAAATCTTAATCGACTTTTTTTTACGATACCCAAATAACGTGAACATGGGAACCCAAAGTTGAAGCTTCAAACGGCAATTTAAGGCATTTCTCTTGCAGCTAGGCTACCGGAAGTGGGGTTTATCAGATTCTCCAACTCATTGTGCATCTAATAGGCGAATAAAATCACTACCAAAAATGACAAATCTTAATCGACTTTTTTTTACGATACCCAAATAACGTGAACTGGGAACCCAAAGTTGAAGCTTCAAACGGCAATTTAAGGCATTTCTCTTGCAGCTAGGCTACCGGAAGTGGGGTTTATCAGATTCTCCAACTCATTGTGCATCTAATAGGCGAATAAAATCACTACCAAAAATGACAAATCTTAATCGACTTTTTTTTACGATACCCAAATAACGTGAACATGGGAACCCAAAGTTGAAGCTTCAAACGGCAATTTAAGGCATTTCTCTTGCAGCTAGGCTACCGGAAGTGGGGTTTATCAGATTCTCCAACTCATTGTGCATCTAATAGGCGAATAAAATCACTACCAAAAATGACAAATCTTAATCGACTTTTTTTTACGATACCCAAATAACGTGAACTGGGAACCCAAAGTTGAAGCTTCAAACGGCAATTTAAGGCATTTCTCTTGCAGCTAGGCTACCGGAAGTGGGGTTTATCAGATTCTCCAACTCATTGTGCATCTAATAGGCGAATAAAATCACTACCAAAAATGACAAATCTTAATCGACTTTTTTTTACGATACCCAAATAACGTGAACTGGGAACCCAAAGTTGAAGCTTCAAACGGCAATTTAAGGCATTTCTCTTGCAGCTAGGCTACCGGAAGTGGGGTTTATCAGATTCTCCAACTCATTGTGCATCTAATAGGCGAATAAAATCACTACCAAAAATGACAAATCTTAATCGACTTTTTTTTACGATACCCAAATAACGTGAACATGGGAACCCAAAGTTGAAGCTTCAAACGGCAATTTAAGGCATTTCTCTTGCAGCTAGGCTACCGGAAGTGGGGTTTATCAGATTCTCCAACTCATTGTGCATCTAATAGGCGAATAAAATCACTACCAAAAATGACAAATCTTAATCGACTTTTTTTTACGATACCCAAATAACGTGAACTGGGAACCCAAAGTTGAAGCTTCAAACGGCAATTTAAGGCATTTCTCTTGCAGCTAGGCTACCGGAAGTGGGGTTTATCAGATTCTCCAACTCATTGTGCATCTAATAGGCGAATAAAATCACTACCAAAAATGACAAATCTTAATCGAATTTTTTTTACGATACCCAAATAACGTGAACATGGGAACCCAAAGTTGAAGCTTCAAACGGCAATTTAAGGCATTTCTCTTGCAGCTAGGCTACCGGAAGTGGGGTTTATCAGATTCTCCAACTCATTGTGCATCTAATAGGCGAATAAAATCACTACCAAAAATGACAAATCTTAATCGACTTTTTTTTACGATACCCAAATAACGTGAACTGGGAACCCAAAGTTGAAGCTTCAAACGGCAATTTAAGGCATTTCTCTTGCAGCTAGGCTACCGGAAGTGGGGTTTATCAGATTCTCCAACTCATTGTGCATCTAATAGGCGAATAAAATCACTACCAAAAATGACAAATCTTAATCGACTTTTTTTTACGATACCCAAATAACGTGAACATGGGAACCCAAAGTTGAAGCTTCAAACGGCAATTTAAGGCATTTCTCTTGCAGCTAGGCTACCGGAAGTGGGGTTTATCAGATTCTCCAACTCATTGTGCATCTAATAGGCGAATAAAATCACTACCAAAAATGACAAATCTTAATCGACTTTTTTTTACGATACCCAAATAACGTGAACATGGGAACCCAAAGTTGAAGCTTCAAACGGCAATTTAAGGCATTTCTCTTGCAGCTAGGCTACCGGAAGTGGGGTTTATCAGATTCTCCAACTCATTGTGCATCTAATAGGCGAATAAAATCATTACCAAAAATGACAAATCTTAATCGACTTTTTTTTACGACACCCAAATAACGTGAACTGGGAACCCAAAGTTGAAGCTTCAAACGGCAATTTAAGGCATTTCTCTTGCAGCTAGGCTACCGGAAGTGGGGTTTATCAGATTCTCCAACTCATTGTGCATCTAATAGGCGAATAAAATCACTACCAAAAATGACAAATCTTAATCGACTTTTTTTTACGATACCCAAATAACGTGAACTGCGAACCCAAAGTTGAAGCTTCAAACGGCAATTTAAGGCATTTCTCTTGCAGCTAGGCTACCGGAAGTGGGGTTTATCAGATTCTCCAACTCATTGTGCATCTAATAGGCGAATAAAATCACTACCAAAAATGACAAATCTTAATCGACTTTTTTTTACGATACCCAAATAACGTGAACATGGGAACCCAAAGTTGAAGCTTCAAACGGCAATTTAAGGCATTTCTCTTGCAGCTAGGCTACCGGAAGTGGGGTTTATCAGATTCTCCAACTCATTGTGCATCTAATAGGCGAATAAAATCACTACCAAAAATGACAAATCTTAATCGACTTTTTTTTACGATACCCAAATAACGTGAACTGGGAACCCAAAGTTGAAGCTTCAAACGGCAATTTAAGGCATTTCTCTTGCAGCTAGGCTACCGGAAGTGGGGTTTATCAGATTCTCCAACTCATTGTGCATCTAATAGGCGAATAAAATCACTACCAAAAATGACAAATCTTAATCGACTTTTTTTTACGATACCCAAATAACGTGAACTGGGAACCCAAAGTTGAAGCTTCAAACGGAAATTTAAGGCATTTCTCTTGCAGCTAGGGTACCGGAAGTGGGGTTTATCAGATTCTCCAACTCATTGTGCATCTACTAGGCGAATAAAATCACTACCAAAAATGACAAATCTTAATCGACTTTTTTTTACGATACCCAAATAACGTGAACATGGGAACCCAAAGTTGAAGCTTCAAACGGCAATTTAAGGCATTTCTCTTGCAGCTAGGCTACCGGAAGTGGGGTTTATCAGATTCTCCAACTCATTGTGCATCTAATAGGCGAATAAAATCACTACCAAAAATGACAAATCTTAATCGACTTTTTTTTACGATACCCAAATAACGTGAACTGGGAACCCAAAGTTGAAGCTTCAAACGGCAATTTAAGGCATTTCTCTTGCAGCTAGGCTACCGGAAGTGGGGTTTATCAGATTCTCCAACTCATTGTGCATCTAATAGGCGAATAAAATCACTACCAAAAATGACAAATCTTAATCGACTTTTTTTTACGATACCCAAATAACGTGAACATGGGAACCCAAAGTTGAAGCTTCAAACGGCAATTTAAGGCATTTCTCTTGCAGCTAGGCTACCGGAAGTGGGGTTTATCAGATTCTCCAACTCATTGTGCATCTAATAGGCGAATAAAATCACTACCAAAAATGACAAATCTTAATCGACTTTTTTTTACGATACCCAAATAACGTGAACATGGGAACCCAAAGTTGAAGCTTCAAACGGCAATTTAAGGCATTTCTCTTGCAGCTAGGCTACCGGAAGTGGGGTTTATCAGATTCTCCAACTCATTGTGCATCTAATAGGCGAATAAAATCACTACCAAAAATGACAAATATTAATCGACTTTTTTTTACGACACCCAAATAACGTGAACTGGGAACCCAAAGTTGAAGCTTCAAACGGCAATTTAAGGCATTTCTCTTGCAGCTAGGCTACCGGAAGTGGGGTTTATCAGATTCTCCAACTCATTGTGCATCTAATAGGCGAATAAAATCACTACCAAAAATGACAAATCTTAATCGACTTTTTTTTACGATACCCAAATAACGTGAACTGGGAACCCAAAGTTGAAGCTTCAAACGGCAATTTAAGGCATTTCTCTTGCAGCTAGGCTACCGGAAGTGGGGTTTATCAGATTCTCCAACTCATTGTGCATCTAATAGGCGAATAAAATCACTACCAAAAATGACAAATCTTAATCGACTTTTTTTTACGATACCCAAATAACGTGAACTGGGAACCCAAAGTTGAAGCTTCAAACGGCAATTTAAGGCATTTCTCTTGCAGCTAGGCTACCGGAAGTGGGGTTTATCAGATTCTCCAACTCATTGTGCATCTAATAGGCGAATAAAATCACTACCAAAAATGACAAATCTTAATCGACTTTTTTTTACGATACCCAAATAACGTGAACATGGGAACCCAAAGTTGAAGCTTCAAACGGCAATTTAAGGCATTTCTCTTGCAGCTAGGCTACCGGAAGTGGGGTTTATCAGATTCTCCAACTCATTGTGCATCTAATAGGCGAATAAAATCACTACCAAAAATGACAAATCTTAATCGACTTTTTTTTACGATACCCAAATAACGTGAACATGGGAACCCAAAGTTGAAGCTTCAAACGGCAATTTAAGGCATTTCTCTTGCAGCTAGGCTACCGGAAGTGGGGTTTATCAGATTCTCCAACTCATTGTGCATCTAATAGGCGAATAAAATCACTACCAAAAATGACAAATCTTAATCGACTTTTTTTTACGACACCCAAATAACGTGAACTGGGAACCCAAAGTTGAAGCTTCAAACGGCAATTTAAGGCATTTCTCTTGCAGCTAGGCTACCGGAAGTGGGGTTTATCAGATTCTCCAACTCATTGTGCATCTAATAGGCGAATAAAATCACTACCAAAAATGACAAATCTTAATCGACTTTTTTTTACGATACCCAAATAACGTGAACTGGGAACCCAAAGTTGAAGCTTCAAACGGCAATTTAAGGCATTTCTCTTGCAGCTAGGCTACCGGAAGTGGGGTTTATCAGATTCTCCAACTCATTGTGCATCTAATAGGCGAATAAAATCACTACCAAAAATGACAAATCTTAATCGACTTTTTTTTACGATACCCAAATAACGTGAACATGGGAACCCAAAGTTGAAGCTTCAAACGGCAATTTAAGGCATTTCTCTTGCAGCTAGGCTACCGGAAGTGGGGTTTATCAGATTCTCCAACTCATTGTGCATCTAATAGGCGAATAAAATCACTACCAAAAATGACAAATCTTAATCGACTTTTTTTTACGATACCCAAATAACGTGAACATGGGAACCCAAAGTTGAAGCTTCAAACGGCAATTTAAGGCATTTCTCTTGCAGCTAGGCTACCGGAAGTGGGGTTTATCAGATTCTCCAACTCATTGTGCATCTAATAGGCGAATAAAATCACTACCAAAAATGACAAATCTTAATCGACTTTTTTTTACGACACCCAAATAACGTGAACTGGGAACCCAAAGTTGAAGCTTCAAACGGCAATTTAAGGCATTTCTCTTGCAGCTAGGCTACCGGAAGTGGGGTTTATCAGATTCTCCAACTCATTGTGCATCTAATAGGCGAATAAAATCACTACCAAAAATGACAAATCTTAATCGACTTTTTTTTACGATACCCAAATAACGTGAACTGGGAACCCAAAGTTGAAGCTTCAAACGGCAATTTAAGGCATTTCTCTTGCAGCTAGGCTACCGGAAGTGGGGTTTATCAGATTCTCCAACTCATTGTGCATCTAATAGGCGAATAAAATCACTACCAAAAATGACAAATCTTAATCGACTTTTTTTTACGATACCCAAATAACGTGAACATGGGAACCCAAAGTTGAAGCTTCAAACGGCAATTTAAGGCATTTCTCTTGCAGCTAGGCTACCGGAAGTGGGGTTTATCAGATTCTCCAACTCATTGTGCATCTAATAGGCGAATAAAATCACTACCAAAAATGACAAATCTTAATCGACTTTTTTTTACGATACCCAAATAACGTGAACATGGGAACCCAAAGTTGAAGCTTCAAACGGCAATTTAAGGCATTTCTCTTGCAGCTAGGCTACCGGAAGTGGGGTTTATCAGATTCTCCAACTCATTGTGCATCTAATAGGCGAATAAAATCACTACCAAAAATGACAAATCTTAATCGACTTTTTTTTACGATACCCAAATAACGTGAACTGGGAACCCAAAGTTGAAGCTTCAAACGGCAATTTAAGGCATTTCTCTTGCAGCTAGGCTACCGGAAGTGGGGTTTATCAGATTCTCCAACTCATTGTGCATCTAATAGGCGAATAAAATCACTACCAAAAATGACAAATCTTAATCGACTTTTTTTTACGATACCCAAATAACGTGAACTGGGAACCCAAAGTTGAAGCTTCAAACGGCAATTTAAGGCATTTCTCTTGCAGCTATGCTACCGGAAGTGGGGTTTATCAGATTCTCCAACTCATTGTGCATCTAATAGGCGAATAAAATCACTACCAAAAATGACAAATCTTAATCGACTTTTTTTTACGATACCCAAATAACGTGAACTGGGAACCCAAAGTTGAAGCTTCAAACGGCAATTTAAGGCATTTCTCTTGCAGCTAGGCTACCGGAAGTGGGGTTTATCAGATTCTCCAACTCATTGTGCATCTAATAGGCGAATAAAATCACTACCAAAAATGACAAATCTTAATCGACTTTTTTTTACGATACCCAAATAACGTGAACATGGGAACCCAAAGTTGAAGCTTCAAACGGCAATTTAAGGCATTTCTCTTGCAGCTAGGCTACCGGAAGTGGGGTTTATCAGATTCTCCAACTCATTGTGCATCTAATAGGCGAATAAAATCACTACCAAAAATGACAAATCTTAATCGACTTTTTTTTACGATACCCAAATAACGTGAACTGGGAACCCAAAGTTGAAGCTTCAAACGGCAATTTAAGGCATTTCTCTTGCAGCTAGGCTACCGGAAGTGGGGTTTATCAGATTCTCCAACTCATTGTGCATCTAATAGGCGAATAAAATCACTACCAAAAATGACAAATCTTAATCGACTTTTTTTTACGATACCCAAATAACGTGAACATGGGAACCCAAAGTTGAAGCTTCAAACGGCAATTTAAGGCATTTCTCTTGCAGCTAGGCTACCGGAAGTGGGGTTTATCAGATTCTCCAACTCATTGTGCATCTAATAGGCGAATAAAATCACTACCAAAAATGACAAATCTTAATCGACTTTTTTTTACGACACCCAAATAACGTGAACTGGGAACCCAAAGTTGAAGCTTCAAACGGCAATTTAAGGCATTTCTCTTGCAGCTAGGCTACCGGAAGTGGGGTTTATCAGATTCTCCAACTCATTGTGCATCTAATAGGTGAATAAAATCACTACCAAAAATGACAAATCTTAATCGACTTTTTTTTACGATACCCAAATAACGTGAACTGGGAACCCAAAGTTGAAGCTTCAAACGGCAATTTAAGGCATTTCTCTTGCAGCTAGGCTACCGGAAGTGGGGTTTATCAGATTCTCCAACTCATTGTGCATCTAATAGGCGAATAAAATCACTACCAAAAATGACAAATCTTAATCGACTTTTTTTTACGATACCCAAATAACGTGAACTGGGAACCCAAAGTTGAAGCTTCAAACGGCAATTTAAGGCATTTCTCTTGCAGCTAGGCTACCGGAAGTGGGGTTTATCAGATTCTCCAACTCATTGTGCATCTAATAGGCGAATAAAATCACTACCAGAAATGACAAATCTTAATCGACTTTTTTTTACGATACCCAAATAACGTGAACATGGGAACCCAAAGTTGAAGCTTCAAACGGCAATTTAAGGCATTTCTCTTGCAGCTAGGCTACCGGAAGTGGGGTTTATCAGATTCTCCAACTCATTGTGCATCTAATAGGCGAATAAAATCACTACCAAAAATGACAAATCTTAATCGACTTTTTTTTTCGATACCCAAATAACGTGAACTGGGAACCCAAAGTTGGAGCTTCAAACGGCAATTTAAGGCATTTCTCTTGCAGCTAGACTACCGGAAGTGGGGTTTATCAGATTCTCCAACTCATTGTGCATCTAATAGGCTAATAAAATCACTACCAAAAATGACAAATCTTAATCGAATTTTTTTTCGATACTCAAATAACGTGAACTGGGAACCCAAAGTTGAAGCTTCAAACGGCAATTTAAGGTATTTCTCTTGCAGCTAGACTACCGGAAGTGGGGTTTATCAGATTCTCCAACTCATTGTGCATGTAATAGGCTAATAAAATCACTACCAAAAATGACAAATCTTAATCGACTTTTTTTTTCGATACCCAAATAACGTGAACTGGGAACCCAAAGTTGGAGCTTCAAACGGCAATTTAAGGCATTTCTCTTGCAGCTAGACTACCGGAAGTGGGGTTTATCTGATTCTCCAACTCATTGTGCATCTAATAGGCTAATAAAATCACTACCAAAAATGACAAATCTTAATCGACTTTTTTTTTCGATACCCAAATAACGTGAACTGGGAACCCAAAGTTGAAGCTACAAACGGCAATTTAAGGCATTTCTCTTGCAGCTAGACTACCGGAAGTGGGGTTTATCTGATTCTCCAACTCATTGTGCATCTAATAGGCTAATAAAATCACTACCAAAAATGACAAATCTTAATCGACTTTTTTTTTCGTTACCCAAAATAACGTGAACTGGGAACCCAAAGTTGGAGCTTCAAACGGCGATTTAAGGCATTTCTCTTGCAGCTAGACTACCGGAAGTCGGGTTTATCAGATTCTCCAACTCATTGTGCATCTAATAGGCTAATAAAATCACTACCAAAAATGACAAATCTTAATCGACTTTTTTTTTCGTTACCCAAAATAACGTGAACTGGGAACCCAAAGTTGGAGCTTCAAACGGCGATTTAAGGCATTTCTCTTGCAGCTAGACTACCGGAAGTGGGGTTTATCAGATTCTCCAACTCATTGTGCATCTAATAGGCTAATAAAATCACTACCAAAAATGACAAATCTTAATCGACTTTTTTTTTCGATACCCAAATAACGTGAACTGGGAACCCAAAGTTGGAGCTTCAAACGGCAATTTAAGGCATTTCTCTTGCAGCTAGACTACCGGAAGTGGGGTTTATCAGATTCTCCAACTCATTGTGCATCTAATAGGCTAATAAAATCACTACCAAAAATGACAAATCTTAATCGAATTTTTTTTTCGATACCCAAATAACGTGAACTGGGAACCCAAAGTTGGAGCTTCAAACGGCAATTTAAGGCATTTCTCTTGAAGCTAGACTACCGGAAGTGGGGTTTATCAGATTCTCCAACTCATTGTGCATCTAATAGGCTAATAAAATCACTACCAAAAATGACAAATCTTAATAGACTTTTTTTTTCGATACCCAAATAACGTGAACTGGGAACCCAAAGTTGGAGCTTCAAACGGCAATTTAAGGCATTTCTCTTGCAGCTAGACTACCGGAAGTGGGGTTTATCAGATTCTCCAACTCATTGTGCATCTAATAGGCTAATAAAATCACTACCAAAAATGACAAATCTTAATCGACTTTTTTTTTCGATACCCAAATAACGTGAACTGGGAACCCAAAGTTGAAGCTACAAACGGCAATTTAAGGCATTTCTCTTGCAGCTAGACTACCGGAAGTGGGGTTTATCACATTCTCCAACTCATTGTGCATCTAATAGGCTAATAAAATCACTACCAAAAATGACAAATCTTAATCGACTTTTTTTTTCGATACCCAAATAACGTGAACTGGGAACCCAAAGTTGGAGCTTCAAACGGCAATTTAAGGCATTTCTCTTGCAGCTAGACTACCGGAAGTGGGGTTTATCACATTCTCCAACTCATTGTGCATCTAATAGGTTAATAAAATCACTACCAAAAATGACAAATCTTAATCGACTTTTTTTTTCGATACCCAAATAACGTGAACTGGGAACCCAAAGTTGGAGCTTCAAACGGCAATTTAAGGCATTTCTCTTGCAGCTAGACTACCGGAAGTGGGGTTTATCTGATTCTCCAACTCATTGTGCATCTAATAGGCTAATAAAATCACTACCAAAAATGACAAATCTTAATCGACTTTTTTTTTCGTTACCCAAAATAACGTGAACTGGGAACCCAAAGTTGGAGCTTCAAACGGCGATTTAAGGCATTTCTCTTGCAGCTAGACTACCGGAAGTCGGGTTTATCAGATTCTCCAACTCATTGTGCATCTAATAGGCTAATAAAATCACTACGAAAAATGACAAATCTTAATCGACTTTTTTTTTCGTTACCCAAAATAACGTGAACTGGGAACCCAAAGTTGGAGCTTCAAACGGCGATTTAAGGCATTTCTCTTGCAGCTAGACTACCGGAAGTGGGGTTTATCAGATTCTCCAACTCATTGTGCATCTAATAGGCTAATAAAATCACTACCAAAAATGACAAATCTTAATCGACTTTTTTTTTCGATACCCAAATAACGTGAACTGGGAACCCAAAGTTGGAGCTTCAAACGGCAATTTAAGGCATTTCTCTTGCAGCTAGACTACCGGAAGTGGGGTTTATCACATTCTCCAACTCATTGTGCATCTAATAGGCTAATAAAATCACTACCAAAAATGACAAATCTTAATCGACTTTTTTTTTCGATACCCAAATAACGTGAACTGGGAACCCAAAGTTGGAGCTTCAAACGGCAATTTAAGGCATTTCTCTTGAAGCTAGACTACCGGAAGTGGGGTTTATCAGATTCTCCAACTCATTGTGCATCTAATAGGCTAATAAAATCACTACCAAAAATGACAAATCTTAATAGACTTTTTTTTTCGATACCCAAATAACGTGAACTGGGAACCCAAAGTTGGAGCTTCAAACGGCAATTTAAGGCATTTCACTTGCAGCTAGACTACCGGAAGTGGGGTTTATCAGATTCTCCAACTCATTGTGCATCTAATAGGCTAATAAAATCACTACCAAAAATGACAAATCTTAATCGACTTTTTTTTTCGATACCCAAATAACGTGAACTGGGAAACCAAAGTTGGAGCTTCAAACGGCAATTTAAGGCATTTCTCTTGCAGCTAGACTACCGGAAGTGGGGTTTATCTCATTCTCCAACTCATTGTGCATCTAATAGGCTAATAAAATCACTACCAAAAATGACAAATCTTAATCGACTTTTTTTTTCGATACCCAAATAACGTGAACTGGGAACCCAAAGTTGAAGCTACAAACGGCAATTTAAGGCATTTCTCTTGCAGCTAGACTACCGGAAGTGGGGTTTATCACATTCTCCAACTCATTGTGCATCTAATAGGCTAATAAAATCACTACCAAAAATGACAAATCTTAATCGACTTTTTTTTTCGATACCCAAATAACGTGAACTGGGAACCCAAAGTTGGCCTTCAAACGGCAATTTAAGGCATTTCTCTTGCGGCTAGACTACCGGAAGTGGGGTTTATCAGATTCTCCAACTCATTGTGCATCTAATAGGCTAATAAAATCACTACCAAAAATGACAAATCTTAATCGACTTTTTTTTTCGATACCCAAATAACGTGAACTGGGAACCCAAAGTTGGAGCTTCAAACGGCAATTTAAGGCATTTCTCTTGCAGCTAGACTACCGGAAGTGGGGTTTATCTGATTCTCCAACTCATTGTGCATCTAATAGGCTAATAAAATCACTACCAAAAATGACAAATCTTAATCGACTTTTTTTTTCGTTACCCAAAATAACGTGAACTGGGAACCCAAAGTTGGAGCTTCAAACGGCGATTTAAGGCATTTCTCTTGCAGCTAGACTACCGGAAGTCGGGTTTATCAGATTCTCCAACTCATTGTGCATCTAATAGGCTAATAAAATCACTACCAAAAATGACAAATCTTAATCGACTTTTTTTTTCGATACCCAAATAACGTGAACTGGGAACCCAAAGTTGGAGCTTCAAACGGCAATTTAAGGCATTTCTCTTGCAGCTAGGCTACCGGAAGTGGGGTTTATCAGATTCTCCAACTCATTGTGCATCTAATAGGCGAATAAAATCACTACCAAAAATGACAAATCTTAATCGACTTTTTTTTACGACACCCAAATAACGTGAACTGGGAACCCAAAGTTGAAGCTTCAAACGGCAATTTAAGGCATTTCTCTTGCAGCTAGGCTACCGGATGTGGGGTTTATCAGATTCTCCAACTCATTGTGCATCTAATAGGCGAATAAAATCACTACCAAAAATGACAAATCTTAATCGACTTTTTTTTACGATAAGCAAATAACGAGAACTGGGAACCCAAAGTTGAAGCTTCAAACGGCAATTTAAGGCATTTCTCTTGCAGCTAGGCTACCGGAAGTGGGGTTTATCAGATTCTCCAACTCATTGTGCATCTAATAGGCGAATAAAATCACTACCAAAAATGACAAATCTTAATCGACTTTTTTTTACGACACCCAAATAACGTGAACTGGGAACCCAAAGTTGAAGCTTCAAACGGCAATTTAAGGCATTTCTCTTGCAGCTAGGCTACCGGAAGTGGGGTTTATCAGATTCTCCAACTCATTGTGCATCTAATAGGCGAATAAAATCACTACCAAAAATGACAAATCTTAATCGACTTTTTTTTACGATACCCAAATAACGTGAACTGGGAACCCAAAGTTGAAGCTTCAAACGGCAATTTAAGGCATTTCTCTTGCAGCTAGGCTACCGGAAGTGGGGTTTATCAGATTCTCCAACTCATTGTGCATCTAATAGGCGAATAAAATCACTACCAAAAATGACAAATCTTAATCGACTTTTTTTTACGATACCCAAATAACGTGAACTGGGAACCCAAAGTTGAAGCTTCAAACGGCAATTTAAGGCATTTCTCTTGCAGCTAGGCTACCGGAAGTGGGGTTTATCAGATTCTCCAACTCATTGTGCATCTAATAGGCGAATAAAATCACTACCAAAAATGACAAATCTTAATCGACTTTTTTTTACGATACCCAAATAACGTGAACTGGGAACCCAAAGTTGAAGCTTCAAACGGCAATTTAAGGCATTTCTCTTGCAGCTAGGCTACCGGAAGTGGGGTTTATCAGATTCTCCAACTCATTGTGCATCTAATAGGCGAATAAAATCACTACCAAAAATGACAAATCTTAATCGACTTTTTTTTACGATACCCAAATAACGTGAACTGGGAACCCAAAGTTGAAGCTTCAAACGGCAATTTAAGGCATTTCTCTTGCAGCTAGGCTACCGGAAGTGGGGTTTATCAGATTCTCCAACTCATTGTGCATCTAATAGGCGAATAAAATCACTACCAAAAATGACAAATCTTAATCGACTTTTTTTTACGATACCCAAATAACGTGAACTGGGAACCCAAATTTGAAGCTTCAAACGGCAATTTAAGGCATTTCTCTTGCAGCTAGGCTACCGGAAGTGGGGTTTATCAGATTCTCCAACTCATTGTGCATCTAATAGGCGAATAAAATCACTACCAAAAATGACAAATCTTAATCGACTTTTTTTTACGATACCCAAATAACGAAAACTGGGAACCCAAAGTTGAAGCTTCAAACGGCAATTTAAGGCATTTCTCTTGCAGCTAGGCTACCGGAAGTGGGGTTTATCAGATTCTCCAACTCATTGTGCATCTAATAGGCGAATAAAATCACTACCAAAAATGACAAATCTTAATCGACTTTTTTTTACGATACCCAAATAACGAGAACTGGGAACCCAAAGTTGAAGCTTCAAACGGCAATTTAAGGCATTTCACTTGCAGCTAGGCTACCGGAAGTGGGGTTTATCAGATTCTCCAACTCATTGTGCATCTAATAGGCGAATAAAATCACTACCAAAAATGACAAATCTTAATCGACTTTTTTTTACGACACCCAAATAACGTGAACTGGGAACCCAAAGTTGAAGCTTCAAACGGCAATTTAAGGCATTTCTCTTGCAGCTAGGCTACCGGAAGTGGGGTTTATCAGATTCTCCAACTCATTGTGCATCTAATAGGCGAATAAAATCACTACCAAAAATGACAAATCTTAATCGACTTTTTTTTACGATACCCAAATAACGAGAACTGGGAACCCAAAGTTGAAGCTTCAAACGGCAATTTAAGGCATTTCTCTTGCAGCTAGGCTACCGGAAGTGGGGTTTATCAGATTCTCCAACTCATTGTGCATCTAATAGGCGAATAAAATCACTACCAAAAATGACAAATCTTAATCGACTTTTTTTTACGACACCCAAATAACGTGAACTGGGAACCCAAAGTTGAAGCTTCAAACGGCAATTTAAGGCATTTCTCTTGCAGCTAGGCTACCGGAAGTGGGGTTTATCAGATTCTCCAACTCATTGTGCATCTAATAGGCGAATAAAATCACTACCAAAAATGACAAATCTTAATCGACTTTTTTTTACGACACCCAAATAACGTGAACTGGGAACCGAAAGTTGAAGCTTCAAACGGCAATTTAAGGCATTTCTCTTGCAGCTAGGCTACCGGAAGTGGGGTTTATCAGATTCTCCAACTCATTGTGCATCTAATAGGCGAATAAAATCACTACCAAAAATGACAAATCTTAATCGACTTTTTTTTACGATACCCAAATAACGAAAACTGGGAACCCAAAGTTGAAGCTTCAAACGGCAATTTAAGGCATTTCTCTTGCAGCTAGGCTACCGGAAGTGGGGTTTATCAGATTCTCCAACTCATTGTGCATCTAATAGGCGAATAAAATCACTACCAAAAATGACAAATCTTAATCGACTTTTTTTTACGATACCCAAATAACGAGAACTGGGAACCCAAAGTTGAAGCTTCAAACGGCAATTTAAGGCATTTCTCTTGCAGCTAGGCTACCGGAAGTGGGGTTTATCAGATTCTCCAACTCATTGTGCATCTAATAGGCGAATAAAATCACTACCAAAAATGACAAATCTTAATCGACTTTTTTTTACGACACCCAAATAACGTGAACTGGGAACCCAAAGTTGAAGCTTCAAACGGCAATTTAAGGCATTTCTCTTGCAGCTAGGCTACCGGAAGTGGGGTTTATCAGATTCTCCAACTCATTGTGCATCTAATAGGCGAATAAAATCACTACCAAAAATGACAAATCTTAATCGACTTTTTTTTACGACACCCAAATAACGTGAACTGGGAACCGAAAGTTGAAGCTTCAAACGGCAATTTAAGGCATTTCTCTTGCAGCTAGGCTACCGGAAGTGGGGTTTATCAGATTCTCCAACTCATTGTGCATCTAATAGGCGAATAAAATCACTACCAAAAATGACAAATCTTAATCGACTTTTTTTTACGATACCCAAATAACGAGAACTGGGAACCCAAAGTTAAAGCTTCAAACGGCAATTTAAGGCATTTCTCTTGCAGCTAGGCTACCGGAAGTGGGGTTTATCAGATTCTCCAACTCATTGTGCATCTAATAGGCGAATAAAATCACTACCAAAAATGACAAATCTTAATCGACTTTTTTTTACGACACCCAAATAACGTGAACTGGGAACCCAAAGTTGAAGCTTCAAACGGCAATTTAAGGCATTTCTCTTGCAGCTAGGCTACCGGAAGTGGGGTTTATCAGATTCTCCAACTCATTGTGCATCTAATAGGCGAATAAAATCACTACCAAAAATGACAAATCTTAATCGACTTTTTTTTACGACACCCAAATAACGTGAACTGGGAACCCAAAGTTGAAGCTTCAAACGGCAATTTAAGGCATTTCTCTTGCAGCTAGGCTACCGGAAGTGGGGTTTATCAGATTCTCCAACTCATTGTGCATCTAATAGGCGAATAAAATCACTACCAAAAATGACAAATCTTAATCGACTTTTTTTTACGACACCCAAATAACGAGAACTGGGAACCCAAAGTTGAAGCTTCAAACGGCAATTTAAGGCATTTCTCTTGCAGCTAGGCTACCGGAAGTGGGGTTTATCAGATTCTCCAACTCATTGTGCATCTAATAGGCGAATAAAATCACTACCAAAAATGACAAATCTTAATCGACTTTTTTTTACGATACCCAAATAACGTGAACTGGGAACCCAAAGTTGAAGCTTCAAACGGCAATTTAAGGCATTTCTCTTGCAGCTAGGCTACCGGAAGTGGGGTTTATCAGATTCTCCAACTCATTGTGCATCTAATAGGCGAATAAAATCACTACCAAAAATGACAAATCTTAATCGACTTTTTTTTACGATACCCAAATAACGAGAACTGGGAACCCAAAGTTGAAGCTTCAAACGGCAATTTAAGGCATTTCTCTTGCAGCTAGGCTACCGGAAGTGGGGTTTATCAGATTCTCCAACTCATTGTGCATCTAATAGGCGAATAAAATCACTACCAAAAATGACAAATCTTAATCGACTTTTTTTTACGACACCCAAATAACGTGAACTGGGAACCCAAAGTTGAAGCTTCAAACGGCAATTTAAGGCATTTCTCTTGCAGCTAGGCTACCGGAAGTGGGGTTTATCAGATTCTCCAACTCATTGTGCATCTAATAGGCGAATAAAATCACTACCAAAAATGACAAATCTTAATCGACTTTTTTTTACGATACCCAAATAACGAGAACTGGGAACCCAAAGTTGAAGCTTCAAACGGCAATTTAAGGCATTTCTCTTGCAGCTAGGCTACCGGAAGTGGGGTTTATCAGATTCTCCAACTCATTGTGCATCTAATAGGCGAATAAAATCACTACCAAAAATGACAAATCTTAATCGACTTTTTTTTACGATACCCAAATAACGTGAACTGGGAACCCAAAGTTGAAGCTTCAAACGGCAATTTAAGGCATTTCTCTTGCAGCTAGGCTACCGGAAGTGGAGTTTATCAGATTCTCCAACTCATTGTGCATCTAATAGGCGAATAAAATCACTACCAAAAATGACAAATCTTAATCGACTTTTTTTTACGACACCCAAATAACGTGAACTGGGAACCCAAAGTTGAAGCTTCAAACGGCAATTTAAGGCATTTCTCTTGCAGCTAGGCTACCGGAAGTGGGGTTTATCAGATTCTCCAACTCATTGTGCATCTAATAGGCGAATAAAATCACTACCAAAAATGACAAATCTTAATCGACTTTTTTTTACGATACCCAAATAACGAGAACTGGGAACCCAAAGTGGAAGCTTCAAACGGCAATTTAAGGCATTTCTCTTGCAGCTAGGCTACCGGAAGTGGGGTTTATCAGATTCTCCAACTCATTGTGCATCTAATAGGCGAATAAAATCACTACCAAAAATGACAAATCTTAATCGACTTTTTTTTACGACACCCAAATAACGTGAACTGGGAACCCAAAGTTGAAGCTTCAAACGGCAATTTAAGGCATTTCTCTTGCAGCTAGGCTACCGGAAGTGGGGTTTATCAGATTCTCCAACTCATTGTGCATCTAATAGGCGAATAAAATCACTACCAAAAATGACAAATCTTAATCGACTTTTTTTTACGACACCCAAATAACGAGAACTGGGAACCCAAAGTTGAAGCTTCAAACGGCAATTTAAGGCATTTCTCTTGCAGCTAGGCTACCGGAAGTGGGGTTTATCAGATTCTCCAACTCATTGTGCATCTAATAGGCGAATAAAATCACTACCAAAAATGACAAATCTTAATCGACTTTTTTTTACGATACCCAAATAACGAGAACTGGGAACCCAAAGTTGAAGCTTCAAACGGCAATTTAAGGCATTTCTCTTGCAGCTAGGCTACCGGAAGTGGGGTTTATCAGATTCTCCAACTCATTGTGCATCTAATAGGCGAATAAAATCACTACCAAAAATGACAAATCTTAATCGACTTTTTTTTACGACACCCAAATAACGTGAACTGGGAACCCAAAGTTGAAGCTTCAAACGGCAATTTAAGGCATTTCTCTTGCAGCTAGGCTACCGGAAGTGGGGTTTATCAGATTCTCCAACTCATTGTGCATCTAATGGGCGAATAAAATCACTACCAAAAATGACAAATCTTAATCGACTTTTTTTTACGATACCCAAATAACGTGAACTGGGAACCCAAAGTTGAAGCTTCAAACGGCAATTTAAGGCATTTCTCTTGCAGCTAGGCTACCGGAAGTGGGGTTTATCAGATTCTCCAACTCATTGTGCATCTAATAGGCGAATAAAATCACTACCAAAAATGACAAATCTTAATCGACTTTTTTTTACGATACCCAAATAACGTGAACTGGGAACCCAAAGTTGAAGCTTCAAACGGCAATTTAAGGCATTTCTCTTGCAGCTAGGCTACCGGAAGTGGGGTTTATCAGATTCTCCAACTCATTGTGCATCTAATAGGCGAATAAAATCACTACCAAAAATGACAAATCTTAATCGACTTTTTTTTACGATACCCAAATAACGTGAACATGGGAACCCAAAGTTGAAGCTTCAAACGGCAATTTAAGGCATTTCTCTTGCAGCTAGGCTACCGGAAGTGGGGTTTATCAGATTCTCCAACTCATTGTGCATCTAATAGGCGAATAAAATCACTACCAAAAATGACAAATCTTAATCGACTTTTTTTTACGATACCCAAATAACGTGAACTGGGAACCCAAAGTTGAAGCTTCAAACGGCAATTTAAGGCATTTCTCTTGCAGCTAGGCTACCGGAAGTGGGGTTTATCAGATTCTCCAACTCATTGTGCATCTAATAGGCGAATAAAATCACTACCAAAAATGACAAATCTTAATCGACTTTTTTTTACGATACCCAAATAACGTGAACTGGGAACCCAAAGTTGAAGCTTCAAACGGCAATTTAAGGCATTTCTCTTGCAGCTAGGCTACCGGAAGTGGGGTTTATCAGATTCTCCAACTCATTGTGCATCTAATAGGCGAATAAAATCACTACCAAAAATGACAAATCTTAATCGACTTTTTTTTACGATACCCAAATAACGTGAACATGGGAACCCAAAGTTGAAGCTTCAAACGGCAATTTAAGGCATTTCTCTTGCAGCTAGGCTACCGGAAGTGGGGTTTATCAGATTCTCCAACTCATTGTGCATCTAATAGGCGAATAAAATCACTACCAAAAATGACAAATCTTAATCGACTTTTTTTTACGATACCCAAATAACGTGAACATGGGAACCCAAAGTTGAAGCTTCAAACGGCAATTTAAGGCATTTCTCTTGCAGCTAGGCTACCGGAAGTGGGGTTTATCAGATTCTCCAACTCATTGTGCATCTAATAGGCGAATAAAATCACTACCAAAAATGACAAATCTTAATCGACTTTTTTTTACGATACCCAAATAACGTGAACTGGGAACCCAAAGTTGAAGCTTCAAACGGCAATTTAAGGCATTTCTCTTGCAGCTAGGCTACCGGAAGTGGGGTTTATCAGATTCTCCAACTCATTGTGCATCTAATAGGCGAATAAAATCACTACCAAAAATGACAAATCTTAATCGACTTTTTTTTACGATACCCAAATAACGTGAACTGGGAACCCAAAGTTGAAGCTTCAAACGGCAATTTAAGGCATTTCTCTTGCAGCTAGGCTACCGGAAGTGGGGTTTATCAGATTCTCCAACTCATTGTGCATCTAATAGGCGAATAAAATCACTACCAAAAATGACAAATCTTAATCGACTTTTTTTTACGATACCCAAATAACGTGAACATGGGAACCCAAAGTTGAAGCTTCAAACGGCAATTTAAGGCATTTCTCTTGCAGCTAGGCTACCGGAAGTGGGGTTTATCAGATTCTCCAACTCATTGTGCATCTAATAGGCGAATAAAATCACTACCAAAAATGACAAATCTTAATCGACTTTTTTTTACGATACCCAAATAACGTGAACATGGGAACCCAAAGTTGAAGCTTCAAACGGCAATTTAAGGCATTTCTCTTGCAGCTAGGCTACCGGAAGTGGGGTTTATCAGATTCTCCAACTCATTGTGCATCTAATAGGCGAATAAAATCACTACCAAAAATGCCAAATCTTAATCGACTTTTTTTTACGATACCCAAATAACGTGAACATGGGAACCCAAAGTTGAAGCTTCAAACGGCAATTTAAGGCATTTCTCTTGCAGCTAGGCTACCGGAAGTGGGGTTTATCAGATTCTCCAACTCATTGTGCATCTAATAGGCGAATAAAATCACTACCAAAAATGACAAATCTTAATCGACTTTTTTTTACGATACCCAAATAACGTGAACTGGGAACCCAAAGTTGAAGCTTCAAACGGCAATTTAAGGCATTTCTCTTGCAGCTAGGCTACCGGAAGTGGGGTTTATCAGATTCTCCAACTCATTGTGCATCTAATAGGCGAATAAAATCACTACCAAAAATGACAAATCTTAATCGACTTTTTTTTACGATACCCAAATAACGTGAACTGGGAACCCAAAGTTGAAGCTTCAAACGGCAATTTAAGGCATTTCTCTTGCAGCTAGGCTACCGGAAGTGGGGTTTATCAGATTCTCCAACTCATTGTGCATCTAATAGGCGAATAAAATCACTACCAAAAATGACAAATCTTAATCGACTTTTTTTTACGATACCCAAATAACGTGAACTGGGAACCCAAAGTTGAAGCTTCAAACGGCAATTTAAGGCATTTCTCTTGCAGCTAGGCTACCGGAAGTGGGGTTTATCAGATTCTCCAACTCATTGTGCATCTAATAGGCGAATAAAATCACTACCAAAAATGACAAATCTTAATCGACTTTTTTTTACGATACCCAAATAACGTGAACATGGGAACCCAAAGTTGAAGCTTCAAACGGCAATTTAAGGCATTTCTCTTGCAGCTAGGCTACCGGAAGTGGGGTTTATCAGATTCTCCAACTCATTGTGCATCTAATAGGCGAATAAAATCACTACCAAAAATGACAAATCTTAATCGACTTTTTTTTACGATACCCAAATAACGTGAACTGGGAACCCAAAGTTGAAGCTTCAAACGGCAATTTAAGGCATTTCTCTTGCAGCTAGGCTACCGGAAGTGGGGTTTATCAGATTCTCCAACTCATTGTGCATCTAATAGGCGAATAAAATCACTACCAAAAATGACAAATCTTAATCGACTTTTTTTTACGATACCCAAATAACGTGAACTGGGAACCCAAAGTTGAAGCTTCAAACGGCAATTTAAGGCATTTCTCTTGCAGCTAGGCTACCGGAAGTGGGGTTTATCAGATTCTCCAACTCATTGTGCATCTAATAGGCGAATAAAATCACTACCAAAAATGACAAATCTTAATCGACTTTTTTTTACGATACCCAAATAACGTGAACTGGGAACCCAAAGTTGAAGCTTCAAACGGCAATTTAAGGCATTTCTCTTGCAGCTAGGCTACCGGAAGTGGGGTTTATCAGATTCTCCAACTCATTGTGCATCTAATAGGCGAATAAAATCACTACCAAAAATGACAAATCTTAATCGACTTTTTTTTACGATACCCAAATAACGTGAACATGGGAACCCAAAGTTGAAGCTTCAAACGGCAATTTAAGGCATTTCTCTTGCAGCTAGGCTACCGGAAGTGGGGTTTATCAGATTCTCCAACTCATTGTGCATCTAATAGGCGAATAAAATCACTACCAAAAATGACAAATCTTAATCGACTTTTTTTTACGATACCCAAATAACGTGAACTGGGAACCCAAAGTTGAAGCTTCAAACGGCAATTTAAGGCATTTCTCTTGCAGCTAGGCTACCGGAAGTGGGGTTTATCAGATTCTCCAACTCATTGTGCATCTAATAGGCGAATAAAATCACTACCAAAAATGACAAATCTTAATCGACTTTTTTTTACGATACCCAAATAACGTGAACTGGGAACCCAAAGTTGAAGCTTCAAACGGCAATTTAAGGCATTTCTCTTGCAGCTAGGCTACCGGAAGTGGGGTTTATCAGATTCTCCAACTCATTGTGCATCTAATAGGCGAATAAAATCACTACCAAAAATGACAAATCTTAATCGACTTTTTTTTACGATACCCAAATAACGTGAACTGGGAACCCAAAGTTGAAGCTTCAAACGGCAATTTAAGGCATTTCTCTTGCAGCTAGGCTACCGGAAGTGGGGTTTATCAGATTCTCCAACTCATTGTGCATCTAATAGGCGAATAAAATCACTACCAAAAATGACAAATCTTAATCGACTTTTTTTTACGATACCCAAATAACGTGAACTGGGAACCCAAAGTTGAAGCTTCAAACGGCAATTTAAGGCATTTCTCTTGCAGCTAGGCTACCGGAAGTGGGGTTTATCAGATTCTCCAACTCATTGTGCATCTAATAGGCGAATAAAATCACTACCAAAAATGACAAATCTTAATCGACTTTTTTTTACGATACCCAAATAACGTGAACTGGGAACCCAAAGTTGAAGCTTCAAACGGCAATTTAAGGCATTTCTCTTGCAGCTAGGCTACCGGAAGTGGGGTTTATCAGATTCTCCAACTCATTGTGCATCTAATAGGCGAATAAAATCACTACCAAAAATGACAAATCTTAATCGACTTTTTTTTACGATACCCAAATAACGTGAACTGGGAACCCAAAGTTGAAGCTTCAAACGGCAATTTAAGGCATTTCTCTTGCAGCTAGGCTACCGGAAGTGGGGTTTATCAGATTCTCCAACTCATTGTGCATCTAATAGGCGAATAAAATCACTACCAAAAATGACAAATCTTAATCGACTTTTTTTTACGATACCCAAATAACGTGAACTGGGAACCCAAAGTTGAAGCTTCAAACGGCAATTTAAGGCATTTCTCTTGCAGCTAGGCTACCGGAAGTGGGGTTTATCAGATTCTCCAACTCATTGTGCATCTAATAGGCGAATAAAATCACTACCAAAAATGACAAATCTTAATCGACTTTTTTTTACGATACCCAAATAACGTGAACTGGGAACCCAAAGTTGAAGCTTCAAACGGCAATTTAAGGCATTTCTCTTGCAGCTAGGCTACCGGAAGTGGGGTTTATCAGATTCTCCAACTCATTGTGCATCTAATAGGCGAATAAAATCACTACCAAAAATGACAAATCTTAATCGACTTTTTTTTACGATACCCAAATAACGTGAACTGGGAACCCAAAGTTGAAGCTTCAAACGGCAATTTAAGGCATTTCTCTTGCAGCTAGGCTACCGGAAGTGGGGTTTATCAGATTCTCCAACTCATTGTGCATCTAATAGGCGAATAAAATCACTACCAAAAATGACAAATCTTAATCGACTTTTTTTTACGATACCCAAATAACGTGAACTGGGAACCCAAAGTTGAAGCTTCAAACGGCAATTTAAGGCATTTCTCTTGCAGCTAGGCTACCGGAAGTGGGGTTTATCAGATTCTCCAACTCATTGTGCATCTAATAGGCGAATAAAATCACTACCAAAAATGACAAATCTTAATCGACTTTTTTTTACGATACCCAAATAACGTGAACTGGGAACCCAAAGTTGAAGCTTCAAACGGCAATTTAAGGCATTTCTCTTGCAGCTAGGCTACCGGAAGTGGGGTTTATCAGATTCTCCAACTCATTGTGCATCTAATAGGCGAATAAAATCACTACCAAAAATGACAAATCTTAATCGACTTTTTTTTACGATACCCAAATAACGTGAACATGGGAACCCAAAGTTGAAGCTTCAAACGGCAATTTAAGGCATTTCTCTTGCAGCTAGGCTACCGGAAGTGGGGTTTATCAGATTCTCCAACTCATTGTGCATCTAATAGGCGAATAAAATCACTACCAAAAATGACAAATCTTAATCGACTTTTTTTTACGATACCCAAATAACGTGAACATGGGAACCCAAAGTTGAAGCTTCAAACGGCAATTTAAGGCATTTCTCTTGCAGCTAGGCTACCGGAAGTGGGGTTTATCAGATTCTCCAACTCATTGTGCATCTAATAGGCGAATAAAATCACTACCAAAAATGACAAATCTTAATCGACTTTTTTTTACGATACCCAAATAACGTGAACTGGGAACCCAAAGTTGAAGCTTCAAACGGCAATTTAAGGCATTTCTCTTGCAGCTAGGCTACCGGAAGTGGGGTTTATCAGATTCTCCAACTCATTGTGCATCTAATAGGCGAATAAAATCACTACCAAAAATGACAAATCTTAATCGACTTTTTTTTACGATACCCAAATAACGTGAACTGGGAACCCAAAGTTGAAGCTTCAAACGGCAATTTAAGGCATTTCTCTTGCAGCTAGGCTACCGGAAGTGGGGTTTATCAGATTCTCCAACTCATTGTGCATCTAATAGGCGAATAAAATCACTACCAAAAATGACAAATCTTAATCGACTTTTTTTTACGATACCCAAATAACGTGAACATGGGAACCCAAAGTTGAAGCTTCAAACGGCAATTTAAGGCATTTCTCTTGCAGCTAGGCTACCGGAAGTGGGGTTTATCAGATTCTCCAACTCATTGTGCATCTAATAGGCGAATAAAATCACTACCAAAAATGACAAATCTTAATCGACTTTTTTTTACGATACCCAAATAACGTGAACTGGGAACCCAAAGTTGAAGCTTCAAACGGCAATTTAAGGCATTTCTCTTGCAGCTAGGCTACCGGAAGTGGGGTTTATCAGATTCTCCAACTCATTGTGCATCTAATAGGCGAATAAAATCACTACCAAAAATGACAAATCTTAATCGACTTTTTTTTACGATACCCAAATAACGTGAACTGGGAACCCAAAGTTGAAGCTTCAAACGGCAATTTAAGGCATTTCTCTTGCAGCTAGGCTACCGGAAGTGGGGTTTATCAGATTCTCCAACTCATTGTGCATCTAATAGGCGAATAAAATCACTACCAAAAATGACAAATCTTAATCGACTTTTTTTTACGATACCCAAATAACGTGAACTGGGAACCCAAAGTTGAAGCTTCAAACGGCAATTTAAGGCATTTCTCTTGCAGCTAGGCTACCGGAAGTGGGGTTTATCAGATTCTCCAACTCATTGTGCATCTAATAGGCGAATAAAATCACTACCAAAAATGACAAATCTTAATCGACTTTTTTTTACGATACAATAACGTGAACTGGGAACCCAAAGTTGAAGCTTCAAACGGCAATTTAAGGCATTTCTCTTGCAGCTAGGCTACCGGAAGTGGGGTTTATCAGATTCTCCAACTCATTGTGCATCTAATAGGCGAATAAAATCACTACCAAAAATGACAAATCTTAATCGACTTTTTTTTACGATACCCAAATAACGTGAACTGGGAACCCAAAGTTGAAGCTTCAAACGGCAATTTAAGGCATTTCTCTTGCAGCTAGGCTACCGGAAGTGGGGTTTATCAGATTCTCCAACTCATTGTGCATCTAATAGGCGAATAAAATCACTACCAAAAATGACAAATCTTAATCGACTTTTTTTTACGATACCCAAATAACGTGAACTGGGAACCCAAAGTTGAAGCTTCAAACGGCAATTTAAGGCATTTCTCTTGCAGCTAGGCTACCGGAAGTGGGGTTTATCAGATTCTCCAACTCATTGTGCATCTAATAGGCGAATAAAATCACTACCAAAAATGACAAATCTTAATCGACTTTTTTTTACGATACCCAAATAACGTGAACTGGGAACCCAAAGTTGAAGCTTCAAACGGCAATTTAAGGCATTTCTCTTGCAGCTAGGCTACCGGAAGTGGGGTTTATCAGATTCTCCAACTCATTGTGCATCTAATAGGCGAATAAAATCACTACCAAAAATGACAAATCTTAATCGACTTTTTTTTACGATACCCAAATAACGTGAACTGGGAACCCAAAGTTGAAGCTTCAAACGGCAATTTAAGGCATTTCTCTTGCAGCTAGGCTACCGGAAGTGGGGTTTATCAGATTCTCCAACTCATTGTGCATCTAATAGGCGAATAAAATCACTACCAAAAATGACAAATCTTAATCGACTTTTTTTTACGATACCCAAATAACGTGAACTGGGAACCCAAAGTTGAAGCTTCAAACGGCAATTTAAGGCATTTCTCTTGCAGCTAGGCTACCGGAAGTGGGGTTTATCAGATTCTCCAACTCATTGTGCATCTAATAGGCGAATAAAATCACTACCAAAAATGACAAATCTTAATCGACTTTTTTTTACGATACCCAAATAACGTGAACTGGGAACCCAAAGTTGAAGCTTCAAACGGCAATTTAAGGCATTTCTCTTGCAGCTAGGCTACCGGAAGTGGGGTTTATCAGATTCTCCAACTCATTGTGCATCTAATAGGCGAATAAAATCACTACCAAAAATGACAAATCTTAATCGACTTTTTTTTACGATACCCAAATAACGTGAACTGGGAACCCAAAGTTGAAGCTTCAAACGGCAATTTAAGGCATTTCTCTTGCAGCTAGGCTACCGGAAGTGGGGTTTATCAGATTCTCCAACTCATTGTGCATCTAATAGGCGAATAAAATCACTACCAAAAATGACAAATCTTAATCGACTTTTTTTTACGATACCCAAATAACGTGAACTGGGAACCCAAAGTTGAAGCTTCAAACGGCAATTTAAGGCATTTCTCTTGCAGCTAGGCTACCGGAAGTGGGGTTTATCAGATTCTCCAACTCATTGTGCATCTAATAGGCGAATAAAATCACTACCAAAAATGACAAATCTTAATCGACTTTTTTTTACGATACCCAAATAACGTGAACATGGGAACCCAAAGTTGAAGCTTCAAACGGCAATTTAAGGCATTTCTCTTGCAGCTAGGCTACCGGAAGTGGGGTTTATCAGATTCTCCAACTCATTGTGCATCTAATAGGCGAATAAAATCACTACCAAAAATGACAAATCTTAATCGACTTTTTTTTACGATACCCAAATAACGTGAACTGGGAACCCAAAGTTGAAGCTTCAAACGGCAATTTAAGGCATTTCTCTTGCAGCTAGGCTACCGGAAGTGGGGTTTATCAGATTCTCCAACTCATTGTGCATCTAATAGGCGAATAAAATCACTACCAAAAATGACAAATCTTAATCGACTTTTTTTTACGATACCCAAATAACGTGAACATGGGAACCCAAAGTTGAAGCTTCAAACGGCAATTTAAGGCATTTCTCTTGCAGCTAGGCTACCGGAAGTGGGGTTTATCAGATTCTCCAACTCATTGTGCATCTAATAGGCGAATAAAATCACTACCAAAAATGACAAATCTTAATCGACTTTTTTTTACGATACCCAAATAACGTGAACTGGGAACCCAAAGTTGAAGCTTCAAACGGCAATTTAAGGCATTTCTCTTGCAGCTAGGCTACCGGAAGTGGGGTTTATCAGATTCTCCAACTCATTGTGCATCTAATAGGCGAATAAAATCACTACCAAAAATGACAAATCTTAATCGACTTTTTTTTACGATCACCCAAATAACGTGAACTGGGAACCCAAAGTTGAAGCTTCAAACGGCAATTTAAGGCATTTCTCTTGCAGCTAGGCTACCGGAAGTGGGGTTTATCAGATTCTCCAACTCATTGTGCATCTAATAGGCGAATAAAATCACTACCAAAAATGACAAATCTTAATCGACTTTTTTTTACGATACCCAAATAACGTGAACTGGGAACCCAAAGTTGAAGCTTCAAACGGCAATTTAAGGCATTTCTCTTGCAGCTAGGCTACCGGAAGTGGGGTTTATCAGATTCTCCAACTCATTGTGCATCTAATAGGCGAATAAAATCACTACCAAAAATGACAAATCTTAATCGACTTTTTTTTACGATACCCAAATAACGTGAACTGGGAACCCAAAGTTGAAGCTTCAAACGGCAATTTAAGGCATTTCTCTTGCAGCTAGGCTACCGGAAGTGGGGTTTATCAGATTCTCCAACTCATTGTGCATCTAATAGGCGAATAAAATCACTACCAAAAATGACAAATCTTAATCGACTTTTTTTTACGATACCCAAATAACGTGAACTGGGAACCCAAAGTTGAAGCTTCAAACGGCAATTTAAGGCATTTCTCTTGCAGCTAGGCTACCGGAAGTGGGGTTTATCAGATTCTCCAACTCATTGTGCATCTAATAGGCGAATAAAATCACTACCAAAAATGACAAATCTTAATCGACTTTTTTTTACGATACCCAAATAACGTGAACTGGGAACCCAAAGTTGAAGCTTCAAACGGCAATTTAAGGCATTTCTCTTGCAGCTAGGCTACCGGAAGTGGGGTTTATCAGATTCTCCAACTCATTGTGCATCTAATAGGCGAATAAAATCACTACCAAAAATGACAAATCTTAATCGACTTTTTTTTACGATACCCAAATAACGTGAACTGGGAACCCAAAGTTGAAGCTTCAAACGGCAATTTAAGGCATTTCTCTTGCAGCTAGGCTACCGGAAGTGGGGTTTATCAGATTCTCCAACTCATTGTGCATCTAATAGGCGAATAAAATCACTACCAAAAATGACAAATCTTAATCGACTTTTTTTTACGATACCCAAATAACGTGAACTGGGAACCCAAAGTTGAAGCTTCAAACGGCAATTTAAGGCATTTCTCTTGCAGCTAGGCTACCGGAAGTGGGGTTTATCAGATTCTCCAACTCATTGTGCATCTAATAGGCGAATAAAATCACTACCAAAAATGACAAATCTTAATCGACTTTTTTTTACGATACCCAAATAACGTGAACTGGGAACCCAAAGTTGAAGCTTCAAACGGCAATTTAAGGCATTTCTCTTGCAGCTAGGCTACCGGAAGTGGGGTTTATCAGATTCTCCAACTCATTGTGCATCTAATAGGCGAATAAAATCACTACCAAAAATGACAAATCTTAATCGACTTTTTTTTACGATACCCAAATAACGTGAACATGGGAACCCAAAGTTGAAGCTTCAAACGGCAATTTAAGGCATTTCTCTTGCAGCTAGGCTACCGGAAGTGGGGTTTATCAGATTCTCCAACTCATTGTGCATCTAATAGGCGAATAAAATCACTACCAAAAATGACAAATCTTAATCGACTTTTTTTTACGATACCCAAATAACGTGAACTGGGAACCCAAAGTTGAAGCTTCAAACGGCAATTTAAGGCATTTCTCTTGCAGCTAGGCTACCGGAAGGAAGTGGGGTTTATCAGATTCTCCAACTCATTGTGCATCTAATAGGCGAATAAAATCACTACCAAAAATGACAAATCTTAATCGACTTTTTTTTACGATACCCAAATAACGTGAACATGGGAACCCAAAGTTGAAGCTTCAAACGGCAATTTAAGGCATTTCTCTTGCAGCTAGGCTACCGGAAGTGGGGTTTATCAGATTCTCCAACTCATTGTGCATCTAATAGGCGAATAAAATCACTACCAAAAATGACAAATCTTAATCGACTTTTTTTTACGATACCCAAATAACGTGAACATGGGAACCCAAAGTTGAAGCTTCAAACGGCAATTTAAGGCATTTCTCTTGCAGCTAGGCTACCGGAAGTGGGGTTTATCAGATTCTCCAACTCATTGTGCATCTAATAGGCGAATAAAATCACTACCAAAAATGACAAATCTTAATCGACTTTTTTTTACGATACCCAAATAACGTGAACATGGGAACCCAAAGTTGAAGCTTCAAACGGCAATTTAAGGCATTTCTCTTGCAGCTAGGCTACCGGAAGTGGGGTTTATCAGATTCTCCAACTCATTGTGCATCTAATAGGCGAATAAAATCACTACCAAAAATGACAAATCTTAATCGACTTTTTTTTACGATACCCAAATAACGTGAACATGGGAACCCAAAGTTGAAGCTTCAAACGGCAATTTAAGGCATTTCTCTTGCAGCTAGGCTACCGGAAGTGGGGTTTATCAGATTCTCCAACTCATTGTGCATCTAATAGGCGAATAAAATCACTACCAAAAATGACAAATCTTAATCGACTTTTTTTTACGATACCCAAATAACGTGAACATGGGAACCCAAAGTTGAAGCTTCAAACGGCAATTTAAGGCATTTCTCTTGCAGCTAGGCTACCGGAAGTGGGGTTTATCAGATTCTCCAACTCATTGTGCATCTAATAGGCGAATAAAATCACTACCAAAAATGACAAATCTTAATCGACTTTTTTTTACGATACCCAAATAACGTGAACATGGGAACCCAAAGTTGAAGCTTCAAACGGCAATTTAAGGCATTTCTCTTGCAGCTAGGCTACCGGAAGTGGGGTTTATCAGATTCTCCAACTCATTGTGCATCTAATAGGCGAATAAAATCACTACCAAAAATGACAAATCTTAATCGACTTTTTTTTACGATACCCAAATAACGTGAACATGGGAACCCAAAGTTGAAGCTTCAAACGGCAATTTAAGGCATTTCTCTTGCAGCTAGGCTACCGGAAGTGGGGTTTATCAGATTCTCCAACTCATTGTGCATCTAATAGGCGAATAAAATCACTACCAAAAATGACAAATCTTAATCGACTTTTTTTTACGATACCCAAATAACGTGAACATGGGAACCCAAAGTTGAAGCTTCAAACGGCAATTTAAGGCATTTCTCTTGCAGCTAGGCTACCGGAAGTGGGGTTTATCAGATTCTCCAACTCATTGTGCATCTAATAGGCGAATAAAATCACTACCAAAAATGACAAATCTTAATCGACTTTTTTTTACGATACCCAAATAACGTGAACATGGGAACCCAAAGTTGAAGCTTCAAACGGCAATTTAAGGCATTTCTCTTGCAGCTAGGCTACCGGAAGTGGGGTTTATCAGATTCTCCAACTCATTGTGCATCTAATAGGCGAATAAAATCACTACCAAAAATGACAAATCTTAATCGACTTTTTTTTACGATACCCAAATAACGTGAACATGGGAACCCAAAGTTGAAGCTTCAAACGGCAATTTAAGGCATTTCTCTTGCAGCTAGGCTACCGGAAGTGGGGTTTATCAGATTCTCCAACTCATTGTGCATCTAATAGGCGAATAAAATCACTACCAAAAATGACAAATCTTAATCGACTTTTTTTTACGATACCCAAATAACGTGAACATGGGAACCCAAAGTTGAAGCTTCAAACGGCAATTTAAGGCATTTCTCTTGCAGCTAGGCTACCGGAAGTGGGGTTTATCAGATTCTCCAACTCATTGTGCATCTAATAGGCGAATAAAATCACTACCAAAAATGACAAATCTTAATCGACTTTTTTTTACGATACCCAAATAACGTGAACATGGGAACCCAAAGTTGAAGCTTCAAACGGCAATTTAAGGCATTTCTCTTGCAGCTAGGCTACCGGAAGTGGGGTTTATCAGATTCTCCAACTCATTGTGCATCTAATAGGCGAATAAAATCACTACCAAAAATGACAAATCTTAATCGACTTTTTTTTACGATACCCAAATAACGTGAACATGGGAACCCAAAGTTGAAGCTTCAAACGGCAATTTAAGGCATTTCTCTTGCAGCTAGGCTACCGGAAGTGGGGTTTATCAGATTCTCCAACTCATTGTGCATCTAATAGGCGAATAAAATCACTACCAAAAATGACAAATCTTAATCGACTTTTTTTTACGATACCCAAATAACGTGAACATGGGAACCCAAAGTTGAAGCTTCAAACGGCAATTTAAGGCATTTCTCTTGCAGCTAGGCTACCGGAAGTGGGGTTTATCAGATTCTCCAACTCATTGTGCATCTAATAGGCGAATAAAATCACTACCAAAAATGACAAATCTTAATCGACTTTTTTTTACGATACCCAAATAACGTGAACATGGGAACCCAAAGTTGAAGCTTCAAACGGCAATTTAAGGCATTTCTCTTGCAGCTAGGCTACCGGAAGTGGGGTTTATCAGATTCTCCAACTCATTGTGCATCTAATAGGCGAATAAAATCACTACCAAAAATGACAAATCTTAATCGACTTTTTTTTACGATACCCAAATAACGTGAACATGGGAACCCAAAGTTGAAGCTTCAAACGGCAATTTAAGGCATTTCTCTTGCAGCTAGGCTACCGGAAGTGGGGTTTATCAGATTCTCCAACTCATTGTGCATCTAATAGGCGAATAAAATCACTACCAAAAATGACAAATCTTAATCGACTTTTTTTTACGATACCCAAATAACGTGAACATGGGAACCCAAAGTTGAAGCTTCAAACGGCAATTTAAGGCATTTCTCTTGCAGCTAGGCTACCGGAAGTGGGGTTTATCAGATTCTCCAACTCATTGTGCATCTAATAGGCGAATAAAATCACTACCAAAAATGACAAATCTTAATCGACTTTTTTTTACGATACCCAAATAACGTGAACATGGGAACCCAAAGTTGAAGCTTCAAACGGCAATTTAAGGCATTTCTCTTGCAGCTAGGCTACCGGAAGTGGGGTTTATCAGATTCTCCAACTCATTGTGCATCTAATAGGCGAATAAAATCACTACCAAAAATGACAAATCTTAATCGACTTTTTTTTACGATACCCAAATAACGTGAACATGGGAACCCAAAGTTGAAGCTTCAAACGGCAATTTAAGGCATTTCTCTTGCAGCTAGGCTACCGGAAGTGGGGTTTATCAGATTCTCCAACTCATTGTGCATCTAATAGGCGAATAAAATCACTACCAAAAATGACAAATCTTAATCGACTTTTTTTTACGATACCCAAATAACGTGAACATGGGAACCCAAAGTTGAAGCTTCAAACGGCAATTTAAGGCATTTCTCTTGCAGCTAGGCTACCGGAAGTGGGGTTTATCAGATTCTCCAACTCATTGTGCATCTAATAGGCGAATAAAATCACTACCAAAAATGACAAATCTTAATCGACTTTTTTTTACGATACCCAAATAACGTGAACATGGGAACCCAAAGTTGAAGCTTCAAACGGCAATTTAAGGCATTTCTCTTGCAGCTAGGCTACCGGAAGTGGGGTTTATCAGATTCTCCAACTCATTGTGCATCTAATAGGCGAATAAAATCACTACCAAAAATGACAAATCTTAATCGACTTTTTTTTACGATACCCAAATAACGTGAACATGGGAACCCAAAGTTGAAGCTTCAAACGGCAATTTAAGGCATTTCTCTTGCAGCTAGGCTACCGGAAGTGGGGTTTATCAGATTCTCCAACTCATTGTGCATCTAATAGGCGAATAAAATCACTACCAAAAATGACAAATCTTAATCGACTTTTTTTTACGATACCCAAATAACGTGAACATGGGAACCCAAAGTTGAAGCTTCAAACGGCAATTTAAGGCATTTCTCTTGCAGCTAGGCTACCGGAAGTGGGGTTTATCAGATTCTCCAACTCATTGTGCATCTAATAGGCGAATAAAATCACTACCAAAAATGACAAATCTTAATCGACTTTTTTTTACGATACCCAAATAACGTGAACATGGGAACCCAAAGTTGAAGCTTCAAACGGCAATTTAAGGCATTTCTCTTGCAGCTAGGCTACCGGAAGTGGGGTTTATCAGATTCTCCAACTCATTGTGCATCTAATAGGCGAATAAAATCACTACCAAAAATGACAAATCTTAATCGACTTTTTTTTACGATACCCAAATAACGTGAACATGGGAACCCAAAGTTGAAGCTTCAAACGGCAATTTAAGGCATTTCTCTTGCAGCTAGGCTACCGGAAGTGGGGTTTATCAGATTCTCCAACTCATTGTGCATCTAATAGGCGAATAAAATCACTACCAAAAATGACAAATCTTAATCGACTTTTTTTTACGATACCCAAATAACGTGAACATGGGAACCCAAAGTTGAAGCTTCAAACGGCAATTTAAGGCATTTCTCTTGCAGCTAGGCTACCGGAAGTGGGGTTTATCAGATTCTCCAACTCATTGTGCATCTAATAGGCGAATAAAATCACTACCAAAAATGACAAATCTTAATCGACTTTTTTTTACGATACCCAAATAACGTGAACATGGGAACCCAAAGTTGAAGCTTCAAACGGCAATTTAAGGCATTTCTCTTGCAGCTAGGCTACCGGAAGTGGGGTTTATCAGATTCTCCAACTCATTGTGCATCTAATAGGCGAATAAAATCACTACCAAAAATGACAAATCTTAATCGACTTTTTTTTACGATACCCAAATAACGTGAACATGGGAACCCAAAGTTGAAGCTTCAAACGGCAATTTAAGGCATTTCTCTTGCAGCTAGGCTACCGGAAGTGGGGTTTATCAGATTCTCCAACTCATTGTGCATCTAATAGGCGAATAAAATCACTACCAAAAATGACAAATCTTAATCGACTTTTTTTTACGATACCCAAATAACGTGAACATGGGAACCCAAAGTTGAAGCTTCAAACGGCAATTTAAGGCATTTCTCTTGCAGCTAGGCTACCGGAAGTGGGGTTTATCAGATTCTCCAACTCATTGTGCATCTAATAGGCGAATAAAATCACTACCAAAAATGACAAATCTTAATCGACTTTTTTTTACGATACCCAAATAACGTGAACATGGGAACCCAAAGTTGAAGCTTCAAACGGCAATTTAAGGCATTTCTCTTGCAGCTAGGCTACCGGAAGTGGGGTTTATCAGATTCTCCAACTCATTGTGCATCTAATAGGCGAATAAAATCACTACCAAAAATGACAAATCTTAATCGACTTTTTTTTACGATACCCAAATAACGTGAACATGGGAACCCAAAGTTGAAGCTTCAAACGGCAATTTAAGGCATTTCTCTTGCAGCTAGGCTACCGGAAGTGGGGTTTATCAGATTCTCCAACTCATTGTGCATCTAATAGGCGAATAAAATCACTACCAAAAATGACAAATCTTAATCGACTTTTTTTTACGATACCCAAATAACGTGAACATGGGAACCCAAAGTTGAAGCTTCAAACGGCAATTTAAGGCATTTCTCTTGCAGCTAGGCTACCGGAAGTGGGGTTTATCAGATTCTCCAACTCATTGTGCATCTAATAGGCGAATAAAATCACTACCAAAAATGACAAATCTTAATCGACTTTTTTTTACGATACCCAAATAACGTGAACATGGGAACCCAAAGTTGAAGCTTCAAACGGCAATTTAAGGCATTTCTCTTGCAGCTAGGCTACCGGAAGTGGGGTTTATCAGATTCTCCAACTCATTGTGCATCTAATAGGCGAATAAAATCACTACCAAAAATGACAAATCTTAATCGACTTTTTTTTACGATACCCAAATAACGTGAACATGGGAACCCAAAGTTGAAGCTTCAAACGGCAATTTAAGGCATTTCTCTTGCAGCTAGGCTACCGGAAGTGGGGTTTATCAGATTCTCCAACTCATTGTGCATCTAATAGGCGAATAAAATCACTACCAAAAATGACAAATCTTAATCGACTTTTTTTTACGATACCCAAATAACGTGAACATGGGAACCCAAAGTTGAAGCTTCAAACGGCAATTTAAGGCATTTCTCTTGCAGCTAGGCTACCGGAAGTGGGGTTTATCAGATTCTCCAACTCATTGTGCATCTAATAGGCGAATAAAATCACTACCAAAAATGACAAATCTTAATCGACTTTTTTTTACGATACCCAAATAACGTGAACATGGGAACCCAAAGTTGAAGCTTCAAACGGCAATTTAAGGCATTTCTCTTGCAGCTAGGCTACCGGAAGTGGGGTTTATCAGATTCTCCAACTCATTGTGCATCTAATAGGCGAATAAAATCACTACCAAAAATGACAAATCTTAATCGACTTTTTTTTACGATACCCAAATAACGTGAACTGCGAACCCAAAGTTGAAGCTTCAAACGGCAATTTAAGGCATTTCTCTTGCAGCTAGGCTACCGGAAGTGGGGTTTATCAGATTCTCCAACTCATTGTGCATCTAATAGGCGAATAAAATCACTACCAAAAATGACAAATCTTAATCGACTTTTTTTTACGATACCCAAATAACGTGAACATGGGAACCCAAAGTTGAAGCTTCAAACGGCAATTTAAGGCATTTCTCTTGCAGCTAGGCTACCGGAAGTGGGGTTTATCAGATTCTCCAACTCATTGTGCATCTAATAGGCGAATAAAATCACTACCAAAAATGACAAATCTTAATCGACTTTTTTTTACGATACCCAAATAACGTGAACATGGGAACCCAAAGTTGAAGCTTCAAACGGCAATTTAAGGCATTTCTCTTGCAGCTAGGCTACCGGAAGTGGGGTTTATCAGATTCTCCAACTCATTGTGCATCTAATAGGCGAATAAAATCACTACCAAAAATGACAAATCTTAATCGACTTTTTTTTACGATACCCAAATAACGTGAACATGGGAACCCAAAGTTGAAGCTTCAAACGGCAATTTAAGGCATTTCTCTTGCAGCTAGGCTACCGGAAGTGGGGTTTATCAGATTCTCCAACTCATTGTGCATCTAATAGGCGAATAAAATCACTACCAAAAATGACAAATCTTAATCGACTTTTTTTTACGATACCCAAATAACGTGAACATGGGAACCCAAAGTTGAAGCTTCAAACGGCAATTTAAGGCATTTCTCTTGCAGCTAGGCTACCGGAAGTGGGGTTTATCAGATTCTCCAACTCATTGTGCATCTAATAGGCGAATAAAATCACTACCAAAAATGACAAATCTTAATCGACTTTTTTTTACGATACCCAAATAACGTGAACATGGGAACCCAAAGTTGAAGCTTCAAACGGCAATTTAAGGCATTTCTCTTGCAGCTAGGCTACCGGAAGTGGGGTTTATCAGATTCTCCAACTCATTGTGCATCTAATAGGCGAATAAAATCACTACCAAAAATGACAAATCTTAATCGACTTTTTTTTACGATACCCAAATAACGTGAACATGGGAACCCAAAGTTGAAGCTTCAAACGGCAATTTAAGGCATTTCTCTTGCAGCTAGGCTACCGGAAGTGGGGTTTATCAGATTCTCCAACTCATTGTGCATCTAATAGGCGAATAAAATCACTACCAAAAATGACAAATCTTAATCGACTTTTTTTTACGATACCCAAATAACGTGAACTGCGAACCCAAAGTTGAAGCTTCAAACGGCAATTTAAGGCATTTCTCTTGCAGCTAGGCTACCGGAAGTGGGGTTTATCAGATTCTCCAACTCATTGTGCATCTAATAGGCGAATAAAATCACTACCAAAAATGACAAATCTTAATCGACTTTTTTTTACGATACCCAAATAACGTGAACATGGGAACCCAAAGTTGAAGCTTCAAACGGCAATTTAAGGCATTTCTCTTGCAGCTAGGCTACCGGAAGTGGGGTTTATCAGATTCTCCAACTCATTGTGCATCTAATAGGCGAATAAAATCACTACCAAAAATGACAAATCTTAATCGACTTTTTTTTACGATACCCAAATAACGTGAACATGGGAACCCAAAGTTGAAGCTTCAAACGGCAATTTAAGGCATTTCTCTTGCAGCTAGGCTACCGGAAGTGGGGTTTATCAGATTCTCCAACTCATTGTGCATCTAATAGGCGAATAAAATCACTACCAAAAATGACAAATCTTAATCGACTTTTTTTTACGATACCCAAATAACGTGAACATGGGAACCCAAAGTTGAAGCTTCAAACGGCAATTTAAGGCATTTCTCTTGCAGCTAGGCTACCGGAAGTGGGGTTTATCAGATTCTCCAACTCATTGTGCATCTAATAGGCGAATAAAATCACTACCAAAAATGACAAATCTTAATCGACTTTTTTTTACGATACCCAAATAACGTGAACTGCGAACCCAAAGTTGAAGCTTCAAACGGCAATTTAAGGCATTTCTCTTGCAGCTAGGCTACCGGAAGTGGGGTTTATCAGATTCTCCAACTCATTGTGCATCTAATAGGCGAATAAAATCACTACCAAAAATGACAAATCTTAATCGACTTTTTTTTACGATACCCAAATAACGTGAACATGGGAACCCAAAGTTGAAGCTTCAAACGGCAATTTAAGGCATTTCTCTTGCAGCTAGGCTACCGGAAGTGGGGTTTATCAGATTCTCCAACTCATTGTGCATCTAATAGGCGAATAAAATCACTACCAAAAATGACAAATCTTAATCGACTTTTTTTTACGATACCCAAATAACGTGAACATGGGAACCCAAAGTTGAAGCTTCAAACGGCAATTTAAGGCATTTCTCTTGCAGCTAGGCTACCGGAAGTGGGGTTTATCAGATTCTCCAACTCATTGTGCATCTAATAGGCGAATAAAATCACTACCAAAAATGACAAATCTTAATCGACTTTTTTTTACGATACCCAAATAACGTGAACTGCGAACCCAAAGTTGAAGCTTCAAACGGCAATTTAAGGCATTTCTCTTGCAGCTAGGCTACCGGAAGTGGGGTTTATCAGATTCTCCAACTCATTGTGCATCTAATAGGCGAATAAAATCACTACCAAAAATGACAAATCTTAATCGACTTTTTTTTACGATACCCAAATAACGTGAACATGGGAACCCAAAGTTGAAGCTTCAAACGGCAATTTAAGGCATTTCTCTTGCAGCTAGGCTACCGGAAGTGGGGTTTATCAGATTCTCCAACTCATTGTGCATCTAATAGGCGAATAAAATCACTACCAAAAATGACAAATCTTAATCGACTTTTTTTTACGATACCCAAATAACGTGAACATGGGAACCCAAAGTTGAAGCTTCAAACGGCAATTTAAGGCATTTCTCTTGCAGCTAGGCTACCGGAAGTGGGGTTTATCAGATTCTCCAACTCATTGTGCATCTAATAGGCGAATAAAATCACTACCAAAAATGACAAATCTTAATCGACTTTTTTTTACGATACCCAAATAACGTGAACTGCGAACCCAAAGTTGAAGCTTCAAACGGCAATTTAAGGCATTTCTCTTGCAGCTAGGCTACCGGAAGTGGGGTTTATCAGATTCTCCAACTCATTGTGCATCTAATAGGCGAATAAAATCACTACCAAAAATGACAAATCTTAATCGACTTTTTTTTACGATACCCAAATAACGTGAACATGGGAACCCAAAGTTGAAGCTTCAAACGGCAATTTAAGGCATTTCTCTTGCAGCTAGGCTACCGGAAGTGGGGTTTATCAGATTCTCCAACTCATTGTGCATCTAATAGGCGAATAAAATCACTACCAAAAATGACAAATCTTAATCGACTTTTTTTTACGATACCCAAATAACGTGAACATGGGAACCCAAAGTTGAAGCTTCAAACGGCAATTTAAGGCATTTCTCTTGCAGCTAGGCTACCGGAAGTGGGGTTTATCAGATTCTCCAACTCATTGTGCATCTAATAGGCGAATAAAATCACTACCAAAAATGACAAATCTTAATCGACTTTTTTTTACGATACCCAAATAACGTGAACATGGGAACCCAAAGTTGAAGCTTCAAACGGCAATTTAAGGCATTTCTCTTGCAGCTAGGCTACCGGAAGTGGGGTTTATCAGATTCTCCAACTCATTGTGCATCTAATAGGCGAATAAAATCACTACCAAAAATGACAAATCTTAATCGACTTTTTTTTACGATACCCAAATAACGTGAACATGGGAACCCAAAGTTGAAGCTTCAAACGGCAATTTAAGGCATTTCTCTTGCAGCTAGGCTACCGGAAGTGGGGTTTATCAGATTCTCCAACTCATTGTGCATCTAATAGGCGAATAAAATCACTACCAAAAATGACAAATCTTAATCGACTTTTTTTTACGATACCCAAATAACGTGAACATGGGAACCCAAAGTTGAAGCTTCAAACGGCAATTTAAGGCATTTCTCTTGCAGCTAGGCTACCGGAAGTGGGGTTTATCAGATTCTCCAACTCATTGTGCATCTAATAGGCGAATAAAATCACTACCAAAAATGACAAATCTTAATCGACTTTTTTTTACGATACCCAAATAACGTGAACATGGGAACCCAAAGTTGAAGCTTCAAACGGCAATTTAAGGCATTTCTCTTGCAGCTAGGCTACCGGAAGTGGGGTTTATCAGATTCTCCAACTCATTGTGCATCTAATAGGCGAATAAAATCACTACCAAAAATGACAAATCTTAATCGACTTTTTTTTACGATACCCAAATAACGTGAACATGGGAACCCAAAGTTGAAGCTTCAAACGGCAATTTAAGGCATTTCTCTTGCAGCTAGGCTACCGGAAGTGGGGTTTATCAGATTCTCCAACTCATTGTGCATCTAATAGGCGAATAAAATCACTACCAAAAATGACAAATCTTAATCGACTTTTTTTTACGATACCCAAATAACGTGAACATGGGAACCCAAAGTTGAAGCTTCAAACGGCAATTTAAGGCATTTCTCTTGCAGCTAGGCTACCGGAAGTGGGGTTTATCAGATTCTCCAACTCATTGTGCATCTAATAGGCGAATAAAATCACTACCAAAAATGACAAATCTTAATCGACTTTTTTTTACGATACCCAAATAACGTGAACATGGGAACCCAAAGTTGAAGCTTCAAACGGCAATTTAAGGCATTTCTCTTGCAGCTAGGCTACCGGAAGTGGGGTTTATCAGATTCTCCAACTCATTGTGCATCTAATAGGCGAATAAAATCACTACCAAAAATGACAAATCTTAATCGACTTTTTTTTACGATACCCAAATAACGTGAACATGGGAACCCAAAGTTGAAGCTTCAAACGGCAATTTAAGGCATTTCTCTTGCAGCTAGGCTACCGGAAGTGGGGTTTATCAGATTCTCCAACTCATTGTGCATCTAATAGGCGAATAAAATCACTACCAAAAATGACAAATCTTAATCGACTTTTTTTTACGATACCCAAATAACGTGAACATGGGAACCCAAAGTTGAAGCTTCAAACGGCAATTTAAGGCATTTCTCTTGCAGCTAGGCTACCGGAAGTGGGGTTTATCAGATTCTCCAACTCATTGTGCATCTAATAGGCGAATAAAATCACTACCAAAAATGACAAATCTTAATCGACTTTTTTTTACGATACCCAAATAACGTGAACATGGGAACCCAAAGTTGAAGCTTCAAACGGCAATTTAAGGCATTTCTCTTGCAGCTAGGCTACCGGAAGTGGGGTTTATCAGATTCTCCAACTCATTGTGCATCTAATAGGCGAATAAAATCACTACCAAAAATGACAAATCTTAATCGACTTTTTTTTACGATACCCAAATAACGTGAACTGCGAACCCAAAGTTGAAGCTTCAAACGGCAATTTAAGGCATTTCTCTTGCAGCTAGGCTACCGGAAGTGGGGTTTATCAGATTCTCCAACTCATTGTGCATCTAATAGGCGAATAAAATCACTACCAAAAATGACAAATCTTAATCGACTTTTTTTTACGATACCCAAATAACGTGAACATGGGAACCCAAAGTTGAAGCTTCAAACGGCAATTTAAGGCATTTCTCTTGCAGCTAGGCTACCGGAAGTGGGGTTTATCAGATTCTCCAACTCATTGTGCATCTAATAGGCGAATAAAATCACTACCAAAAATGACAAATCTTAATCGACTTTTTTTTACGATACCCAAATAACGTGAACATGGGAACCCAAAGTTGAAGCTTCAAACGGCAATTTAAGGCATTTCTCTTGCAGCTAGGCTACCGGAAGTGGGGTTTATCAGATTCTCCAACTCATTGTGCATCTAATAGGCGAATAAAATCACTACCAAAAATGACAAATCTTAATCGACTTTTTTTTACGATACCCAAATAACGTGAACATGGGAACCCAAAGTTGAAGCTTCAAACGGCAATTTAAGGCATTTCTCTTGCAGCTAGGCTACCGGAAGTGGGGTTTATCAGATTCTCCAACTCATTGTGCATCTAATAGGCGAATAAAATCACTACCAAAAATGACAAATCTTAATCGACTTTTTTTTACGATACCCAAATAACGTGAACATGCGAACCCAAAGTTGAAGCTTCAAACGGCAATTTAAGGCATTTCTCTTGCAGCTAGGCTACCGGAAGTGGGGTTTATCAGATTCTCCAACTCATTGTGCATCTAATAGGCGAATAAAATCACTACCAAAAATGACAAATCTTAATCGACTTTTTTTTACGATACCCAAATAACGTGAACATGGGAACCCAAAGTTGAAGCTTCAAACGGCAATTTAAGGCATTTCTCTTGCAGCTAGGCTACCGGAAGTGGGGTTTATCAGATTCTCCAACTCATTGTGCATCTAATAGGCGAATAAAATCACTACCAAAAATGACAAATCTTAATCGACTTTTTTTTACGATACCCAAATAACGTGAACATGGGAACCCAAAGTTGAAGCTTCAAACGGCAATTTAAGGCATTTCTCTTGCAGCTAGGCTACCGGAAGTGGGGTTTATCAGATTCTCCAACTCATTGTGCATCTAATAGGCGAATAAAATCACTACCAAAAATGACAAATCTTAATCGACTTTTTTTTACGATACCCAAATAACGTGAACATGGGAACCCAAAGTTGAAGCTTCAAACGGCAATTTAAGGCATTTCTCTTGCAGCTAGGCTACCGGAAGTGGGGTTTATCAGATTCTCCAACTCATTGTGCATCTAATAGGCGAATAAAATCACTACCAAAAATGACAAATCTTAATCGACTTTTTTTTACGATACCCAAATAACGTGAACATGGGAACCCAAAGTTGAAGCTTCAAACGGCAATTTAAGGCATTTCTCTTGCAGCTAGGCTACCGGAAGTGGGGTTTATCAGATTCTCCAACTCATTGTGCATCTAATAGGCGAATAAAATCACTACCAAAAATGACAAATCTTAATCGACTTTTTTTTACGATACCCAAATAACGTGAACATGGGAACCCAAAGTTGAAGCTTCAAACGGCAATTTAAGGCATTTCTCTTGCAGCTAGGCTACCGGAAGTGGGGTTTATCAGATTCTCCAACTCATTGTGCATCTAATAGGCGAATAAAATCACTACCAAAAATGACAAATCTTAATCGACTTTTTTTTACGATACCCAAATAACGTGAACATGGGAACCCAAAGTTGAAGCTTCAAACGGCAATTTAAGGCATTTCTCTTGCAGCTAGGCTACCGGAAGTGGGGTTTATCAGATTCTCCAACTCATTGTGCATCTAATAGGCGAATAAAATCACTACCAAAAATGACAAATCTTAATCGACTTTTTTTTACGATACCCAAATAACGTGAACATGGGAACCCAAAGTTGAAGCTTCAAACGGCAATTTAAGGCATTTCTCTTGCAGCTAGGCTACCGGAAGTGGGGTTTATCAGATTCTCCAACTCATTGTGCATCTAATAGGCGAATAAAATCACTACCAAAAATGACAAATCTTAATCGACTTTTTTTTACGATACCCAAATAACGTGAACATGGGAACCCAAAGTTGAAGCTTCAAACGGCAATTTAAGGCATTTCTCTTGCAGCTAGGCTACCGGAAGTGGGGTTTATCAGATTCTCCAACTCATTGTGCATCTAATAGGCGAATAAAATCACTACCAAAAATGACAAATCTTAATCGACTTTTTTTTACGATACCCAAATAACGTGAACATGGGAACCCAAAGTTGAAGCTTCAAACGGCAATTTAAGGCATTTCTCTTGCAGCTAGGCTACCGGAAGTGGGGTTTATCAGATTCTCCAACTCATTGTGCATCTAATAGGCGAATAAAATCACTACCAAAAATGACAAATCTTAATCGACTTTTTTTTACGATACCCAAATAACGTGAACATGGGAACCCAAAGTTGAAGCTTCAAACGGCAATTTAAGGCATTTCTCTTGCAGCTAGGCTACCGGAAGTGGGGTTTATCAGATTCTCCAACTCATTGTGCATCTAATAGGCGAATAAAATCACTACCAAAAATGACAAATCTTAATCGACTTTTTTTTACGATACCCAAATAACGTGAACTGGGAACCCAAAGTTGAAGCTTCAAACGGCAATTTAAGGCATTTCTCTTGCAGCTAGGCTACCGGAAGTGGGGTTTATCAGATTCTCCAACTCATTGTGCATCTAATAGGCGAATAAAATCACTACCAAAAATGACAAATCTTAATCGACTTTTTTTTACGATACCCAAATAACGTGAACATGGGAACCCAAAGTTGAAGTTTCAAACGGCAATTTAAGGCATTTCTCTTGCAGCTAGGCTACCGGAAGTGGGGTTTATCAGATTCTCCAACTCATTGTGCATCTAATAGGCGAATAAAATCACTACCAAAAATGACAAATCTTAATCGACTTTTTTTTACGATACCCAAATAACGTGAACATGGGAACCCAAAGTTGAAGCTTCAAACGGCAATTTAAGGCATTTCTCTTGCAGCTAGGCTACCGGAAGTGGGGTTTATCAGATTCTCCAACTCATTGTGCATCTAATAGGCGAATAAAATCACTACCAAAAATGACAAATCTTAATCGACTTTTTTTTACGATACCCAAATAACGTGAACATGGGAACCCAAAGTTGAAGCTTCAAACGGCAATTTAAGGCATTTCTCTTGCAGCTAGGCTACCGGAAGTGGGGTTTATCAGATTCTCCAACTCATTGTGCATCTAATAGGCGAATAAAATCACTACCAAAAATGACAAATCTTAATCGACTTTTTTTTACGATACCCAAATAACGTGAACTGCGAACCCAAAGTTGAAGCTTCAAACGGCAATTTAAGGCATTTCTCTTTCAGCTAGGCTACCGGAAGTGGGGTTTATCAGATTCTCCAACTCATTGTGCATCTAATAGGCGAATAAAATCACTACCAAAAATGACAAATCTTAATCGACTTTTTTTTACGATACCCAAATAACGTGAACATGGGAACCCAAAGTTGAAGCTTCAAACGGCAATTTAAGGCATTTCTCTTGCAGCTAGGCTACCGGAAGTGGGGTTTATCAGATTCTCCAACTCATTGTGCATCTAATAGGCGAATAAAATCACTACCAAAAATGACAAATCTTAATCGACTTTTTTTTACGATACCCAAATAACGTGAACTGGGAACCCAAAGTTGAAGCTTCAAACGGCAATTTAAGGCATTTCTCTTGCAGCTAGGCTACCGGAAGTGGGGTTTATCAGATTCTCCAACTCATTGTGCATCTAATAGGCGAATAAAATCACTACCAAAAATGACAAATCTTAATCGACTTTTTTTTACGATACCCAAATAACGTGAACATGGGAACCCAAAGTTGAAGCTTCAAACGGCAATTTAAGGCATTTCTCTTGCAGCTAGGCTACCGGAAGTGGGGTTTATCAGATTCTCCAACTCATTGTGCATCTAATAGGCGAATAAAATCACTACCAAAAATGACAAATCTTAATCGACTTTTTTTTACGATACCCAAATAACGTGAACATGGGAACCCAAAGTTGAAGCTTCAAACGGCAATTTAAGGCATTTCTCTTGCAGCTAGGCTACCGGAAGTGGGGTTTATCAGATTCTCCAACTCATTGTGCATCTAATAGGCGAATAAAATCACTACCAAAAATGACAAATCTTAATCGACTTTTTTTTACGATACCCAAATAACGTGAACATGGGAACCCAAAGTTGAAGCTTCAAACGGCAATTTAAGGCATTTCTCTTGCAGCTAGGCTACCGGAAGTGGGGTTTATCAGATTCTCCAACTCATTGTGCATCTAATAGGCGAATAAAATCACTACCAAAAATGACAAATCTTAATCGACTTTTTTTTACGATACCCAAATAACGTGAACATGGGAACCCAAAGTTGAAGCTTCAAACGGCAATTTAAGGCATTTCTCTTGCAGCTAGGCTACCGGAAGTGGGGTTTATCAGATTCTCCAACTCATTGTGCATCTAATAGGCGAATAAAATCACTACCAAAAATGACAAATCTTAATCGACTTTTTTTTACGATACCCAAATAACGTGAACATGGGAACCCAAAGTTGAAGCTTCAAACGGCAATTTAAGGCATTTCTCTTGCAGCTAGGCTACCGGAAGTGGGGTTTATCAGATTCTCCAACTCATTGTGCATCTAATAGGCGAATAAAATCACTACCAAAAATGACAAATCTTAATCGACTTTTTTTTACGATACCCAAATAACGTGAACATGGGAACCCAAAGTTGAAGCTTCAAACGGCAATTTAAGGCATTTCTCTTGCAGCTAGGCTACCGGAAGTGGGGTTTATCAGATTCTCCAACTCATTGTGCATCTAATAGGCGAATAAAATCACTACCAAAAATGACAAATCTTAATCGACTTTTTTTTACGATACCCAAATAACGTGAACATGGGAACCCAAAGTTGAAGCTTCAAACGGCAATTTAAGGCATTTCTCTTGCAGCTAGGCTACCGGAAGTGGGGTTTATCAGATTCTCCAACTCATTGTGCATCTAATAGGCGAATAAAATCACTACCAAAAATGACAAATCTTAATCGACTTTTTTTTACGATACCCAAATAACGTGAACATGGGAACCCAAAGTTGAAGCTTCAAACGGCAATTTAAGGCATTTCTCTTGCAGCTAGGCTACCGGAAGTGGGGTTTATCAGATTCTCCAACTCATTGTGCATCTAATAGGCGAATAAAATCACTACCAAAAATGACAAATCTTAATCGACTTTTTTTTACGATACCCAAATAACGTGAACATGGGAACCCAAAGTTGAAGCTTCAAACGGCAATTTAAGGCATTTCTCTTGCAGCTAGGCTACCGGAAGTGGGGTTTATCAGATTCTCCAACTCATTGTGCATCTAATAGGCGAATAAAATCACTACCAAAAATGACAAATCTTAATCGACTTTTTTTTACGATACCCAAATAACGTGAACATGGGAACCCAAAGTTGAAGCTTCAAACGGCAATTTAAGGCATTTCTCTTGCAGCTAGGCTACCGGAAGTGGGGTTTATCAGATTCTCCAACTCATTGTGCATCTAATAGGCGAATAAAATCACTACCAAAAATGACAAATCTTAATCGACTTTTTTTTACGATACCCAAATAACGTGAACATGGGAACCCAAAGTTGAAGCTTCAAACGGCAATTTAAGGCATTTCTCTTGCAGCTAGGCTACCGGAAGTGGGGTTTATCAGATTCTCCAACTCATTGTGCATCTAATAGGCGAATAAAATCACTACCAAAAATGACAAATCTTAATCGACTTTTTTTTACGATACCCAAATAACGTGAACATGGGAACCCAAAGTTGAAGCTTCAAACGGCAATTTAAGGCATTTCTCTTGCAGCTAGGCTACCGGAAGTGGGGTTTATCAGATTCTCCAACTCATTGTGCATCTAATAGGCGAATAAAATCACTACCAAAAATGACAAATCTTAATCGACTTTTTTTTACGATACCCAAATAACGTGAACATGGGAACCCAAAGTTGAAGCTTCAAACGGCAATTTAAGGCATTTCTCTTGCAGCTAGGCTACCGGAAGTGGGGTTTATCAGATTCTCCAACTCATTGTGCATCTAATAGGCGAATAAAATCACTACCAAAAATGACAAATCTTAATCGACTTTTTTTTACGATACCCAAATAACGTGAACATGGGAACCCAAAGTTGAAGCTTCAAACGGCAATTTAAGGCATTTCTCTTGCAGCTAGGCTACCGGAAGTGGGGTTTATCAGATTCTCCAACTCATTGTGCATCTAATAGGCGAATAAAATCACTACCAAAAATGACAAATCTTAATCGACTTTTTTTTACGATACCCAAATAACGTGAACATGGGAACCCAAAGTTGAAGCTTCAAACGGCAATTTAAGGCATTTCTCTTGCAGCTAGGCTACCGGAAGTGGGGTTTATCAGATTCTCCAACTCATTGTGCATCTAATAGGCGAATAAAATCACTACCAAAAATGACAAATCTTAATCGACTTTTTTTTACGATACCCAAATAACGTGAACATGGGAACCCAAAGTTGAAGCTTCAAACGGCAATTTAAGGCATTTCTCTTGCAGCTAGGCTACCGGAAGTGGGGTTTATCAGATTCTCCAACTCATTGTGCATCTAATAGGCGAATAAAATCACTACCAAAAATGACAAATCTTAATCGACTTTTTTTTACGATACCCAAATAACGTGAACATGGGAACCCAAAGTTGAAGCTTCAAACGGCAATTTAAGGCATTTCTCTTGCAGCTAGGCTACCGGAAGTGGGGTTTATCAGATTCTCCAACTCATTGTGCATCTAATAGGCGAATAAAATCACTACCAAAAATGACAAATCTTAATCGACTTTTTTTTACGATACCCAAATAACGTGAACATGGGAACCCAAAGTTGAAGCTTCAAACGGCAATTTAAGGCATTTCTCTTGCAGCTAGGCTACCGGAAGTGGGGTTTATCAGATTCTCCAACTCATTGTGCATCTAATAGGCGAATAAAATCACTACCAAAAATGACAAATCTTAATCGACTTTTTTTTACGATACCCAAATAACGTGAACATGGGAACCCAAAGTTGAAGCTTCAAACGGCAATTTAAGGCATTTCTCTTGCAGCTAGGCTACCGGAAGTGGGGTTTATCAGATTCTCCAACTCATTGTGCATCTAATAGGCGAATAAAATCACTACCAAAAATGACAAATCTTAATCGACTTTTTTTTACGATACCCAAATAACGTGAACATGGGAACCCAAAGTTGAAGCTTCAAACGGCAATTTAAGGCATTTCTCTTGCAGCTAGGCTACCGGAAGTGGGGTTTATCAGATTCTCCAACTCATTGTGCATCTAATAGGCGAATAAAATCACTACCAAAAATGACAAATCTTAATCGACTTTTTTTTACGATACCCAAATAACGTGAACTGCGAACCCAAAGTTGAAGCTTCAAACGGCAATTTAAGGCATTTCTCTTGCAGCTAGGCTACCGGAAGTGGGGTTTATCAGATTCTCCAACTCATTGTGCATCTAATAGGCGAATAAAATCACTACCAAAAATGACAAATCTTAATCGACTTTTTTTTACGATACCCAAATAACGTGAACATGGGAACCCAAAGTTGAAGCTTCAAACGGCAATTTAAGGCATTTCTCTTGCAGCTAGGCTACCGGAAGTGGGGTTTATCAGATTCTCCAACTCATTGTGCATCTAATAGGCGAATAAAATCACTACCAAAAATGACAAATCTTAATCGACTTTTTTTTACGATACCCAAATAACGTGAACATGGGAACCCAAAGTTGAAGCTTCAAACGGCAATTTAAGGCATTTCTCTTGCAGCTAGGCTACCGGAAGTGGGGTTTATCAGATTCTCCAACTCATTGTGCATCTAATAGGCGAATAAAATCACTACCAAAAATGACAAATCTTAATCGACTTTTTTTTACGATACCCAAATAACGTGAACATGGGAACCCAAAGTTGAAGCTTCAAACGGCAATTTAAGGCATTTCTCTTGCAGCTAGGCTACCGGAAGTGGGGTTTATCAGATTCTCCAACTCATTGTGCATCTAATAGGCGAATAAAATCACTACCAAAAATGACAAATCTTAATCGACTTTTTTTTACGATACCCAAATAACGTGAACATGGGAACCCAAAGTTGAAGCTTCAAACGGCAATTTAAGGCATTTCTCTTGCAGCTAGGCTACCGGAAGTGGGGTTTATCAGATTCTCCAACTCATTGTGCATCTAATAGGCGAATAAAATCACTACCAAAAATGACAAATCTTAATCGACTTTTTTTTACGATACCCAAATAACGTGAACATGGGAACCCAAAGTTGAAGCTTCAAACGGCAATTTAAGGCATTTCTCTTGCAGCTAGGCTACCGGAAGTGGGGTTTATCAGATTCTCCAACTCATTGTGCATCTAATAGGCGAATAAAATCACTACCAAAAATGACAAATCTTAATCGACTTTTTTTTACGATACCCAAATAACGTGAACATGGGAACCCAAAGTTGAAGCTTCAAACGGCAATTTAAGGCATTTCTCTTGCAGCTAGGCTACCGGAAGTGGGGTTTATCAGATTCTCCAACTCATTGTGCATCTAATAGGCGAATAAAATCACTACCAAAAATGACAAATCTTAATCGACTTTTTTTTACGATACCCAAATAACGTGAACATGGGAACCCAAAGTTGAAGCTTCAAACGGCAATTTAAGGCATTTCTCTTGCAGCTAGGCTACCGGAAGTGGGGTTTATCAGATTCTCCAACTCATTGTGCATCTAATAGGCGAATAAAATCACTACCAAAAATGACAAATCTTAATCGACTTTTTTTTACGATACCCAAATAACGTGAACATGGGAACCCAAAGTTGAAGCTTCAAACGGCAATTTAAGGCATTTCTCTTGCAGCTAGGCTACCGGAAGTGGGGTTTATCAGATTCTCCAACTCATTGTGCATCTAATAGGCGAATAAAATCACTACCAAAAATGACAAATCTTAATCGACTTTTTTTTACGATACCCAAATAACGTGAACATGGGAACCCAAAGTTGAAGCTTCAAACGGCAATTTAAGGCATTTCTCTTGCAGCTAGGCTACCGGAAGTGGGGTTTATCAGATTCTCCAACTCATTGTGCATCTAATAGGCGAATAAAATCACTACCAAAAATGACAAATCTTAATCGACTTTTTTTTACGATACCCAAATAACGTGAACATGGGAACCCAAAGTTGAAGCTTCAAACGGCAATTTAAGGCATTTCTCTTGCAGCTAGGCTACCGGAAGTGGGGTTTATCAGATTCTCCAACTCATTGTGCATCTAATAGGCGAATAAAATCACTACCAAAAATGACAAATCTTAATCGACTTTTTTTTACGATACCCAAATAACGTGAACATGGGAACCCAAAGTTGAAGCTTCAAACGGCAATTTAAGGCATTTCTCTTGCAGCTAGGCTACCGGAAGTGGGGTTTATCAGATTCTCCAACTCATTGTGCATCTAATAGGCGAATAAAATCACTACCAAAAATGACAAATCTTAATCGACTTTTTTTTACGATACCCAAATAACGTGAACATGGGAACCCAAAGTTGAAGCTTCAAACGGCAATTTAAGGCATTTCTCTTGCAGCTAGGCTACCGGAAGTGGGGTTTATCAGATTCTCCAACTCATTGTGCATCTAATAGGCGAATAAAATCACTACCAAAAATGACAAATCTTAATCGACTTTTTTTTACGATACCCAAATAACGTGAACATGGGAACCCAAAGTTGAAGCTTCAAACGGCAATTTAAGGCATTTCTCTTGCAGCTAGGCTACCGGAAGTGGGGTTTATCAGATTCTCCAACTCATTGTGCATCTAATAGGCGAATAAAATCACTACCAAAAATGACAAATCTTAATCGACTTTTTTTTACGATACCCAAATAACGTGAACATGGGAACCCAAAGTTGAAGCTTCAAACGGCAATTTAAGGCATTTCTCTTGCAGCTAGGCTACCGGAAGTGGGGTTTATCAGATTCTCCAACTCATTGTGCATCTAATAGGCGAATAAAATCACTACCAAAAATGACAAATCTTAATCGACTTTTTTTTACGATACCCAAATAACGTGAACATGGGAACCCAAAGTTGAAGCTTCAAACGGCAATTTAAGGCATTTCTCTTGCAGCTAGGCTACCGGAAGTGGGGTTTATCAGATTCTCCAACTCATTGTGCATCTAATAGGCGAATAAAATCACTACCAAAAATGACAAATCTTAATCGACTTTTTTTTACGATACCCAAATAACGTGAACATGGGAACCCAAAGTTGAAGCTTCAAACGGCAATTTAAGGCATTTCTCTTGCAGCTAGGCTACCGGAAGTGGGGTTTATCAGATTCTCCAACTCATTGTGCATCTAATAGGCGAATAAAATCACTACCAAAAATGACAAATCTTAATCGACTTTTTTTTACGATACCCAAATAACGTGAACATGGGAACCCAAAGTTGAAGCTTCAAACGGCAATTTAAGGCATTTCTCTTGCAGCTAGGCTACCGGAAGTGGGGTTTATCAGATTCTCCAACTCATTGTGCATCTAATAGGCGAATAAAATCACTACCAAAAATGACAAATCTTAATCGACTTTTTTTTACGATACCCAAATAACGTGAACATGGGAACCCAAAGTTGAAGCTTCAAACGGCAATTTAAGGCATTTCTCTTGCAGCTAGGCTACCGGAAGTGGGGTTTATCAGATTCTCCAACTCATTGTGCATCTAATAGGCGAATAAAATCACTACCAAAAATGACAAATCTTAATCGACTTTTTTTTACGATACCCAAATAACGTGAACATGGGAACCCAAAGTTGAAGCTTCAAACGGCAATTTAAGGCATTTCTCTTGCAGCTAGGCTACCGGAAGTGGGGTTTATCAGATTCTCCAACTCATTGTGCATCTAATAGGCGAATAAAATCACTACCAAAAATGACAAATCTTAATCGACTTTTTTTTACGATACCCAAATAACGTGAACATGGGAACCCAAAGTTGAAGCTTCAAACGGCAATTTAAGGCATTTCTCTTGCAGCTAGGCTACCGGAAGTGGGGTTTATCAGATTCTCCAACTCATTGTGCATCTAATAGGCGAATAAAATCACTACCAAAAATGACAAATCTTAATCGACTTTTTTTTACGATACCCAAATAACGTGAACATGGGAACCCAAAGTTGAAGCTTCAAACGGCAATTTAAGGCATTTCTCTTGCAGCTAGGCTACCGGAAGTGGGGTTTATCAGATTCTCCAACTCATTGTGCATCTAATAGGCGAATAAAATCACTACCAAAAATGACAAATCTTAATCGACTTTTTTTTACGATACCCAAATAACGTGAACATGGGAACCCAAAGTTGAAGCTTCAAACGGCAATTTAAGGCATTTCTCTTGCAGCTAGGCTACCGGAAGTGGGGTTTATCAGATTCTCCAACTCATTGTGCATCTAATAGGCGAATAAAATCACTACCAAAAATGACAAATCTTAATCGACTTTTTTTTACGATACCCAAATAACGTGAACATGGGAACCCAAAGTTGAAGCTTCAAACGGCAATTTAAGGCATTTCTCTTGCAGCTAGGCTACCGGAAGTGGGGTTTATCAGATTCTCCAACTCATTGTGCATCTAATAGGCGAATAAAATCACTACCAAAAATGACAAATCTTAATCGACTTTTTTTTACGATACCCAAATAACGTGAACATGGGAACCCAAAGTTGAAGCTTCAAACGGCAATTTAAGGCATTTCTCTTGCAGCTAGGCTACCGGAAGTGGGGTTTATCAGATTCTCCAACTCATTGTGCATCTAATAGGCGAATAAAATCACTACCAAAAATGACAAATCTTAATCGACTTTTTTTTACGATACCCAAATAACGTGAACATGGGAACCCAAAGTTGAAGCTTCAAACGGCAATTTAAGGCATTTCTCTTGCAGCTAGGCTACCGGAAGTGGGGTTTATCAGATTCTCCAACTCATTGTGCATCTAATAGGCGAATAAAATCACTACCAAAAATGACAAATCTTAATCGACTTTTTTTTACGATACCCAAATAACGTGAACATGGGAACCCAAAGTTGAAGCTTCAAACGGCAATTTAAGGCATTTCTCTTGCAGCTAGGCTACCGGAAGTGGGGTTTATCAGATTCTCCAACTCATTGTGCATCTAATAGGCGAATAAAATCACTACCAAAAATGACAAATCTTAATCGACTTTTTTTTACGATACCCAAATAACGTGAACATGGGAACCCAAAGTTGAAGCTTCAAACGGCAATTTAAGGCATTTCTCTTGCAGCTAGGCTACCGGAAGTGGGGTTTATCAGATTCTCCAACTCATTGTGCATCTAATAGGCGAATAAAATCACTACCAAAAATGACAAATCTTAATCGACTTTTTTTTACGATACCCAAATAACGTGAACATGGGAACCCAAAGTTGAAGCTTCAAACGGCAATTTAAGGCATTTCTCTTGCAGCTAGGCTACCGGAAGTGGGGTTTATCAGATTCTCCAACTCATTGTGCATCTAATAGGCGAATAAAATCACTACCAAAAATGACAAATCTTAATCGACTTTTTTTTACGATACCCAAATAACGTGAACATGGGAACCCAAAGTTGAAGCTTCAAACGGCAATTTAAGGCATTTCTCTTGCAGCTAGGCTACCGGAAGTGGGGTTTATCAGATTCTCCAACTCATTGTGCATCTAATAGGCGAATAAAATCACTACCAAAAATGACAAATCTTAATCGACTTTTTTTTACGATACCCAAATAACGTGAACATGGGAACCCAAAGTTGAAGCTTCAAACGGCAATTTAAGGCATTTCTCTTGCAGCTAGGCTACCGGAAGTGGGGTTTATCAGATTCTCCAACTCATTGTGCATCTAATAGGCGAATAAAATCACTACCAAAAATGACAAATCTTAATCGACTTTTTTTTACGATACCCAAATAACGTGAACATGGGAACCCAAAGTTGAAGCTTCAAACGGCAATTTAAGGCATTTCTCTTGCAGCTAGGCTACCGGAAGTGGGGTTTATCAGATTCTCCAACTCATTGTGCATCTAATAGGCGAATAAAATCACTACCAAAAATGACAAATCTTAATCGACTTTTTTTTACGATACCCAAATAACGTGAACTGCGAACCCAAAGTTGAAGCTTCAAACGGCAATTTAAGGCATTTCTCTTGCAGCTAGGCTACCGGAAGTGGGGTTTATCAGATTCTCCAACTCATTGTGCATCTAATAGGCGAATAAAATCACTACCAAAAATGACAAATCTTAATCGACTTTTTTTTACGATACCCAAATAACGTGAACATGGGAACCCAAAGTTGAAGCTTCAAACGGCAATTTAAGGCATTTCTCTTGCAGCTAGGCTACCGGAAGTGGGGTTTATCAGATTCTCCAACTCATTGTGCATCTAATAGGCGAATAAAATCACTACCAAAAATGACAAATCTTAATCGACTTTTTTTTACGATACCCAAATAACGTGAACATGGGAACCCAAAGTTGAAGCTTCAAACGGCAATTTAAGGCATTTCTCTTGCAGCTAGGCTACCGGAAGTGGGGTTTATCAGATTCTCCAACTCATTGTGCATCTAATAGGCGAATAAAATCACTACCAAAAATGACAAATCTTAATCGACTTTTTTTTACGATACCCAAATAACGTGAACATGGGAACCCAAAGTTGAAGCTTCAAACGGCAATTTAAGGCATTTCTCTTGCAGCTAGGCTACCGGAAGTGGGGTTTATCAGATTCTCCAACTCATTGTGCATCTAATAGGCGAATAAAATCACTACCAAAAATGACAAATCTTAATCGACTTTTTTTTACGATACCCAAATAACGTGAACATGGGAACCCAAAGTTGAAGCTTCAAACGGCAATTTAAGGCATTTCTCTTGCAGCTAGGCTACCGGAAGTGGGGTTTATCAGATTCTCCAACTCATTGTGCATCTAATAGGCGAATAAAATCACTACCAAAAATGACAAATCTTAATCGACTTTTTTTTACGATACCCAAATAACGTGAACATGGGAACCCAAAGTTGAAGCTTCAAACGGCAATTTAAGGCATTTCTCTTGCAGCTAGGCTACCGGAAGTGGGGTTTATCAGATTCTCCAACTCATTGTGCATCTAATAGGCGAATAAAATCACTACCAAAAATGACAAATCTTAATCGACTTTTTTTTACGATACCCAAATAACGTGAACATGGGAACCCAAAGTTGAAGCTTCAAACGGCAATTTAAGGCATTTCTCTTGCAGCTAGGCTACCGGAAGTGGGGTTTATCAGATTCTCCAACTCATTGTGCATCTAATAGGCGAATAAAATCACTACCAAAAATGACAAATCTTAATCGACTTTTTTTTACGATACCCAAATAACGTGAACATGGGAACCCAAAGTTGAAGCTTCAAACGGCAATTTAAGGCATTTCTCTTGCAGCTAGGCTACCGGAAGTGGGGTTTATCAGATTCTCCAACTCATTGTGCATCTAATAGGCGAATAAAATCACTACCAAAAATGACAAATCTTAATCGACTTTTTTTTACGATACCCAAATAACGTGAACATGGGAACCCAAAGTTGAAGCTTCAAACGGCAATTTAAGGCATTTCTCTTGCAGCTAGGCTACCGGAAGTGGGGTTTATCAGATTCTCCAACTCATTGTGCATCTAATAGGCGAATAAAATCACTACCAAAAATGACAAATCTTAATCGACTTTTTTTTACGATACCCAAATAACGTGAACATGGGAACCCAAAGTTGAAGCTTCAAACGGCAATTTAAGGCATTTCTCTTGCAGCTAGGCTACCGGAAGTGGGGTTTATCAGATTCTCCAACTCATTGTGCATCTAATAGGCGAATAAAATCACTACCAAAAATGACAAATCTTAATCGACTTTTTTTTACGATACCCAAATAACGTGAACATGGGAACCCAAAGTTGAAGCTTCAAACGGCAATTTAAGGCATTTCTCTTGCAGCTAGGCTACCGGAAGTGGGGTTTATCAGATTCTCCAACTCATTGTGCATCTAATAGGCGAATAAAATCACTACCAAAAATGACAAATCTTAATCGACTTTTTTTTACGATACCCAAATAACGTGAACATGGGAACCCAAAGTTGAAGCTTCAAACGGCAATTTAAGGCATTTCTCTTGCAGCTAGGCTACCGGAAGTGGGGTTTATCAGATTCTCCAACTCATTGTGCATCTAATAGGCGAATAAAATCACTACCAAAAATGACAAATCTTAATCGACTTTTTTTTACGATACCCAAATAACGTGAACATGGGAACCCAAAGTTGAAGCTTCAAACGGCAATTTAAGGCATTTCTCTTGCAGCTAGGCTACCGGAAGTGGGGTTTATCAGATTCTCCAACTCATTGTGCATCTAATAGGCGAATAAAATCACTACCAAAAATGACAAATCTTAATCGACTTTTTTTTACGATACCCAAATAACGTGAACATGGGAACCCAAAGTTGAAGCTTCAAACGGCAATTTAAGGCATTTCTCTTGCAGCTAGGCTACCGGAAGTGGGGTTTATCAGATTCTCCAACTCATTGTGCATCTAATAGGCGAATAAAATCACTACCAAAAATGACAAATCTTAATCGACTTTTTTTTACGATACCCAAATAACGTGAACATGGGAACCCAAAGTTGAAGCTTCAAACGGCAATTTAAGGCATTTCTCTTGCAGCTAGGCTACCGGAAGTGGGGTTTATCAGATTCTCCAACTCATTGTGCATCTAATAGGCGAATAAAATCACTACCAAAAATGACAAATCTTAATCGACTTTTTTTTACGATACCCAAATAACGTGAACATGGGAACCCAAAGTTGAAGCTTCAAACGGCAATTTAAGGCATTTCTCTTGCAGCTAGGCTACCGGAAGTGGGGTTTATCAGATTCTCCAACTCATTGTGCATCTAATAGGCGAATAAAATCACTACCAAAAATGACAAATCTTAATCGACTTTTTTTTACGATACCCAAATAACGTGAACATGGGAACCCAAAGTTGAAGCTTCAAACGGCAATTTAAGGCATTTCTCTTGCAGCTAGGCTACCGGAAGTGGGGTTTATCAGATTCTCCAACTCATTGTGCATCTAATAGGCGAATAAAATCACTACCAAAAATGACAAATCTTAATCGACTTTTTTTTACGATACCCAAATAACGTGAACATGGGAACCCAAAGTTGAAGCTTCAAACGGCAATTTAAGGCATTTCTCTTGCAGCTAGGCTACCGGAAGTGGGGTTTATCAGATTCTCCAACTCATTGTGCATCTAATAGGCGAATAAAATCACTACCAAAAATGACAAATCTTAATCGACTTTTTTTTACGATACCCAAATAACGTGAACATGGGAACCCAAAGTTGAAGCTTCAAACGGCAATTTAAGGCATTTCTCTTGCAGCTAGGCTACCGGAAGTGGGGTTTATCAGATTCTCCAACTCATTGTGCATCTAATAGGCGAATAAAATCACTACCAAAAATGACAAATCTTAATCGACTTTTTTTTACGATACCCAAATAACGTGAACATGGGAACCCAAAGTTGAAGCTTCAAACGGCAATTTAAGGCATTTCTCTTGCAGCTAGGCTACCGGAAGTGGGGTTTATCAGATTCTCCAACTCATTGTGCATCTAATAGGCGAATAAAATCACTACCAAAAATGACAAATCTTAATCGACTTTTTTTTACGATACCCAAATAACGTGAACATGGGAACCCAAAGTTGAAGCTTCAAACGGCAATTTAAGGCATTTCTCTTGCAGCTAGGCTACCGGAAGTGGGGTTTATCAGATTCTCCAACTCATTGTGCATCTAATAGGCGAATAAAATCACTACCAAAAATGACAAATCTTAATCGACTTTTTTTTACGATACCCAAATAACGTGAACATGGGAACCCAAAGTTGAAGCTTCAAACGGCAATTTAAGGCATTTCTCTTGCAGCTAGGCTACCGGAAGTGGGGTTTATCAGATTCTCCAACTCATTGTGCATCTAATAGGCGAATAAAATCACTACCAAAAATGACAAATCTTAATCGACTTTTTTTTACGATACCCAAATAACGTGAACATGGGAACCCAAAGTTGAAGCTTCAAACGGCAATTTAAGGCATTTCTCTTGCAGCTAGGCTACCGGAAGTGGGGTTTATCAGATTCTCCAACTCATTGTGCATCTAATAGGCGAATAAAATCACTACCAAAAATGACAAATCTTAATCGACTTTTTTTTACGATACCCAAATAACGTGAACATGGGAACCCAAAGTTGAAGCTTCAAACGGCAATTTAAGGCATTTCTCTTGCAGCTAGGCTACCGGAAGTGGGGTTTATCAGATTCTCCAACTCATTGTGCATCTAATAGGCGAATAAAATCACTACCAAAAATGACAAATCTTAATCGACTTTTTTTTACGATACCCAAATAACGTGAACATGGGAACCCAAAGTTGAAGCTTCAAACGGCAATTTAAGGCATTTCTCTTGCAGCTAGGCTACCGGAAGTGGGGTTTATCAGATTCTCCAACTCATTGTGCATCTAATAGGCGAATAAAATCACTACCAAAAATGACAAATCTTAATCGACTTTTTTTTACGATACCCAAATAACGTGAACATGGGAACCCAAAGTTGAAGCTTCAAACGGCAATTTAAGGCATTTCTCTTGCAGCTAGGCTACCGGAAGTGGGGTTTATCAGATTCTCCAACTCATTGTGCATCTAATAGGCGAATAAAATCACTACCAAAAATGACAAATCTTAATCGACTTTTTTTTACGATACCCAAATAACGTGAACATGGGAACCCAAAGTTGAAGCTTCAAACGGCAATTTAAGGCATTTCTCTTGCAGCTAGGCTACCGGAAGTGGGGTTTATCAGATTCTCCAACTCATTGTGCATCTAATAGGCGAATAAAATCACTACCAAAAATGACAAATCTTAATCGACTTTTTTTTACGATACCCAAATAACGTGAACATGGGAACCCAAAGTTGAAGCTTCAAACGGCAATTTAAGGCATTTCTCTTGCAGCTAGGCTACCGGAAGTGGGGTTTATCAGATTCTCCAACTCATTGTGCATCTAATAGGCGAATAAAATCACTACCAAAAATGACAAATCTTAATCGACTTTTTTTTACGATACCCAAATAACGTGAACATGGGAACCCAAAGTTGAAGCTTCAAACGGCAATTTAAGGCATTTCTCTTGCAGCTAGGCTACCGGAAGTGGGGTTTATCAGATTCTCCAACTCATTGTGCATCTAATAGGCGAATAAAATCACTACCAAAAATGACAAATCTTAATCGACTTTTTTTTACGATACCCAAATAACGTGAACATGGGAACCCAAAGTTGAAGCTTCAAACGGCAATTTAAGGCATTTCTCTTGCAGCTAGGCTACCGGAAGTGGGGTTTATCAGATTCTCCAACTCATTGTGCATCTAATAGGCGAATAAAATCACTACCAAAAATGACAAATCTTAATCGACTTTTTTTTACGATACCCAAATAACGTGAACATGGGAACCCAAAGTTGAAGCTTCAAACGGCAATTTAAGGCATTTCTCTTGCAGCTAGGCTACCGGAAGTGGGGTTTATCAGATTCTCCAACTCATTGTGCATCTAATAGGCGAATAAAATCACTACCAAAAATGACAAATCTTAATCGACTTTTTTTTACGATACCCAAATAACGTGAACATGGGAACCCAAAGTTGAAGCTTCAAACGGCAATTTAAGGCATTTCTCTTGCAGCTAGGCTACCGGAAGTGGGGTTTATCAGATTCTCCAACTCATTGTGCATCTAATAGGCGAATAAAATCACTACCAAAAATGACAAATCTTAATCGACTTTTTTTTACGATACCCAAATAACGTGAACATGGGAACCCAAAGTTGAAGCTTCAAACGGCAATTTAAGGCATTTCTCTTGCAGCTAGGCTACCGGAAGTGGGGTTTATCAGATTCTCCAACTCATTGTGCATCTAATAGGCGAATAAAATCACTACCAAAAATGACAAATCTTAATCGACTTTTTTTTACGATACCCAAATAACGTGAACTGGGAACCCAAAGTTGAAGCTTCAAACGGCAATTTAAGGCATTTCTCTTGCAGCTAGGCTACCGGAAGTGGGGTTTATCAGATTCTCCAACTCATTGTGCATCTAATAGGCGAATAAAATCACTACCAAAAATGACAAATCTTAATCGACTTTTTTTTACGATACCCAAATAACGTGAACATGGGAACCCAAAGTTGAAGCTTCAAACGGCAATTTAAGGCATTTCTCTTGCAGCTAGGCTACCGGAAGTGGGGTTTATCAGATTCTCCAACTCATTGTGCATCTAATAGGCGAATAAAATCACTACCAAAAATGACAAATCTTAATCGACTTTTTTTTACGATACCCAAATAACGTGAACATGGGAACCCAAAGTTGAAGCTTCAAACGGCAATTTAAGGCATTTCTCTTGCAGCTAGGCTACCGGAAGTGGGGTTTATCAGATTCTCCAACTCATTGTGCATCTAATAGGCGAATAAAATCACTACCAAAAATGACAAATCTTAATCGACTTTTTTTTACGATACCCAAATAACGTGAACATGGGAACCCAAAGTTGAAGCTTCAAACGGCAATTTAAGGCATTTCTCTTGCAGCTAGGCTACCGGAAGTGGGGTTTATCAGATTCTCCAACTCATTGTGCATCTAATAGGCGAATAAAATCACTACCAAAAATGACAAATCTTAATCGACTTTTTTTTACGATACCCAAATAACGTGAACATGGGAACCCAAAGTTGAAGCTTCAAACGGCAATTTAAGGCATTTCTCTTGCAGCTAGGCTACCGGAAGTGGGGTTTATCAGATTCTCCAACTCATTGTGCATCTAATAGGCGAATAAAATCACTACCAAAAATGACAAATCTTAATCGACTTTTTTTTACGATACCCAAATAACGTGAACATGGGAACCCAAAGTTGAAGCTTCAAACGGCAATTTAAGGCATTTCTCTTGCAGCTAGGCTACCGGAAGTGGGGTTTATCAGATTCTCCAACTCATTGTGCATCTAATAGGCGAATAAAATCACTACCAAAAATGACAAATCTTAATCGACTTTTTTTTACGATACCCAAATAACGTGAACATGGGAACCCAAAGTTGAAGCTTCAAACGGCAATTTAAGGCATTTCTCTTGCAGCTAGGCTACCGGAAGTGGGGTTTATCAGATTCTCCAACTCATTGTGCATCTAATAGGCGAATAAAATCACTACCAAAAATGACAAATCTTAATCGACTTTTTTTTACGATACCCAAATAACGTGAACATGCGAACCCAAAGTTGAAGCTTCAAACGGCAATTTAAGGCATTTCTCTTGCAGCTAGGCTACCGGAAGTGGGGTTTATCAGATTCTCCAACTCATTGTGCATCTAATAGGCGAATAAAATCACTACCAAAAATGACAAATCTTAATCGACTTTTTTTTACGATACCCAAATAACGTGAACATGGGAACCCAAAGTTGAAGCTTCAAACGGCAATTTAAGGCATTTCTCTTGCAGCTAGGCTACCGGAAGTGGGGTTTATCAGATTCTCCAACTCATTGTGCATCTAATAGGCGAATAAAATCACTACCAAAAATGACAAATTCTTAATCGACTTTTTTTTACGATACCCAAATAACGTGAACATGGGAACCCAAAGTTGAAGCTTCAAACGGCAATTTAAGGCATTTCTCTTGCAGCTAGGCTACCGGAAGTGGGGTTTATCAGATTCTCCAACTCATTGTGCATCTAATAGGCGAATAAAATCACTACCAAAAATGACAAATCTTAATCGACTTTTTTTTACGATACCCAAATAACGTGAACATGGGAACCCAAAGTTGAAGCTTCAAACGGCAATTTAAGGCATTTCTCTTGCAGCTAGGCTACCGGAAGTGGGGTTTATCAGATTCTCCAACTCATTGTGCATCTAATAGGCGAATAAAATCACTACCAAAAATGACAAATCTTAATCGACTTTTTTTTACGATACCCAAATAACGTGAACATGCGAACCCAAAGTTGAAGCTTCAAACGGCAATTTAAGGCATTTCTCTTGCAGCTAGGCTACCGGAAGTGGGGTTTATCAGATTCTCCAACTCATTGTGCATCTAATAGGCGAATAAAATCACTACCAAAAATGACAAATCTTAATCGACTTTTTTTTACGATACCCAAATAACGTGAACATGGAACCCAAAGTTGAAGCTTCAAACGGCAATTTAAGGCATTTCTCTTGCAGCTAGGCTACCGGAAGTGGGGTTTATCAGATTCTCCAACTCATTGTGCATCTAATAGGCGAATAAAATCACTACCAAAAATGACAAATCTTAATCGACTTTTTTTTACGATACCCAAATAACGTGAACATGGGAACCCAAAGTTGAAGCTTCAAACGGCAATTTAAGGCATTTCTCTTGCAGCTAGGCTACCGGAAGTGGGGTTTATCAGATTCTCCAACTCATTGTGCATCTAATAGGCGAATAAAATCACTACCAAAAATGACAAATCTTAATCGACTTTTTTTTACGATACCCAAATAACGTGAACATGGGAACCCAAAGTTGAAGCTTCAAACGGCAATTTAAGGCATTTCTCTTGCAGCTAGGCTACCGGAAGTGGGGTTTATCAGATTCTCCAACTCATTGTGCATCTAATAGGCGAATAAAATCACTACCAAAAATGACAAATCTTAATCGACTTTTTTTTACGATACCCAAATAACGTGAACATGGAACCCAAAGTTGAAGCTTCAAACGGCAATTTAAGGCATTTCTCTTGCAGCTAGGCTACCGGAAGTGGGGTTTATCAGATTCTCCAACTCATTGTGCATCTAATAGGCGAATAAAATCACTACCAAAAATGACAAATCTTAATCGACTTTTTTTTACGATACCCAAATAACGTGAACAGGGAACCCAAAGTTGAAGCTTCAAACGGCAATTTAAGGCATTTCTCTTGCAGCTAGGCTACCGGAAGTGGGGTTTATCAGATTCTCCAACTCATTGTGCATCTAATAGGCGAATAAAAATCACTACCAAAAATGACAAATCTTAATCGACTTTTTTTTACGATACCCAAATAACGTGAACATGGGAACCCAAAGTTGAAGCTTCAAACGGCAATTTAAGGCATTTCTCTTGCAGCTAGGCTACCGGAAGTGGGGTTTATCAGATTCTCCAACTCATTGTGCATCTAATAGGCGAATAAAATCACTACCAAAAATGACAAATCTTAATCGACTTTTTTTTACGATACCCAAATAACGTGAACATGGGAACCCAAAGTTGAAGCTTCAAACGGCAATTTAAGGCATTTCTCTTGCAGCTAGGCTACCGGAAGTGGGGTTTATCAGATTCTCCAACTCATTGTGCATCTAATAGGCGAATAAAATCACTACCAAAAATGACAAATCTTAATCGACTTTTTTTTACGATACCCAAATAACGTGAACTGGGAACCCAAAGTTGAAGCTTCAAACGGCAATTTAAGGCATTTCTCTTGCAGCTAGGCTACCGGAAGTGGGGTTTATCAGATTCTCCAACTCATTGTGCATCTAATAGGCGAATAAAATCACTACCAAAAATGACAAATCTTAATCGACTTTTTTTTACGATACCCAAATAACGTGAACATGGGAACCCAAAGTTGAAGCTTCAAACGGCAATTTAAGGCATTTCTCTTGCAGCTAGGCTACCGGAAGTGGGGTTTATCAGATTCTCCAACTCATTGTGCATCTAATAGGCGAATAAAATCACTACCAAAAATGACAAATCTTAATCGACTTTTTTTACGATACCCAAATAACGTGAACATGGGAACCCAAAGTTGAAGCTTCAAACGGCAATTTAAGGCATTTCTCTTGCAGCTAGGCTACCGGAAGTGGGGTTATCAGATTCTCCAACTCATTGTGCATCTAATAGGCGAATAAAATCACTACCAAAAATGACAAATCTTAATCGACTTTTTTTTACGATACCCAAATAACGTGAACTGGGAACCCAAAGTTGAAGCTTCAAACGGCAATTTAAGGCATTTCTCTTGCAGCTAGGCTACCGGAAGTGGGGTTTATCAGATTCTCCAACTCATTGTGCATCTAATAGGCGAATAAAATCACTACCAAAAATGACAAATCTTAATCGACTTTTTTTTACGATACCCAAATAACGTGAACATGGGAACCCAAAGTTGAAGCTTCAAACGGCAATTTAAGGCATTTCTCTTGCAGCTAGGCTACCGGAAGTGGGGTTTATCAGATTCTCCAACTCATTGTGCATCTAATAGGCGAATAAAATCACTACCAAAAATGACAAATCTTAATCGACTTTTTTTTACGATACCCAAATAACGTGAACATGGGAACCCAAAGTTGAAGCTTCAAACGGCAATTTAAGGCATTTCTCTTGCAGCTAGGCTACCGGAAGTGGGGTTTATCAGATTCTCCAACTCATTGTGCATCTAATAGGCGAATAAAATCACTACCAAAAATGACAAATCTTAATCGACTTTTTTTTACGATACCCAAATAACGTGAACATGGGAACCCAAAGTTGAAGCTTCAAACGGCAATTTAAGGCATTTCTCTTGCAGCTAGGCTACCGGAAGTGGGGTTTATCAGATTCTCCAACTCATTGTGCATCTAATAGGCGAATAAAATCACTACCAAAAATGACAAATCTTAATCGACTTTTTTTTACGATACCCAAATAACGTGAACATGGGAACCCAAAGTTGAAGCTTCAAACGGCAATTTAAGGCATTTCTCTTGCAGCTAGGCTACCGGAAGTGGGGTTTATCAGATTCTCCAACTCATTGTGCATCTAATAGGCGAATAAAATCACTACCAAAAATGACAAATCTTAATCGACTTTTTTTTACGATACCCAAATAACGTGAACATGGGAACCCAAAGTTGAAGCTTCAAACGGCAATTTAAGGCATTTCTCTTGCAGCTAGGCTACCGGAAGTGGGGTTTATCAGATTCTCCAACTCATTGTGCATCTAATAGGCGAATAAAATCACTACCAAAAATGACAAATCTTAATCGACTTTTTTTTACGATACCCAAATAACGTGAACTGGGAACCCAAAGTTGAAGCTTCAAACGGCAATTTAAGGCATTTCTCTTGCAGCTAGGCTACCGGAAGTGGGGTTTATCAGATTCTCCAACTCATTGTGCATCTAATAGGCGAATAAAATCACTACCAAAAATGACAAATCTTAATCGACTTTTTTTTACGATACCCAAATAACGTGAACATGGGAACCCAAAGTTGAAGCTTCAAACGGCAATTTAAGGCATTTCTCTTGCAGCTAGGCTACCGGAAGTGGGGTTTATCAGATTCTCCAACTCATTGTGCATCTAATAGGCGAATAAAATCACTACCAAAAATGACAAATCTTAATCGACTTTTTTTTACGATACCCAAATAACGTGAACATGGGAACCCAAAGTTGAAGCTTCAAACGGCAATTTAAGGCATTTCTCTTGCAGCTAGGCTACCGGAAGTGGGGTTTATCAGATTCTCCAACTCATTGTGCATCTAATAGGCGAATAAAATCACTACCAAAAATGACAAATCTTAATCGACTTTTTTTTACGATACCCAAAAACGTGAACATGGGAACCCAAAGTTGAAGCTTCAAACGGCAATTTAAGGCATTTCTCTTGCAGCTAGGCTACCGGAAGTGGGGTTTATCAGATTCTCCAACTCATTGTGCATCTAATAGGCGAATAAAATCACTACCAAAAATGACAAATCTTAATCGACTTTTTTTTACGATACCCAAATAACGTGAACTGGGAACCCAAAGTTGAAGCTTCAAACGGCAATTTAAGGCATTTCTCTTGCAGCTAGGCTACCGGAAGTGGGGTTTATCAGATTCTCCAACTCATTGTGCATCTAATAGGCGAATAAAATCACTACCAAAAATGACAAATCTTAATCGACTTTTTTTTACGATACCCAAATAACGTGAACTGGGAACCCAAAGTTGAAGCTTCAAACGGCAATTTAAGGCATTTCTCTTGCAGCTAGGCTACCGGAAGTGGGGTTTATCAGATTCTCCAACTCATTGTGCATCTAATAGGCGAATAAAATCACTACCAAAAATGACAAATCTTAATCGACTTTTTTTTACGATACCCAAATAACGTGAACATGGGAACCCAAAGTTGAAGCTTCAAACGGCAATTTAAGGCATTTCTCTTGCAGCTAGGCTACCGGAAGTGGGGTTTATCAGATTCTCCAACTCATTGTGCATCTAATAGGCGAATAAAATCACTACCAAAAATGACAAATCTTAATCGACTTTTTTTTACGATACCCAAATAACGTGAACTGGGAACCCAAAGTTGAAGCTTCAAACGGCAATTTAAGGCATTTCTCTTGCAGCTAGGCTACCGGAAGTGGGGTTTATCAGATTCTCCAACTCATTGTGCATCTAATAGGCGAATAAAATCACTACCAAAAATGACAAATCTTAATCGACTTTTTTTTACGATACCCAAATAACGTGAACATGGGAACCCAAAGTTGAAGCTTCAAACGGCAATTTAAGGCATTTCTCTTGCAGCTAGGCTACCGGAAGTGGGGTTTATCAGATTCTCCAACTCATTGTGCATCTAATAGGCGAATAAAATCACTACCAAAAATGACAAATCTTAATCGACTTTTTTTTACGATACCCAAATAACGTGAACATGGGAACCCAAAGTTGAAGCTTCAAACGGCAATTTAAGGCATTTCTCTTGCAGCTAGGCTACCGGAAGTGGGGTTTATCAGATTCTCCAACTCATTGTGCATCTAATAGGCGAATAAAATCACTACCAAAAATGACAAATCTTAATCGACTTTTTTTTACGATACCCAAATAACGTGAACATGGGAACCCAAAGTTGAAGCTTCAAACGGCAATTTAAGGCATTTCTCTTGCAGCTAGGCTACCGGAAGTGGGGTTTATCAGATTCTCCAACTCATTGTGCATCTAATAGGCGAATAAAATCACTACCAAAAATGACAAATCTTAATCGACTTTTTTTTACGATACCCAAATAACGTGAACATGGGAACCCAAAGTTGAAGCTTCAAACGGCAATTTAAGGCATTTCTCTTGCAGCTAGGCTACCGGAAGTGGGGTTTATCAGATTCTCCAACTCATTGTGCATCTAATAGGCGAATAAAATCACTACCAAAAATGACAAATCTTAATCGACTTTTTTTTACGATACCCAAATAACGTGAACTGGGAACCCAAAGTTGAAGCTTCAAACGGCAATTTAAGGCATTTCTCTTGCAGCTAGGCTACCGGAAGTGGGGTTTATCAGATTCTCCAACTCATTGTGCATCTAATAGGCGAATAAAATCACTACCAAAAATGACAAATCTTAATCGACTTTTTTTTACGATACCCAAATAACGTGAACATGGGAACCCAAAGTTGAAGCTTCAAACGGCAATTTAAGGCATTTCTCTTGCAGCTAGGCTACCGGAAGTGGGGTTTATCAGATTCTCCAACTCATTGTGCATCTAATAGGCGAATAAAATCACTACCAAAAATGACAAATCTTAATCGACTTTTTTTTACGATACCCAAATAACGTGAACTGGGAACCCAAAGTTGAAGCTTCAAACGGCAATTTAAGGCATTTCTCTTGCAGCTAGGCTACCGGAAGTGGGGTTTATCAGATTCTCCAACTCATTGTGCATCTAATAGGCGAATAAAATCACTACCAAAAATGACAAATCTTAATCGACTTTTTTTTACGATACCCAAATAACGTGAACTGGGAACCCAAAGTTGAAGCTTCAAACGGCAATTTAAGGCATTTCTCTTGCAGCTAGGCTACCGGAAGTGGGGTTTATCAGATTCTCCAACTCATTGTGCATCTAATAGGCGAATAAAATCACTACCAAAAATGACAAATCTTAATCGACTTTTTTTTACGATACCCAAATAACGTGAACATGGGAACCCAAAGTTGAAGCTTCAAACGGCAATTTAAGGCATTTCTCTTGCAGCTAGGCTACCGGAAGTGGGGTTTATCAGATTCTCCAACTCATTGTGCATCTAATAGGCGAATAAAATCACTACCAAAAATGACAAATCTTAATCGACTTTTTTTTACGATACCCAAATAACGTGAACTGGGAACCCAAAGTTGAAGCTTCAAACGGCAATTTAAGGCATTTCTCTTGCAGCTAGGCTACCGGAAGTGGGGTTTATCAGATTCTCCAACTCATTGTGCATCTAATAGGCGAATAAAATCACTACCAAAAATGACAAATCTTAATCGACTTTTTTTTACGATACCCAAATAACGTGAACATGGGAACCCAAAGTTGAAGCTTCAAACGGCAATTTAAGGCATTTCTCTTGCAGCTAGGCTACCGGAAGTGGGGTTTATCAGATTCTCCAACTCATTGTGCATCTAATAGGCGAATAAAATCACTACCAAAAATGACAAATCTTAATCGACTTTTTTTTACGATACCCAAATAACGTGAACTGGGAACCCAAAGTTGAAGCTTCAAACGGCAATTTAAGGCATTTCTCTTGCAGCTAGGCTACCGGAAGTGGGGTTTATCAGATTCTCCAACTCATTGTGCATCTAATAGGCGAATAAAATCACTACCAAAAATGACAAATCTTAATCGACTTTTTTTTACGATACCCAAATAACGTGAACATGGGAACCCAAAGTTGAAGCTTCAAACGGCAATTTAAGGCATTTCTCTTGCAGCTAGGCTACCGGAAGTGGGGTTTATCAGATTCTCCAACTCATTGTGCATCTAATAGGCGAATAAAATCACTACCAAAAATGACAAATCTTAATCGACTTTTTTTTACGATACCCAAATAACGTGAACATGGGAACCCAAAGTTGAAGCTTCAAACGGCAATTTAAGGCATTTCTCTTGCAGCTAGGCTACCGGAAGTGGGGTTTATCAGATTCTCCAACTCATTGTGCATCTAATAGGCGAATAAAATCACTACCAAAAATGACAAATCTTAATCGACTTTTTTTTACGATACCCAAATAACGTGAACATGGGAACCCAAAGTTGAAGCTTCAAACGGCAATTTAAGGCATTTCTCTTGCAGCTAGGCTACCGGAAGTGGGGTTTATCAGATTCTCCAACTCATTGTGCATCTAATAGGCGAATAAAATCACTACCAAAAATGACAAATCTTAATCGACTTTTTTTTACGATACCCAAATAACGTGAACATGGGAACCCAAAGTTGAAGCTTCAAACGGCAATTTAAGGCATTTCTCTTGCAGCTAGGCTACCGGAAGTGGGGTTTATCAGATTCTCCAACTCATTGTGCATCTAATAGGCGAATAAAATCACTACCAAAAATGACAAATCTTAATCGACTTTTTTTTACGATACCCAAATAACGTGAACATGGGAACCCAAAGTTGAAGCTTCAAACGGCAATTTAAGGCATTTCTCTTGCAGCTAGGCTACCGGAAGTGGGGTTTATCAGATTCTCCAACTCATTGTGCATCTAATAGGCGAATAAAATCACTACCAAAAATGACAAATCTTAATCGACTTTTTTTTACGATACCCAAATAACGTGAACATGGGAACCCAAAGTTGAAGCTTCAAACGGCAATTTAAGGCATTTCTCTTGCAGCTAGGCTACCGGAAGTGGGGTTTATCAGATTCTCCAACTCATTGTGCATCTAATAGGCGAATAAAATCACTACCAAAAATGACAAATCTTAATCGACTTTTTTTTACGATACCCAAATAACGTGAACATGGGAACCCAAAGTTGAAGCTTCAAACGGCAATTTAAGGCATTTCTCTTGCAGCTAGGCTACCGGAAGTGGGGTTTATCAGATTCTCCAACTCATTGTGCATCTAATAGGCGAATAAAATCACTACCAAAAATGACAAATCTTAATCGACTTTTTTTTACGATACCCAAATAACGTGAACATGGGAACCCAAAGTTGAAGCTTCAAACGGCAATTTAAGGCATTTCTCTTGCAGCTAGGCTACCGGAAGTGGGGTTTATCAGATTCTCCAACTCATTGTGCATCTAATAGGCGAATAAAATCACTACCAAAAATGACAAATCTTAATCGACTTTTTTTTACGATACCCAAATAACGTGAACATGGGAACCCAAAGTTGAAGCTTCAAACGGCAATTTAAGGCATTTCTCTTGCAGCTAGGCTACCGGAAGTGGGGTTTATCAGATTCTCCAACTCATTGTGCATCTAATAGGCGAATAAAATCACTACCAAAAATGACAAATCTTAATCGACTTTTTTTTACGATACCCAAATAACGTGAACATGGGAACCCAAAGTTGAAGCTTCAAACGGCAATTTAAGGCATTTCTCTTGCAGCTAGGCTACCGGAAGTGGGGTTTATCATAACGAACATGGAAACCCAAAGTTGAAGCTTCAAACGGCAATTTAAGGCATTTCTCTTGCAGCTAGGCTACCCGGAAGTGGGGGTTTATCCATGGGAACCCAAAGTTGAAGCTTCAAACGGCAATTTAAGGCATTTCTCTTGCAGCTAGGCTACCGGAAGTGGGGTTTATCAGATTCTCCAACTCATTGTGCATCTAATAGGCGAATAAAATCACTACCAAAAATGACAAATCTTAATCGACTTTTTTTTACGATACCCAAATAACGTGAACATGGGAACCCAAAGTTGAAGCTTCAAACGGCAATTTAAGGCATTTCTCTTGCAGCTAGGCTACCGGAAGTGGGGTTTATCAGATTCTCCAACTCATTGTGCATCTAATAGGCGAATAAAATCACTACCAAAAATGACAAATCTTAATCGACTTTTTTTTACGATACCCAAATAACGTGAACATGGGAACCCAAAGTTGAAGCTTCAAACGGCAATTTAAGGCATTTCTCTTGCAGCTAGGCTACCGGAAGTGGGGTTTATCAGATTCTCCAACTCATTGTGCATCTAATAGGCGAATAAAATCACTACCAAAAATGACAAATCTTAATCGACTTTTTTTTACGACACCCAAATAACGTGAACTGGGAACCCAAAGTTGAAGCTTCAAACGGCAATTTAAGGCATTTCTCTTGCAGCTAGGCTACCGGAAGTGGGGTTTATCAGATTCTCCAACTCATTGTGCATCTAATAGGCGAATAAAATCACTACCAAAAATGACAAATCTTAATCGACTTTTTTTTACGATACCCAAATAACGTGAACTGGGAACCCAAAGTTGAAGCTTCAAACGGCAATTTAAGGCATTTCTCTTGCAGCTAGGCTACCGGAAGTGGGGTTTATCAGATTCTCCAACTCATTGTGCATCTAATAGGCGAATAAAATCACTACCAAAAATGACAAATCTTAATCGACTTTTTTTTACGATACCCAAATAACGTGAACATGGGAACCCAAAGTTGAAGCTTCAAACGGCAATTTAAGGCATTTCTCTTGCAGCTAGGCTACCGGAAGTGGGGTTTATCAGATTCTCCAACTCATTGTGCATCTAATAGGCGAATAAAATCACTACCAAAAATGACAAATCTTAATCGACTTTTTTTTACGATACCCAAATAACGTGAACATGGGAACCCAAAGTTGAAGCTTCAAACGGCAATTTAAGGCATTTCTCTTGCAGCTAGGCTACCGGAAGTGGGGTTTATCAGATTCTCCAACTCATTGTGCATCTAATAGGCGAATAAAATCACTACCAAAAATGACAAATCTTAATCGACTTTTTTTTACGATACCCAAATAACGTGAACATGGGAACCCAAAGTTGAAGCTTCAAACGGCAATTTTAAGGCATTTCTCTTGCAGCTAGGCTACCGGAAGTGGGGTTTATCAGATTCTCCAACTCATTGTGCATCTAATAGGCGAATAAAATCACTACCAAAAATGACAAATCTTAATCGACTTTTTTTTACGATACCCAAATAACGTGAACTGGGAACCCAAAGTTGAAGCTTCAAACGGCAATTTAAGGGATTTCTCTTGCAGCTAGGCTACCGGAAGTGGGGTTTATCAGATTCTCCAACTCATTGTGCATCTAATAGGCGAATAAAATCACTACCAAAAATGACAAATCTTAATCGACTTTTTTTTACGATACCCAAATAACGTGAACTGGGAACCCAAAGTTGAAGCTTCAAACGGCAATTTAAGGCATTTCTCTTGCAGCTAGGCTACCGGAAGTGGGGTTTATCAGATTCTCCAACTCATTGTGCATCTAATAGGCGAATAAAATCACTACCAAAAATGACAAATCTTAATCGACTTTTTTTTACGATACCCAAATAACGTGAACTGGGAACCCAAAGTTGAAGCTTCAAACGGCAATTTAAGGCATTTCTCTTGCAGCTAGGCTACCGGAAGTGGGTTTATCAGATTCTCCAACTCATTGTGCATCTAATAGGCGAATAAAATCACTACCAAAAATGACAAATCTTAATCGACTTTTTTTTACGATACCCAAATAACGTGAACATGGGAACCCAAAGTTGAAGCTTCAAACGGCAATTTAAGGCATTTCTCTTGCAGCTAGGCTACCGGAAGTGGGTTTATCAGATTCTCCAACTCATTGTGCATCTAATAGGCGAATAAAATCACTACCAAAAATGACAAATCTTAATCGACTTTTTTTTACGATACCCAAATAACGTGAACATGGGAACCCAAAGTTGAAGCTTCAAACGGCAATTTAAGGCATTTCTCTTGCAGCTAGGCTACCGGAAGTGGGGTTTATCAGATTCTCCAACTCATTGTGCATCTAATAGGCGAATAAAATCACTACCAAAAATGACAAATCTTAATCGACTTTTTTTTACGATACCCAAATAACGTGAACTGGGAACCCAAAGTTGAAGCTTCAAACGGCAATTTAAGGCATTTCTCTTGCAGCTAGGCTACCGGAAGTGGGGTTTATCAGATTCTCCAACTCATTGTGCATCTAATAGGCGAATAAAATCACTACCAAAAATGACAAATCTTAATCGACTTTTTTTTACGATACCCAAATAACGTGAACTGGGAACCCAAAGTTGAAGCTTCAAACGGCAATTTAAGGCATTTCTCTTGCAGCTAGGCTACCGGAAGTGGGGTTTATCAGATTCTCCAACTCATTGTGCATCTAATAGGCGAATAAAATCACTACCAAAAATGACAAATCTTAATCGACTTTTTTTTACGATACCCAAATAACGTGAACATGGGAACCCAAAGTTGAAGCTTCAAACGGCAATTTAAGGCATTTCTCTTGCAGCTAGGCTACCGGAAGTGGGGTTTATCAGATTCTCCAACTCATTGTGCATCTAATAGGCGAATAAAATCACTACCAAAAATGACAAATCTTAATCGACTTTTTTTTACGACACCCAAATAACGTGAACTGGGAACCCAAAGTTGAAGCTTCAAACGGCAATTTAAGGCATTTCTCTTGCAGCTAGGCTACCGGAAGTGGGGTTTATCAGATTCTCCAACTCATTGTGCATCTAATAGGCGAATAAAATCACTACCAAAAATGACAAATCTTAATCGACTTTTTTTTACGATACCCAAATAACGTGAACTGCGAACCCAAAGTTGAAGCTTCAAACGGCAATTTAAGGCATTTCTCTTGCAGCTAGGCTACCGGAAGTGGGGTTTATCAGATTCTCCAACTCATTGTGCATCTAATAGGCGAATAAAATCACTACCAAAAATGACAAATCTTAATCGACTTTTTTTTACGATACCCAAATAACGTGAACATGGGAACCCAAAGTTGAAGCTTCAAACGGCAATTTAAGGCATTTCTCTTGCAGCTAGGCTACCGGAAGTGGGGTTTATCAGATTCTCCAACTCATTGTGCATCTAATAGGCGAATAAAATCACTACCAAAAATGACAAATCTTAATCGACTTTTTTTTACGATACCCAAATAACGTGAACATGGGAACCCAAAGTTGAAGCTTCAAACGGCAATTTAAGGCATTTCTCTTGCAGCTAGGCTACCGGAAGTGGGGTTTATCAGATTCTCCAACTCATTGTGCATCTAATAGGCGAATAAAATCACTACCAAAAATGACAAATCTTAATCGACTTTTTTTTACGACACCCAAATAACGTGAACATGGGAACCCAAAGTTGAAGCTTCAAACGGCAATTTAAGGCATTTCTCTTGCAGCTAGGCTACCGGAAGTGGGGTTTATCAGATTCTCCAACTCATTGTGCATCTAATAGGCGAATAAAATCACTACCAAAAATGACAAATCTTAATCGACTTTTTTTTACGATACCCAAATAACGTGAACTGGGAACCCAAAGTTGAAGCTTCAAACGGCAATTTAAGGCATTTCTCTTGCAGCTAGGCTACCGGAAGTGGGGTTTATCAGATTCTCCAACTCATTGTGCATCTAATAGGCGAATAAAATCACTACCAAAAATGACAAATCTTAATCGACTTTTTTTTACGATACCCAAATAACGTGAACATGGGAACCCAAAGTTGAAGCTTCAAACGGCAATTTAAGGCATTTCTCTTGCAGCTAGGCTACCGGAAGTGGGGTTTATCAGATTCTCCAACTCATTGTGCATCTAATAGGCGAATAAAATCACTACCAAAAATGACAAATCTTAATCGACTTTTTTTTACGATACCCAAATAACGTGAACTGGGAACCCAAAGTTGAAGCTTCAAACGGCAATTTAAGGCATTTCTCTTGCAGCTAGGCTACCGGAAGTGGGGTTTATCAGATTCTCCAACTCATTGTGCATCTAATAGGCGAATAAAATCACTACCAAAAATGACAAATCTTAATCGACTTTTTTTTACGATACCCAAATAACGTGAACTGGGAACCCAAAGTTGAAGCTTCAAACGGCAATTTAAGGCATTTCTCTTGCAGCTAGGCTACCGGAAGTGGGGTTTATCAGATTCTCCAACTCATTGTGCATCTAATAGGCGAATAAAATCACTACCAAAAATGACAAATCTTAATCGACTTTTTTTTACGATACCCAAATAACGTGAACTGGGAACCCAAAGTTGAAGCTTCAAACGGCAATTTAAGGCATTTCTCTTGCAGCTAGGCTACCGGAAGTGGGGTTTATCAGATTCTCCAACTCATTGTGCATCTAATAGGCGAATAAAATCACTACCAAAAATGACAAATCTTAATCGACTTTTTTTTACGATACCCAAATAACGTGAACATGGGAACCCAAAGTTGAAGCTTCAAACGGCAATTTAAGGCATTTCTCTTGCAGCTAGGCTACCGGAAGTGGGGTTTATCAGATTCTCCAACTCATTGTGCATCTAATAGGCGAATAAAATCACTACCAAAAATGACAAATCTTAATCGACTTTTTTTTACGATACCCAAATAACGTGAACATGGGAACCCAAAGTTGAAGCTTCAAACGGCAATTTAAGGCATTTCTCTTGCAGCTAGGCTACCGGAAGTGGGGTTTATCAGATTCTCCAACTCATTGTGCATCTAATAGGCGAATAAAATCACTACCAAAAATGACAAATCTTAATCGACTTTTTTTTACGATACCCAAATAACGTGAACATGGGAACCCAAAGTTGAAGCTTCAAACGGCAATTTAAGGCATTTCTCTTGCAGCTAGGCTACCGGAAGTGGGGTTTATCAGATTCTCCAACTCATTGTGCATCTAATAGGCGAATAAAATCACTACCAAAAATGACAAATCTTAATCGACTTTTTTTTACGATACCCAAATAACGTGAACATGGGAACCCAAAGTTGAAGCTTCAAACGGCAATTTAAGGCATTTCTCTTGCAGCTAGGCTACCGGAAGTGGGGTTTATCAGATTCTCCAACTCATTGTGCATCTAATAGGCGAATAAAATCACTACCAAAAATGACAAATCTTAATCGACTTTTTTTTACGATACCCAAATAACGTGAACATGGGAACCCAAAGTTGAAGCTTCAAACGGCAATTTAAGGCATTTCTCTTGCAGCTAGGCTACCGGAAGTGGGGTTTATCAGATTCTCCAACTCATTGTGCATCTAATAGGCGAATAAAATCACTACCAAAAATGACAAATCTTAATCGACTTTTTTTTACGATACCCAAATAACGTGAACATGGGAACCCAAAGTTGAAGCTTCAAACGGCAATTTAAGGCATTTCTCTTGCAGCTAGGCTACCGGAAGTGGGGTTTATCAGATTCTCCAACTCATTGTGCATCTAATAGGCGAATAAAATCACTACCAAAAATGACAAATCTTAATCGACTTTTTTTTACGATACCCAAATAACGTGAACTGGGAACCCAAAGTTGAAGCTTCAAACGGCAATTTAAGGCATTTCTCTTGCAGCTAGGCTACCGGAAGTGGGGTTTATCAGATTCTCCAACTCATTGTGCATCTAATAGGCGAATAAAATCACTACCAAAAATGACAAATCTTAATCGACTTTTTTTTACGATACCCAAATAACGTGAACATGGGAACACCCAAAGTTGAAGCTTCAAACGGCAATTTAAGGCATTTCTCTTGCAGCTAGGCTACCGGAAGTGGGGTTTATCAGATTCTCCAACTCATTGTGCATCTAATAGGCGAATAAAATCACTACCAAAAATGACAAATCTTAATCGACTTTTTTTTACGATACCCAAATAACGTGAACATGGGAACCCAAAGTTGAAGCTTCAAACGGCAATTTAAGGCATTTCTCTTGCAGCTAGGCTACCGGAAGTGGGGTTTATCAGATTCTCCAACTCATTGTGCATCTAATAGGCGAATAAAATCACTACCAAAAATGACAAATCTTAATCGACTTTTTTTTACGATACCCAAATAACGTGAACATGGGAACCCAAAGTTGAAGCTTCAAACGGCAATTTAAGGCATTTCTCTTGCAGCTAGGCTACCGGAAGTGGGGTTTATCAGATTCTCCAACTCATTGTGCATCTAATAGGCGAATAAAATCACTACCAAAAATGACAAATCTTAATCGACTTTTTTTTACGATACCCAAATAACGTGAACATGGGAACCCAAAGTTGAAGCTTCAAACGGCAATTTAAGGCATTTCTCTTGCAGCTAGGCTACCGGAAGTGGGGTTTATCAGATTCTCCAACTCATTGTGCATCTAATAGGCGAATAAAATCACTACCAAAAATGACAAATCTTAATCGACTTTTTTTTACGATACCCAAATAACGTGAACATGGGAACCCAAAGTTGAAGCTTCAAACGGCAATTTAAGGCATTTCTCTTGCAGCTAGGCTACCGGAAGTGGGGTTTATCAGATTCTCCAACTCATTGTGCATCTAATAGGCGAATAAAATCACTACCAAAAATGACAAATCTTAATCGACTTTTTTTTACGATACCCAAATAACGTGAACATGGGAACCCAAAGTTGAAGCTTCAAACGGCAATTTAAGGCATTTCTCTTGCAGCTAGGCTACCGGAAGTGGGGTTTATCAGATTCTCCAACTCATTGTGCATCTAATAGGCGAATAAAATCACTACCAAAAATGACAAATCTTAATCGACTTTTTTTTACGATACCCAAATAACGTGAACATGGGAACCCAAAGTTGAAGCTTCAAACGGCAATTTAAGGCATTTCTCTTGCAGCTAGGCTACCGGAAGTGGGGTTTATCAGATTCTCCAACTCATTGTGCATCTAATAGGCGAATAAAATCACTACCAAAAATGACAAATCTTAATCGACTTTTTTTTACGACACCCAAATAACGTGAACTGGGAACCCAAAGTTGAAGCTTCAAACGGCAATTTAAGGTATTTCTCTTGCAGCTAGGCTACCGGAAGTGGGGTTTATCAGATTCTCCAACTCATTGTGCATCTAATAGGCGAATAAAATCACTACCAAAAATGACAAATCTTAATCGACTTTTTTTTACGATACCCAAATAACGTGAACTGGGAACCCAAAGTTGAAGCTTCAAACGGCAATTTAAGGCATTTCTCTTGCAGCTAGGCTACCGGAAGTGGGGTTTATCAGATTCTCCAACTCATTGTGCATCTAATAGGCGAATAAAATCACTACCAAAAATGACAAATCTTAATCGACTTTTTTTTACGATACCCAAATAACGTGAACATGGGAACCCAAAGTTGAAGCTTCAAACGGCAATTTAAGGCATTTCTCTTGCAGCTAGGCTACCGGAAGTGGGGTTTATCAGATTCTCCAACTCATTGTGCATCTAATAGGCGAATAAAATCACTACCAAAAATGACAAATCTTAATCGACTTTTTTTTACGATACCCAAATAACGTGAACATGGGAACCCAAAGTTGAAGCTTCAAACGGCAATTTAAGGCATTTCTCTTGCAGCTAGGCTACCGGAAGTGGGGTTTATCAGATTCTCCAACTCATTGTGCATCTAATAGGCGAATAAAATCACTACCAAAAATGACAAATCTTAATCGACTTTTTTTTACGACACCCAAATAACGTGAACTGGGAACCCAAAGTTGAAGCTTCAAACGGCAATTTAAGGCATTTCTCTTGCAGCTAGGCTACCGGAAGTGGGGTTTATCAGATTCTCCAACTCATTGTGCATCTAATAGGCGAATAAAATCACTACCAAAAATGACAAATCTTAATCGACTTTTTTTTACGACACCCAAATAACGTGAACTGGGAACCCAAAGTTGAAGCTTCAAACGGCAATTTAAGGCATTTCTCTTGCAGCTAGGCTACCGGAAGTGGGGTTTATCAGATTCTCCAACTCATTGTGCATCTAATAGGCGAATAAAATCACTACCAAAAATGACAAATCTTAATCGACTTTTTTTTACGATACCCAAATAACGTGAACTGGGAACCCAAAGTTGAAGCTTCAAACGGCAATTTAAGGCATTTCTCTTGCAGCTAGGCTACCGGAAGTGGGGTTTATCAGATTCTCCAACTCATTGTGCATCTAATAGGCGAATAAAATCACTACCAAAAATGACAAATCTTAATCGACTTTTTTTTACGATACCCAAATAACGTGAACATGGGAACCCAAAGTTGAAGCTTCAAACGGCAATTTAAGGCATTTCTCTTGCAGCTAGGCTACCGGAAGTGGGGTTTATCAGATTCTCCAACTCATTGTGCATCTAATAGGCGAATAAAATCACTACCAAAAATGACAAATCTTAATCGACTTTTTTTTACGATACCCAAATAACGTGAACTGGGAACCCAAAGTTGAAGCTTCAAACGGCAATTTAAGGCATTTCTCTTGCAGCTAGGCTACCGGAAGTGGGGTTTACCAGATTCTCCAACTCATTGTGCATCTAATAGGCGAATAAAATCACTACCAAAAATGACAAATCTTAATCGACTTTTTTTTACGATACCCAAATAACGTGAACATGGGAACCCAAAGTTGAACCTTCAAAAGGCAATTTAAGGCATTTCTCTTGCAGCTAGGCTACCGGAAGTGGGGTTTATCAGATTCTCCAACTCATTGTGCATCTAATAGGCGAATAAAATCACTACCAAAAATGACAAATCTTAATCGACTTTTTTTTACGACACCCAAATAACGAGAACTGGGAACCCAAAGTTGAAGCTTCAAACGGCAATTTAAGGCATTTCTCTTGCAGCTAGGCTACCGGAAGTGGGGTTTATCAGATTCTCCAACTCATTGTGCATCTAATTGGCGAATAAAATCACTACCAAAAATGACAAATCTTAATCGACTTTTTTTTACGATACCCAAATAACGTGAACTGGGAACCCAAAGTTGAAGCTTCAAACGGCAATTTAAGGCATTTCTCTTGCAGCTAGGCTACCGGAAGTGGGGTTTATCAGATTCTCCAACTCATTGTGCATCTAATAGGCGAATAAAATCACTACCAAAAATGACAAATCTTAATCGACTTTTTTTTACGATACCCAAATAACGTGAACATGGGAACCCAAAGTTGAAGCTTCAAACGGCAATTTAAGGCATTTCTCTTGCAGCTAGGCTACCGGAAGTGGGGTTTATCAGATTCTCCAACTCATTGTGCATCTAATAGGCGAATAAAATCACTACCAAAAATGACAAATCTTAATCGACTTTTTTTTACGATACCCAAATAACGTGAACATGGGAACCCAAAGTTGAAGCTTCAAACGGCAATTTAAGGCATTTCTCTTGCAGCTAGGCTACCGGAAGTGGGGTTTATCAGATTCTCCAACTCATTGTGCATCTAATAGGCGAATAAAATCACTACCAAAAATGACAAATCTTAATCGACTTTTTTTTACGACACCCAAATAACGTGAACTGGGAACCCAAAGTTGAAGCTTCAAACGGCAATTTAAGGCATTTCTCTTGCAGCTAGGCTACCGGAAGTGGGGTTTATCAGATTCTCCAACTCATTGTGCATCTAATAGGCGAATAAAATCACTACCAAAAATGACAAATCTTAATCGACTTTTTTTTACGATACCCAAATAACGTGAACATGGGAACCCAAAGTTGAAGCTTCAAACGGCAATTTAAGGCATTTCTCTTGCAGCTAGGCTACCGGAAGTGGGGTTTATCAGATTCTCCAACTCATTGTGCATCTAATAGGCGAATAAAATCACTACCAAAAATGACAAATCTTAATCGACTTTTTTTTACGATACCCAAATAACGTGAACTGGGAACCCAAAGTTGAAGCTTCAAACGGCAATTTAAGGCATTTCTCTTGCAGCTAGGCTACCGGAAGTGGGGTTTATCAGATTCTCCAACTCATTGTGCATCTAATAGGCGAATAAAATCACTACCAAAAATGACAAATCTTAATCGACTTTTTTTTACGATACCCAAATAACGTGAACTGGGAACCCAAAGTTGAAGCTTCAAACGGCAATTTAAGGCATTTCTCTTGCAGCTAGGCTACCGGAAGTGGGGTTTATCAGATTCTCCAACTCATTGTGCATCTAATAGGCGAATAAAATCACTACCAAAAATGACAAATCTTAATCGACTTTTTTTTTACGATACCCAAATAACGTGAACTGGGAACCCAAAGTTGAAGCTTCAAACGGCAATTTAAGGCATTTCTCTTGCAGCTAGGCTACCGGAAGTGGGGTTTATCAGATTCTCCAACTCATTGTGCATCTAATAGGCGAATAAAATCACTACCAAAAATGACAAATCTTAATCGACTTTTTTTTACGATACCCAAATAACGTGAACATGGGAACCCAAAGTTGAAGCTTCAAACGGCAATTTAAGGCATTTCTCTTGCAGCTAGGCTACCGGAAGTGGGGTTTATCAGATTCTCCAACTCATTGTGCATCTAATAGGCGAATAAAATCACTACCAAAAATGACAAATCTTAATCGACTTTTTTTTACGATACCCAAATAACGTGAACATGGGAACCCAAAGTTGAAGCTTCAAACGGCAATTTAAGGCATTTCTCTTGCAGCTAGGCTACCGGAAGTGGGGTTTATCAGATTCTCCAACTCATTGTGCATCTAATAGGCGAATAAAATCACTACCAAAAATGACAAATCTTAATCGACTTTTTTTTACGACACCCAAATAACGTGAACTGGGAACCCAAAGTTGAAGCTTCAAACGGCAATTTAAGGCATTTCTCTTGCAGCTAGGCTACCGGAAGTGGGGTTTATTAGATTCTCCAACTCATTGTGCATCTAATAGGCGAATAAAATCACTACCAAAAATGACAAATCTTAATCGACTTTTTTTTACGACACCCAAATAACGAGAACTGGGAACCCAAAGTTGAAGCTTCAAACGGCAATTTAAGGCATTTCTCTTGCAGCTAGGCTACCGGAAGTGGGGTTTATCAGATTCTCCAACTCATTGTGCATCTAATAGGCGAATAAAATCACTACCAAAAATGACAAATCTTAATCGACTTTTTTTTACGATACCCAAATAACGTGAACTGGGAACCCAAAGTTGAAGCTTCAAACGGCAATTTAAGGCATTTCTCTTGCAGCTAGGCTACCGGAAGTGGGGTTTATCAGATTCTCCAACTCATTGTGCATCTAATAGGCGAATAAAATCACTACCAAAAATGACAAATCTTAATCGACTTTTTTTTACGATACCCAAATAACGTGAACATGGGAACCCAAAGTTGAAGCTTCAAACGGCAATTTAAGGCATTTCTCTTGCAGCTAGGCTACCGGAAGTGGGGTTTATCAGATTCTCCAACTCATTGTGCATCTAATAGGCGAATAAAATCACTACCAAAAATGACAAATCTTAATCGACTTTTTTTTACGACACCCAAAAAACGTGAACTGGGAACCCAAAGTTGAAGCTTCAAACGGCAATTTAAGGCATTTCTCTTGCAGCTAGGCTACCGGAAGTGGGGTTTATCAGATTCTCCAACTCATTGTGCATCTAATAGGCGAATAAAATCACTACCAAAAATGACAAATCTTAATCGACTTTTTTTTACGATACCCAAATAACGTGAACATGGGAACCCAAAGTTGAAGCTTCAAACGGCAATTTAAGGCATTTCTCTTGCAGCTAGGCTACCGGAAGTGGGGTTTATCAGATTCTCCAACTCATTGTGCATCTAATAGGCGAATAAAATCACTACCAAAAATGACAAATCTTAATCGACTTTTTTTTACGATACCCAAATAACGTGAACTGGGAACCCAAAGTTGAAGCTTCAAACGGCAATTTAAGGCATTTCTCTTGCAGCTAGGCTACCGGAAGTGGGGTTTATCAGATTCTCCAACTCATTGTGCATCTAATAGGCGAATAAAATCACTACCAAAAATGACAAATCTTAATCGACTTTTTTTTATGACACCCAAATAACGTGAACTGGGAACCCAAAGTTGAAGCTTCAAACGGCAATTTAAGGTATTTCTCTTGCAGCTAGGCTACCGGAAGTGGGGTTTATCAGATTCTCCAACTCATTGTGCATCTAATAGGAGAATAAAATCACTACCAAAAATGACAAATCTTAATCGACTTTTTTTTACGATACCCAAATAACGTGAACATGGGAACCCAAAGTTGAAGCTTCAAACGGCAATTTAAGGCATTTCTCTTGCAGCTAGGCTACCGGAAGTGGGGTTTATCAGATTCTCCAACTCATTGTGCATCTAATAGGCGAATAAAATCACTACCAAAAATGACAAATCTTAATCGACTTTTTTTTACGATACCCAAATAACGTGAACTGGGAACCCAAAGTTGAAGCTTCAAACGGCAATTTAAGGCATTTCTCTTGCAGCTAGGCTACCGGAAGTGGGGTTTATCAGATTCTCCAACTCATTGTGCATCTAATAGGCGAATAAAATCACTACCAAAAATGACAAATCTTAATCGACTTTTTTTTACGATACCCAAATAACGTGAACATGGGAACCCAAAGTTGAAGCTTCAAACGGCAATTTAAGGCATTTCTCTTGCAGCTAGGCTACCGGAAGTGGGGTTTATCAGATTCTCCAACTCATTGTGCATCTAATAGGCGAATAAAATCACTACCAAAAATGACAAATCTTAATCGACTTTTTTTTACGATACCCAAATAACGTGAACATGGGAACCCAAAGTTGAAGCTTCAAACGGCAATTTAAGGCATTTCTCTTGCAGCTAGGCTACCGGAAGTGGGGTTTATCAGATTCTCCAACTCATTGTGCATCTAATAGGCGAATAAAATCACTACCAAAAATGACAAATCTTAATCGACTTTTTTTTACGACACCCAAATAACGTGAACTGGGAACCCAAAGTTGAAGCTTCAAACGGCAATTTAAGGCATTTCTCTTGCAGCTAGGCTACCGGAAGTGGGTTTTATCAGATTCTCCAACTCATTGTGCATCTAATAGGCGAATAAAATCACTACCAAAAATGACAAATCTTAATCGACTTTTTTTTACGATACCCAAATAACGTGAACTGGGAACCCAAAGTTGAAGCTTCAAACGGCAATTTAAGGCATTTCTCTTGCAGCTAGGCTACCGGAAGTGGGGTTTATCAGATTCTCCAACTCATTGTGCATCTAATAGGCGAATAAAATCACTACCAAAAATGACAAATCTTAATCGACTTTTTTTTACGATACCCAAATAACGTGAACATGGGAACCCAAAGTTGAAGCTTCAAACGGCAATTTAAGGCATTTCTCTTGCAGCTAGGCTACCGGAAGTGGGGTTTATCAGATTCTCCAACTCATTGTGCATCTAATAGGCGAATAAAATCACTACCAAAAATGACAAATCTTAATCGACTTTTTTTTACGATACCCAAATAACGTGAACTGGGAACCCAAAGTTGAAGCTTCAAACGGCAATTTAAGGCATTTCTCTTGCAGCTAGGCTACCGGAAGTGGGGTTTATCAGATTCTCCAACTCATTGTGCATCTAATAGGCGAATAAAATCACTACCAAAAATGACAAATCTTAATCGACTTTTTTTTACGTCACCCAAATAACGTGAACTGGGAACCCAAAGTTGAAGCTTCAAACGGCAATTTAAGGCATTTCTCTTGCAGCTAGGCTACCGGAAGTGGGGTTTATCAGATTCTCCAACTCATTGTGCATCTAATAGGCGAATAAAATCACTACCAAAAATGACAAATCTTAATCGACTTTTTTTTACGATACCCAAATAACGTGAACTGGGAACCCAAAGTTGAAGCTTCAAACGGCAATTTAAGGCATTTCTCTTGCAGCTAGGCTACCGGAAGTGGGGTTTATCAGATTCTCCAACTCATTGTGCATCTAATAGGCGAATAAAATCACTACCAAAAATGACAAATCTTAATCGACTTTTTTTTACGATACCCAAATAACGTGAACTGGGAACCCAAAGTTGAAGCTTCAAACGGCAATTTAAGGCATTTCTCTTGCAGCTAGGCTACCGGAAGTGGGGTTTATCAGATTCTCCAACTCATTGTGCATCTAATAGGCGAATAAAATCACTACCAAAAATGACAAATCTTAATCGACTTTTTTTTACGATACCCAAATAACGTGAACATGGGAACCCAAAGTTGAAGCTTCAAACGGCAATTTAAGGCATTTCTCTTGCAGCTAGGCTACCGGAAGTGGGGTTTATCAGATTCTCCAACTCATTGTGCATCTAATAGGCGAATAAAATCACTACCAAAAATGACAAATCTTAATCGACTTTTTTTTACGATACCCAAATAACGTGAACATGGGAACCCAAAGTTGAAGCTTCAAACGGCAATTTAAGGCATTTCTCTTGCAGCTAGGCTACCGGAAGTGGGGTTTATCAGATTCTCCAACTCATTGTGCATCTAATAGGCGAATAAAATAACTACCAAAATGACAAATCTTAAT
>CAWVQA010000231.1:220000-267500 GCA_963932145.1 Acanthosepion lycidas | reverse complement strand
AGCGGGCCGGCCGTAGTCATAGTGTCGCTGCGCATCTGAGCACTTGAACAGATTCTTCCATATAACTCGGTTGCGTACCAATATACGATTTTCTGTGAACGATCTTCCAGTACATTCAGTAACGTTGTCAGCCGATTTGTTCTCCTGTCTGCCGTTTCTTCTTTTCACTAAGGTGATCTCTTGTTGGATGGTCGTTGAAAGATTGTTGGCTCTTATTCCATGACCGTAGCATGTCAAAGTTTCTCTTCTTGACCGTGGATATGACGCCTTCCAACGAGCCTTCTTCTTGTCTAATGGCGGCCCGCATTGCATCATTTGTGATGTGGCCAAAAAGAAACTTTTAAATGTTGCCCGAAAAATAAGAAAATGATAAAAAAAATACATTTATTAAGAACTCAAAAAGGCACTACTTAACAGTCCGCTCATAAAAAATATGGATTTTTTTTAATAAACGGTTTGGAAAAAAAAGGATGGTGTTAGCATTCATTAAACCTTCTCCTTCATTAAACTTTCTTCTTCATTAAACCTTGTCCTTCATTAAACCTCCTTCATTAAACCTTCTCCTTCATTAAACCTTTCTATCATTAAACCTTCTCCTTCATTAAACATTCTCCTTCATTAAACTTTTCTAAAGGCCACGGCATTGATCAGAATTGAAAAATATTTTAATCCTTTTAGAATGTTTATAAAATCGACCCTTGAGTTTTTAAAGAGTTATCTGTACTTTATTATTATTTACAAATATGAAGTTTGAGACTCTGCTAACGTCATTGATAACTGCGTACTATTACAAATTGGGAGAAAAAACTGGAAAAATAAAGATGAAAAAAAGTGTATTTTCTTTTTCTCATTGACAAGAAATACAATTGTTGGCGTTAATCTGAGATCAAATGTTAACAGGAATATGTTCCGTAAAATTTAAAAGCATTACAATCATTTCTCCGACCAGTACTGTATACTTTAGTTATACTTTAGTTAACATAAGTTTAGTTAGTTAACGTTAAGTTTACACTAACCTAAGAACAGGCCTTGTGTTCTTAACTAGCCTACTCAGATCGAGATTTTCATATCGATGTCATGCTTTTCCCGTGAGGGTGTAAGACAACCAGTGATACACACACAAGGAATCATTTCTTATATGCAAACTCTTTGCCTGCCACTAGAGGGCCAAATTGAGGCCTTTGATTACATCATTCAATTCAATTAAGTTGGGCATCGTTTGTTGGCCGAGGCCAGCTTGCGTCCTCTACAGTTGCTCCCCGTCCTGGGTTTAACGATAAACTACATCCGCGTCCTGGGTAAGACAATAAACTACATCCAACAGTAAAGCCTCTGATTAGGAGGTTTTGCTGAGCGTGGACCCACCTCTTAATTGCTAGTGTTCCCAGGTCCACCCTGACCCGGGGTGGTAGCACCTATTAGGGTCCCAGCTATGAGCAAATAGTTAACCCCTAAACTGGGGTCAAAACACCATGAAAGTGTAAAAATAGGTTTTAACACTAGAAATACTTTGTAAAAAAAATTATTGCCAGCAATACATATCTGAAGGAAAAAATGTTACCAAAAATAGATTTTTTGAAGGAAAAATATTACCAGAAATACATTTTTGAAAAAAAAAAATCACAACAATAAAAATGTTGTCGGCATTAAATAACATATTGAGGTTGATAGGCTGAAAAACAAAACAAAACCTACAGTTGCTCCATCTTTTCCGAGCACTATTCCTGTCTCTGGGGTGATTGCATCGACCCATACATTAAGTTTAGGTCCGTTCATACACTTGTCATCCTGAGCAAGATCTTCTTGTCACACTCTGTCCACATTTTCCATCACTATCATTCTGACGCCTTGTCCGCTGGGGCTTCAGAATACGCTGATTGCACCTCTGCAAAGGGGTAACACCATCCCTAATGAGGCTTCCTGGGTATGAAGATAAACTACATCCGGTAGCAAGGCCTCTGATCAGGAGGTTTTGAGGAGCGTGAAACCGCCTCTTAACTGCTGTTGTTCCCGGGGTGGTAGCACCTGTTAGGGTGCCAGCTATGGTTAAATAGTTGACTACTAAACTGAGGTCAAAAACTATGACCTAGCTACGAACTGGTCGTATGCTACGAATGGATCCGTGGCAAAGGCATACGGCCTACATCTGTTCTTTCTTTCTTGCTGAATTAGTGTAAGACAGCAAATGCGTCTCCCGTCAATCCGAGTGACAGAACGAACAACGCTGAACAAGCCGCAGGTCTTTTTGAACCATTCAATAGAGACCCCGGTCTGAACCATCGCGGATTAGCCTCAGGTTGAACTTACCGTCAGCTACGAGTACCCAAGATTGGGATTTCTTTGTGCCATGTCCTTTTATCATAGCCAACCATAACTTCCTACCCTTTGTAGTTGTAAGCAATATTTGTCCTCTTGTTATCCTCCAAGTACTGAAGATTGAGCTTTGGGAGAAATACTTAACCGATTATTTTCATAAGAATTACAGGATAACAGATTGAGAAGGGAAAGAGATAGGAGGAAGCAAAATAAATCTAAGTAATGACTAGTGAAGCCAATGTCACAGAAACCATAACACAGCGGGCGGTACGCTAGTTCTGGAATGCGCCGGGGGACGTTTTCACAAGACACCGAATCTCTGGTTTCCCCGTTACTTTTATTGAAATGAGACAGTGGACAAAGTCCCGGCTCTGGACAAGTTGCAGTGACACGCGTATCTGGATATGCTTGAGGTTTCTTTGGCACATAATGAGGAAAGAGAACTTGGAAAATCTGATACTCACAGGGCAGATTGAATGCAAGAGAGACCGAGGAAAACAACGCATAACATATTTAGTGAGCTTGAGTAAATGGATGTTTAACAGGGTTTAGATGAAATAACAGAAAGACAAAATTTATTAAGAGTTACATATGATAGGAAGTTGTGGAGAGCTATGATCGCCTACGTACAGAGGGGAAACGACAAAGAAAGTATGTGTGTGTGTGTGCCATTGCTTAAAATCGGCACGAAACATTGTTAAGAGTTAACTTCGAGATTAGCACTTGAGACGGGACCCCCTTGTGTCAAGATAACTGGTAATAAGAGTTCATGTCTTTCCTCAGAGGCATTAGTATGAAGGGAATATAAATAGCCTCAACTAAAATTCGAACTCAGCTAGCAGATCCCAGCTAATACCTCGCACCATCACCAATCGAGAATACTTACATGAACGATTGACACTAATCTTTCAACAATGGAGACAGATTAAAGATCGTTTGGCAAGAGAAAGCAAGATTTAACGGAGAATAAGTCCGTATATTTCATGCTTTCTTAAAAGAACAGGAATCTTTACAAGAACTGACAGGCCATCTGTATTTGTGCCAAATATTTGTCAGTTTGGTAAATGTCTCTTAAAAGAAAACGGAAGATCCTATTCAATTCAGTGCCAACCATTTTTCTTTATCAAAGATGCCACATAAAAGAACAGGCATCCATCCATAAAGGATTTGTTCATTTTTTCATGATTGTTAAAACAATGTATCGTACGAATTCATCTCGTGTATAATGCGACCTCATGTATAACGCGTCGATCTTCTGTTTTGTCTGAAAGAAGCACATTCATTTATGATGCGATCCTTTATTATTACATGACGCACAGTAAAGTGCATCTTATCTTTAAATCACTTTTAGAAGCCAATGGCTGAGTTATTTTTGGTCCGTTAAGAGGGGATAAAGGCGAGGTTTTCAGCCACGGAAAAGTAACCACCAAGATTATTCTTATTCTTCTTCTTTGTGCCGTGTCCTTTTATCATAGCCAAGCATAACTTCCTACTCTTTGCAGTTGTAAGCAATATTTGTGCCCTTGCTACCCCCCCAGTTCACTTTCCTGTCACCTCAGCCTTTTCTATAAGGATTTTCTTGGTAGTTGTTATGACGAACTTTCCTCTTTCATTGAGGTTTCATTTTTAAATTTTAATATTTTATTCTCCACTCCCAGACAAATTGTACATATGGGAACTAGTTAGGACTTCATGGAGACTTTAAGGTATTATGGTGACTGTAGTAAGAATTATAAGTAAGAATATGCTGTTTTGGTGTAAGGAATACGGTGGTATGTTTGGGTCAGTAAGAAGACCAAAAATGGAGTATTGCAGTCATATGTGAACTGGAGTTGTCCAATCACCCCTTTCCAGTCTTGATAGATTTCAATAGATGATGAATTATTTTCCACCTTACAATCCTTTTTCCCAAGGATTAAACGTCACAAGCCTATCACTATTCTATCATTCTGACAGTAGATATGCGATAATATTTGTCGCTACCGCATTAAAACGGAAGAAATTGTTATGTACTGAGAGACATTAAAACGAGACGGGTTAATACCAAAAACCCGTGGGAAGAACTGAGGATTTCATTCAAATATAAACGACTTGAATTGTATGTCGAGCAGTTTGAACAATGGAAAAGTGACCCAAACTTAGGATTGATTGACACACAGCTGAAAATGCAAGCTGTAAAGCAATCATTTCATTTTTCGTAAACAACGAATTTAGAGTTTATTTCTCTGGTCGAAAGTTGAGTTGGAATACCAGGAGGCGGGTGGATAAGCCACCCACGCTCACTGAGGAGATTTAGTGAGAGGTAATAATATGAGAGAGTGGAAGAAGGGAATTCCCCAGAATTATCAAATTCTCTTATTTCGTCAATTTGGGGGAATGTCCATGAATACGGATGCCCGAAGCGAATTAGGCAGAAGAGAAAAGAGAGGCAGAAGAGAGGCCCACGTGAGAACCCCCCGATTTAAGCCTTGTGCCAAACTTTACCATTTCGACAACGATAATATCACTTCCGATTTAGACGCTGGTTGGGCTGATAATTAATTGCACACGAACTCTGATATAAACCAATTATTGTACGAAGGACTGATATAAAAACAGTATTTACTTTTTGTTCAATTTATTCGAGTGTTATTCTTCCCTGTACGTTTTCGCACTGCTTGGATCAGCCCGACACGAAGGTACTTGCGACGATTTGATCTTGGCTGCCTTATGATCAAACAAAGCACAACGTCGGCTTGGGCAGGTCTGAGATCGAAGCGATCTTCATCGATTAGCCGCTGTGTTTCAAATACAAAAATTTAAATATCTAGGAATTGCTTTAACAGGGGACTATAGCCTTGGATGGCAACTGGTCTACCGCAGAAAGAAATGGCAACCAACTGAGGGAAACAATCTGCCTTGTCAGTCATGTATCTTTCGATATATGACTGACGTGTCATATATCGAAAGATACATGATCGCCTGAGCGTGAATCACTGACTGAGTGAGTTCTATTCTTACTGGGTCAGACCAGAGATGGAGACAGAAACAGGAGAGAGACGGAAGAGAGTTCGTCCCAGCCACCGGTTGTGATACACCCCACGTGATTGACTGCCGAAGAGAAACCCCAACTTAAACTTTGTGCCGAACTTCACCAAACCAGCAAACCCAAGCTTTGCCAAATCAAAGATAATATCACCTCCGATTTAGACGCGGGTTGGGCTGATAATTAATTGCACACGAACTCTGATATAAACCAATTATTGTCCGAAGGACTGATATAAAAACAGTATTTACTTTTTGTTCAATTTATTCGAGTGTTATTTTTTCCCCTGTGCGACTTGCGACTATTTGATCTTAGCTGTCTTATGATCAACCTTAAATCACAATGTGGGGTAACATTAGCTCTGGATCGAAGCGATCTTCATCGATCAGCCGCAGTATTGGAAGTCTTGGACGACCGGGGAGGGTGCTGCATGATTACAGATATCTCTTGGAAATATTTCCAGTTTCCTTCCAATAAATCATTCATAATTCTACTGTTTATTCCCACAACAATTGTACCTAAATGTCTGCCTCTCTCCCCTCCCTCCTGCTTTACCTTATGAAAAGACAAAAATAAGGTTACGTAACCGTATCTACAGAATCAATAACACATTCAGCTTTCTTGTGGCTGAAGTCTGTTAATTTCTCGTGAGATTTCCTCAAAAACTAGTAACCTTCTCCCACCAATGAGCAGACCCTAAAACTTTCCCTTATTATAATGGATGGGTGTTCTCTCAAAAGAAGGGGGGTCCTTGTTTTGAACGTCTGTTGCGACTCAAGATCACCCCAGACCTCAAGTAGAACTCATATATACGATTCATCGTTAAAGATGCTGGAAAAATGGTCGCTTTGTACTTCTCCAGAAAGTACTTGACTCTTTCTGTTATAAAAAAAAGTACCTAATTTCTTTAGCTTTCCAAGAGTCAGATTAAACCAAAAAACTGCTGCCTGATCTTCACTCTCCAGTCTTGATAATTTAAAAGCCTCTATGCGGCCTTGTGGGTGATGAAATATTTCCCACTCTACAACCCGCTTCCCACAGCCGAATCGTTGCAAGACTATCACTACAGAAAATGTTCTATGCCAAATATTCTGACGAGCCAGATTCATTAGTTTCTCCTGACGAGCCAGATTCATTAGTTTCTCCTGACGAACTAGATTCATTAGTTTTTCCTGACGAGCCAGATTCATTAGTTTCTCCTGACGAGCTAGATTCATTAGTTTCTCCTGACGAGCCAGATTCATTAGTTTCTCCTGACGAGCTAGATTCATTAGTTTCTCCTGACGAGCCAGATTCATTAGTTTCTCCTGACGAGCCAGATTCATTAGTTTCTCCTGACGAGCCAGATTCATTAGTTTCTCCTGGCGAGCCAGATTCATTAGTTTCATGCCAGATACACATGGATGACGCAGCCCCATTCCAATCATATTCCACTGATATGATTGATTGACATGATTTTATGGCTTATCAACCCTTTGAAGGTTATTTACAGCCAAAAAATATTTTATATTGTATTTGGGGAGATAATTATGATTTTTACTGGTACAAATTCTAATTATTAACCCCATACCTGGGGCAGAAGAGGTGGATTCATACCTTTCCAGTGGTTATTTGCGCTTAAGTGAATATAACGAACCCGAATGGAATTATCTTTCTATTGTGGAGGAGAGTTGTTTGTAACAACGTGGTTAAGAGATTTGATTTTTTTTATCACTGAGTCTCAAGTTCCCTCTAGGCACCAGGAAACCTCATATATACGAGTCATCGTTAAAGATGCTGGAAAAATGCTCGGTTCCTTGTACCGCTCTAGAAAGTACCTGACTCCTCCTAACTTGCTCTTCTCTTATAAGAGTTAGATAAGACCAAAACTAGAGTATTACTGCTATATTGTGACCAGAGATGTCCAACCACATTTTCCGGTCTTGATAGAGTTCAAAAGCGTCTATGTGACTTTGTGGGTGATGAATTATTTTCCACTTTCCCATAGAAGAAACTTCGCAGATTTCCTGCTATTCTATTGTTATTTCCATGGCAAATGTTCTGAGTAGCTACATTCATTAGTTCCACTGTTTCAGACCTTCACAACTAGGCACACACAGGATTGCATTATCCTCGTTCCGCTCAACATTAACTGCCTCCTTTTGCTATGCTGTATCTTTAGATAGATCAGATCAAAAATGGAGCACTTCTGCCATATTGAGTTGGAGCTACCTAATCTTCACTTTCCACTCTTGGTAATGTTCAAAAGTGTCTACACGGCCTTGTAGATGATGAATTATTTTCCACCCTACAATGCCTTTCCCCACAGACAAAACTTTATCACTATTCCCAAGAAAAATTATTCTGATAAACTACATTCCTTAGCTATATCAATTCAGACCTTCACAGCTAAGACCCACCATGCCACACATACAGGGTTCCCTTCATATTCCATAGGTAAGGAGGAAGTTCCATTTTGGTCAGCTCCTTCCCAAGAACTGCTACTTTGTGAAATAGTTTCCTGAGTTTCCAATCACTCCAATTTTAACTTTTTCAAGTCTAAGGTTAACCGTTATCTTTTCTATCTTACCTCCTGCTCTTACATTCATGCAACAAACTCATTCAGCAACCCTCTACCTTGAGTGGCTCTTGGGCCTTTTATTAGGTGAACAATTATAAAAAATGCATGACAATATAACACTGCATGATAATCCATGCTAAAATGAATAACAAATAAAGGATATTAAGAACACAGTTTTTATGGTTGATATTTATATGTGGTAATAAAATGTTAATATAGAAGAAAAATATTTTAAATTTATTTCAATAATTTACTCAGTGTTTACCTACCATTCCATTATTTAAATGAATTATTTCCACCCTCCAGCCCCTTTCCCACAGACGAAATGTCGCCAGCCTCCATGGCGTCCATCCATTCCATCCATGGCGAATGTTCTGACGAGTTACATTCATTAGTTCCACCAGTTCAAACCTTCACATTTATGACCCGACACGCTACGTAGACTGGGACAAATCACCTCCATTCCCATTTGCATTCCATTGCAAAGGAGGAAGTCCCATTCGGACAGCTTATTCTCAAGAACTGCTACTTTATGGAACAGACTCCCGAGAGGATGTTTCCCCGATCGTGAAAATCCCAGCCTCTTCAAGTCTAGGATTTTTATCCTCTGGGTTTTCGTCATAGATTCATCTTTCCGACATGTCCTCCAAATCTGCACATTTTACATTCCCCTTTTACAATAACCTCACTAAGTAACTTTCTATCTTGAGAGGTTCTTGGCCTATATACATTGACTAGCTTAAAAGCCGCCCTAGCTCCTGCTGAGGGGGGCTTGATTAGGACTTTGGCTTGTTCAGAAGTCTAATAGTTTGACAATATTTAATGATTAAAATAAAAGATTTCAAAATTGCCTTATTTGAAAGCATGTTACACACACTTTATTTTTATAAAAAGAGATGTGTGTCTTATATACATAACCAGTTTAAAAGCCGCCCGATTTAAGCTAGCTCATGCGAAGGGCTCTTGATTACGCCCTCGATATGTTCAGGAGTTTGAGAGTCCTTAAGTCTTTTGCATATTCTCAGCATTGGAAGCTCCCCGAGCTGCCGTTTGATCTGAGTTTTCATTTGCACAGGACTTTCTTTTCCTCGCTGCAACCTTGGCTCTATTGATTGCAATCTGGTCCTCTGTTGACGGAGATTTCTTTTTGCAAGGCATACTGCTGCCGTATACGATAGGCAACAATAAACTACAGAAGAACTCAAAATTGATCGCGGCATTTAAGTATTGCACTAATATTTAAGCTTATCTTTTAAAAGATCAACGATAATTCTTCTGCCACCACTTAATTTAAAGACAATTTCCGTACAAACAGCTATTTTTATTTCATGGGTGACTTTCGCTGTATTTCGCAATTAATTTCGATTATTCTCAAATTTATTTCCAAGTTGTAAATATTTTTATCGTACAAAAAATTCGTCACAAAAACTCCGAAAACAATCATGGTAATGAAAACTTAGGAATCCAAAATTTCTGTAACATGAGCTATTGAAAGTTAGAGTTATGAACAATTAGTGAAAAAAATCTTTTTTCCCCGCTTTTTAGTATTCTAAAACTACTGACATTAGCTTTTGGTGGAGGACAAATAAGAAAGTCCCAGTTTATCTGACGCAGAGCCCGTCTTGTACAGTGACTTTGATCGTCAATGGATATTCCTTTCTTTTATCTTTGTGTCTGGTTAGTCTTAATGATAAATATTTCTGGGTATGGAACGAGAAACTTTTTCTAAATTCAATAAAGAAAGCAGTCGCTTATATGCAGTCTTATAATTCAGCGAAATGAGATTAAAACGACAAAGAACAGGGAAAATTGGAGTCACGCCTTTTCTACAGAAGCTTATATAAAAGTAATTTCAATGGATTTGGACTATAATTCTGACTCATTTACGTCCTAATTGAATTCATATTTAAGTTAACCTTTTTTTTTTTTTAGGCATCCGTGCTTTTTATTGACTTTAGTTTTAGGCGGAACGAATGAAAAGGACATCTCGCTTCATTTAATAAAAAGAAAGCAGAATATTACTTTGTAAATCTTTATAGTTTATTCCAATTGCTGTACCAAGAACAAAAGAAAATGCTTCAGTGATTTTGCAAAGCTTTGTGGATAACACACTAAAACAATATCTGATTTAGCAAACGTTTTAGTATCGAAAACTTCAAAAAGGTTTGTTTGATAACAAAAGCAACACAGGTGTTGGCTTGGTAGCTGTGGTTGTTGTTTATTTCTCACCGATAGTCAGAGTTGGAGGACATTGTTGCATTGTAATGGTTGTTGTTTGGAATGAAATTCCCATCAACGCAAGAAAGAGCTATAACAGTTAGTGGTCTTGAGAAGTTTAATTCCCTGAAAAACTGGTTTCAGAAAAAAAAAAAAAATTTTTTTATAAATTTCAACAGACAGTAACACCAACTGCTCGGTTTGGTTTGGTTTGGTTTGGTTTGGTTTGTGGCATATCAAGCTCAATGGGTTATTTAATGTCGACAAGATATTTTATTGCTGGTATTAGGTTGGTGCAAAAATAATGACGTAATAATGTTGTTTTTTGACGTTAAAAAATACGTCAAAAAACGACATTATTACGTCATAATATTTTTTTTTTTTCAAAAATGTATTGCTGCTAATATTTTTCCTTCAAAAATAGAAATTAGAGGAAGCCAAAAAATTAGACATGGCAGAAAATGCAAAACGTCGACCCACATAATTTGTACCTCGGAATAGGAATGTCTCAACATAATTAAATTTTGTGGTTTGAATTGATGTCATGGGGACTTTTTATGTTTTTCATTTACAGAAAAGTTCAATTTGAGGTTTTAGTTTCTTTGAAATTCTTCTCTGAAAGTGGTCCAAATGAATTTATCTGCTGGGACTTGAATCTGCTTTCAGTTTGAGATTTAGTTGCCAGCTCATTTTTGTTTTGTTTTACGGTATATCAACCTGAATGGTTTATTTAATGCTAAAAGATTTTTATTGCTGGTAATATTTTTTTTCTAAAATGCATTGTTGGTAATATTTTCCAAAAATGTATTGCTGGTAATATTTTTTTTTTCCAAAAAATATATTGCTGGTAATAATTTTTCAAAAAATGTCTTACTGGCATTAAAACCTATTTTTATGCATTCATAGTGTTTTGACCCCCAGTTTAGGGATTAACTATTTGCCCATAGCTGGGATCCTAATACGTGCTACCACCCCGGGACAGGGTAGACCTGGGAACACCAGCAATTAAAAGGCGGTGGCTCCACGCTCCTCAAAACCTCCTGATCAGAGGCCTCTTTACGATTTATCTTTGTCTCGCACAATCACGCTAGGTAGATTATTTGCTGCATTCCTCTGCCTGTTCTTCCTTCAATATATCCTGTGAGTGTTAAATTTTCCAAGCCATCTTTCCTCATTATATGTCTCAGACTAGGGATAAAATTGTTTAGAAAAATACCCCATTTAAGAAATTAAATAATTTAGAAGTGGTCGAGTGGTTAGAACGTTCGCATTCTGACCATGAGACCCAGATTCGAATCTCACCATGGTCTGATGTTATCGGACTGGTGGGGTCGATCCGAGCTTGCGGCACCTTTGGAAAGTGCCTGAAAACCATACCACGGGTTGACCCAAGCCTTGTGAATGAAATTGGGTAGACGGAACCCTTGGAGGCCGTCCATAGCTGTGACAGCACGAAGTCACAAGTCATCGTGACCGAGGGCTTGAGTGTGCTGGCTTTGTTCAGGTTGTTGGTCACGCTAGATAACACACTCTCTCCCATAAACTGTAAGGTCTGCCCGGCATAATTGCAGTATATACCACAGGTTGTTGAATAAACACAAATGTGTCTGAGCGAGCATCTGCAATAGGGATTGGCTAACCGCTCTAATAGACAGGTATCCTCGAATACGAGTGGCCAGCTCTATATTTTGCTATGAAATGACAAAAACAAAAAAACAAAACAAAAAAAAAACAAAAAAAAACAATGGAATAAAGAGATAGCAATAGGTAGAAATATATTTTGCTTCGTTCAGCCACTAGCTTTTATGCCTCAGTTGGTTACGGCCTTAGCCACGAAAGACGAGCTCTGGTCTTGACTATATTCTGCGAGTGTTACATTTTCCAAGCTGTCTTTTCTCATAATGGGTTCCAGAAAATTCAACTGTCCCCTAAATACAAGTAAGAGAAAAGAATTTTGAACATAGAATAGATTGCATTAGAGGTAGTATCGCCCAACACCGCCAATTGCTGCAAAACCAAAACATTAACCTGAAGACTTGAGTCATGTTCTTAAATAGCCTCGTCAGATCAAAATTTTCACATAGATGTCATGCATGGCGCCAAACCCGTTCAGAAATATCTAAACTGCTAGCTGCAGACAACCAATTTCTCAGATTAATGGTTGAAAATAGCTATGAGCGAGTGAAACCTGTGTGTCTTGGCGATGACCACATTTCTTTGAACCTTGTGGAGTGGCGCTACAGAATCACAAACAAAGATCTGTAACAAATAGCAGGAACTAAGTCACTTGAGGACTTCCAACAGCAGCAAAAATGGATAGCACATGTAACGCGAAGAGAAAATAATGACTTAATCAAGATGCTGACATTCCACACGACTTCAAACAAAAGGTTAGGAAGGAAACTCCCATCAATACTGGAAAGAGCGATAACAATTTGAAGACAGCTATTTTCCTGAAAAATTATTTTGAGAAAGATTTTTATAAATTTCAATCGACATCAGTACTGGCTGCTCCGTCAATGAATGCCGAATGTTTCCTTATAAGGGAACGGCTAATATTACTGTTAGAGATGAGGAGAACAGATACTACACTTTGATCTCAGCCCGATGGCCAGGGAGTGAAGAAAAGCGTAACTCAAGTAACATTGGCTGCTCGGTCAATGAATGCCGAATGTTTCCTTCAACATCGACCTCAACTACGACAACCAGCAGCGATCATCTGCAAAGCCCAGCAGCGACCACCTGAACGACCAGCAGCGATCATCTGCAACGACCAACCTCAACTACGACGACCAGCAGCGATCATGTGCAGCGACCACCTGCAACGACCAGCAGCGATCATCTGCAACGACCTGCAACGACCAGCAGCGATCATCTGCAACGACCAGCCTCGACCATCAATGCCTGCACTAGAACGTCAGCATCTCTACCTTTCCGACCACCTTTATTTCTTTCTAGAATAAATTAGCATATATCCTATATATCCTTGTTCTGTCGTCTGTGTTGTTTCACCTTAACAGATTTAACGTCTTCGAAATGTTAGCGGGCCTCTTGTGACCTCATCAGCCTTTTGTGATACGGGGGCGCTCGGGGGGTCCGCTACAATACCATTAAAATTATTTTATTTCCATTTTACTTAAAACCTCCTTTCTGAATATCTAAAATGTCATAAGTTAGTGTTAGTTCTATCCTCATTGCTCTTTGATTATTGCAGCCTTGTGCCAGACTAGACTGGACTTAGTAAATTTGGGGCACGTTACTGTGGCGTATTTGTTACACCTCTGTGAGTTACTAAATATTTTAATTTACTACTGAAATTATAAGAAAATGCTGCAATAATATTTTTTATATGTGCTATCACTTCAAAATGTGAGTGATCATGGCTCTCCACAACTTCCTATCTTTGCTCTAGGCAGTTTGCCTCTTACTTCTTGGATGATGTCCACATAAATAACTTCTTTCGTTTCTTATTTAAATTATTTTCTCTTCCATCAACATCTGGCCAAGCTGTCCACAGTCAATTAGAACACAACAGGCGCGTACATCCGGGTCACATATAACCTGGTCGCTTCTAACCAAACTGTTAATCAGAGGCTTTTCCATTCTAAGGACGTCACTAATCTAATAATTTCGTTTATACCAGCTAAAAAACAGAAATTCGATTTCTGATACTTAAAGTACTGTATTTCGCTGCTTATAAGAAGCTCCGATGAATTAAATGCCCCCACCCCAGCACAAAAAAAAAAAAAACATTTGAAGAAAGAAATCGAAACATTTTTTTATTTGTACTTCATAGAACACCACGCGCAACTATCCCGAATTTTATCCATTACATATTTCAGCATGAGAACCTGACAAATTCATCATAGAACGAGAAGTACCAAATTTATGGTAACTTTTTAGAACACTGGTTATCAACCTTTTTTTACCCGTGGCCTACTTTTACTCTTAATATATTTCGGTGAAACTACATAACCGTTCTATGAAAAAAAGATTACTTTATATTTTTCCTACAGGTAGAAAATCCTTTATCCGGAATTCTTGGGACCGGAAGTGCTTCGGTTTTCAGATTTTTCGAATTTGGGAATACAGGCTATTTAATTTGTATATAGTACAGTATAGAAATGTATATAGCATATAGCATAGGAATGGAACCAAACCATAAACACCGTGATCGTAAGATTTACGTTTTTTTAATCAATTCATCCTGAGCAAGGCGATAATGCCACTAAGACGCAAGGAGCTAATGTGAATGAAAGTGAATAAGAAGACTTTAGAAGGGACCGGAAACCCAGACCTATACATGAAACAAAAGATAAACCTCTAATCCTTTTCAAAAGATCGAAAAGGAGTGTGAACCAGACGATAGGCGAATCTATTTATTCCTATTGAAATTTTCTGAGTTGGCGATATCATGATGAGCATAGATGTATACATACGTTGCACAGGATATAAAAACAAAGTTTAGGCAGAATTATTGGTTCAACCCTTTGATCCCCGCGTTCCTGAACAATTTTAACACTTCTTCTGTCTGAGCTCCTCAGTCAAAATTCGAGAATAATTCGTATGTAATGTTTCACGGTAGATATAAAAATATACACCGTTCAAACGATGGCTGAGCATTATGCCATTTTTCTCTATCACTTTTCTACCAGTGGTTAGCCATTTCATTTTTCTTTACCACCATTCAACCGGTAGCTGGGCATTAAGTCATTTTTCCCTACCATCGTTCAACCGGTGGATGGGCATTATGTCATTTTTCTCTATCACTTTTCAACCAGTAGCTGGGCATTTCGTCATTTTTCTTTACCACCATTCAACCGGTAGCTGGGCATTAAGTCATTTTTCCCTACCACCGTTCAACCGGTGGATGGGCATTATGCCATTTTCCTCTATCAATTTTCAACCAGTGGCTGGGCATTTCGTCATTTTTCTTTACCACCATTCAACCGGTAACTGGGCATTAAGTCATTTTTCCCAACCACCGTTCAACCGGTGGATGGGCATTACGTCATTTTTCTCTGTCAGTTCTCAACCAGTGGCTGGGCATTTCGTCATTTTTCTTTACCACCATTCAACCGGTAGCTGAGCATTAAGTCATTTTTTTCCTACCACCGTTCAACCGGTGGATGGGCATTACGTCATTTTTCTCTATCGCTTTTCAACCAGTGGCATTTTTCCCTACCATCGTTCAACCGGTGGATGGGTATTAAGTCATTTTTCTCTATCACTTTTCAACCAGTAGCTGGGCATTTCGTCATTTTTCTTTACCACCATTTAACCGGTAGCTGGGCATTAAGTCAATTTTACCTACCACCGTTCAACCGGTGGATGGGCATTATGTCATTTTTCTCTATCACTTTTCAAACAGTGGCTGGGCATTTCATTTTTCTTTACCACCATTCTACCGGTAGCTGGGCATTAAGTCATTTTCTCTACCACTGTTCAACCGGTGGCAGGGCGTTACATCATTTTTCTCTACCATCTGTAAAGCGGGTGTCAGGAATCCAAGGGTTAAGATTTAAAAGTAAGAACTAAAAATATTGTAAATAAAAATAAGCTAATGAAAATGGAATTTCCTGTCAATCGTCTAGTATCGCAACTGAATACATTGGAACCACGGTTAACGAATTTAATTCCTTCCTGAAGGCTGTTCGTAAGACAAAATATTCGTAAACCGAAACTAATTTTCCAACAGCAATCAATGTAGAGAAACATAAAGTCACAGTACTATAAAATTGGAAAAGAAAAGCACAGCACAGCACAAGAATGTATACAACTCGGTGGTCTTCTCAGAAATGATTCCGTTCGGGTTAACTCGCTTCGGCAATGTTGTACGAGAACCGAAATTTTATTCGATAACCGAGGCATTTTCATCTTCAATTTTCTATGAGACGTTCCAGAACCGAGGTTGCTCTGTAAATAGATTCTCTCAAAGCGTTGTTAATTTAATTTTGAAGCATTGAACTCGTTTTACTTTTGAGGGCTCAGAATCGGATATAACTGAGGCGTTGACCCCACACCCCAAAATTGTAACTCCTATCACTGACCTGCGACTTAGGGTAGTTTTTAGTGTTATACTATAAGAAAACAATGCGTCTTATAAAAAACAAAATACGATATGCAGGCTCTCTCAACTTATTAGTCTGGCGCAGCATAATCTTCCTATTTATATTTGCGTTTGAAAACATAAACAGTACCGGATTTACATATGGGTTGCAGCCTAAGGGCCCTAAGACTAGGGCGGACCCCAAGGGCTCTCTAATCTTGGGACCCTGATAAAACTAAAAAAATAAACATATAAGAACAGAGGAGATTCTTTTATTTTCAGATTTAATGGGGCCCTTTTGAACGAATTTGAAATAATTTGGAGTATTAGGGACCCTTTAGTTAGAGTAGGTCATTTAAATTTGATGAGCCCCCTTGAAAGAGTCCTAATTTAGATTTTGATGGATCTGTTTTTTATACAGGGTGTTGCAGCAAAATCCGACACTTGACAAAAAAGAAAACGAAATAGGCACTAAAAACAAAACCCGACAGTTTATTTAGCAAAAGTTAGAGTTACATACTACATTATTTTTCAATGTAACCACCGGCAGTAGCGACGACCATCTCAAGGCAGGCGTGAAATGGGTCACACGCTTTGGCGACCGCGTCCTTGTCCATAGCGGCGAACGCTTCCACGATGGCAGCGTTCAAAGAGTCGACCGTGTTGTGGGCGTGCTTGTTGGTCTTGGCCTCGATCACGCCCCAGAAGAAATAGTCAAGGAGGTTGTAGTCAAGTGAGGAGGGCGGCCAAAAGTCCAGCGACCAATGGCGAGGAAAACTGTTGAGCAGCCATGCCTGGGTCGTCTTGGCATTGTGTGCAGGAACGGAGTCTTGCTGGAAGTCTTAGGGGCGTCCGGCGGCGATCTCGTCCATCTAAGTCTTCACCACGCTCCTGGTAGATCTCAGCGGTGACTTTCAGGCCCTTTTGAAAGAAGAACGGAGGCATGATGTCCCCCTCGCTGGAGATGACGCCAAGGACCATAACGGAGTAGGTAAACTTCGTATACTTCACGACGGGAACCCCCTCGATGTCTTTGCAGATCCACCTCTCGTTCTGCCTGTTGCTCGTCTGGTCCTGGATGAAATTTTTTCATCAGAGAAGAACCTCAGCATTCCGGCGGACCCGTGCTTGAGTTCGTTCAGCAACGCCGCCGCCTTGATCTTCCTGGACTCCTTGGAGGCATTCATGATGAGCATGCGGTGAAACTTGCGGTAGGAGGAGTAACCAATGTCCTACTTGATCATTCGGTAGATCGTCGATTTGTGACAGCCCACGTCAGAAGCGATTTTGGCGTAGCTCTGGCTTCCATCATTGTTAACTGTCTCCTTGACGGCGGCCGAAGAACGAACTTTGTGGGCCTTTCGTTTGGCAGTAAACTCGTCCTTGCTCTCACACGCCTTCCACTTCCTCCAAATGTTTATGACTATGGTCCTCTTGAACCCAAACCAAGCCATCACTTTCGCAGGATTCTTCCTGATGCAAAAAGAAGCTACTACCGCTGTTCTGCGTTCATATTCCATCCTGGAAAAGGGTAGAGAGAAAAACGTTAGTTGTCAAAATGCCGGGTGTCTGCATATACAACTTTTGTTTTTATTGCCTATTTCGTTTCCTTTTGGTCAAATGTCGGATTTTGCTGCAACAGCCTGTACATATAAATTTTAGATATATATGCGTTTGAGAACAAATGCATGAGAAAAAAAACAAAGAGTTTGTGTGGAAAAGGGTTGAAAGTTTTGTGGGCCACTAGCAACCTCTTCTCGCCACTGTCAAACGGAGAAAAATGACGTGGTTTGGACACGTTACAAGGCACGACAAAGTGGACGTAGGAGAGGGCGTCAACGCAAAAACTGGTATGACTGTGCCAGAATTGCTGATGGCTGCCGTTGATAGACTGTTGTGGAAAAGAGTTAGTGTGGCTTCTGCATTCGTATCCGCCCTACGATTACAAAAGTCAAGTGAATGATGATGATGAAGATGATGATGATATTTTTGATGTAGCTTTTTAATTGAAGTGTTTCATGTTTTACACTCAAAAAGTATCATTTAATTTTTTTATACACAGAGGGACGATCATACGTAATTAAGGGCCCCCAAATTCTATGAGTACGTAAATATATAACACCACCCATTTTTTATTTGTTTTGGCTATGTCAAGGTTGACTAAGGAAATAACAGCTTTATCCTGATAATGCCCGCACTAGTAAGATATGGAAAGAAGTTAACTCACTCGCTTTCTTCTTCGTTAGTCATCGTGGCATACCAGCAACGGGACATTTTTCAATATATCCGGCGATAAAAAACAAAACAAAAACAAGCGCAGACAGACATAGCTTCGTTACTTTCTTAGGGACAGTTAAGATCGAGGCAAGGATATGTGGGTTGTGTAGTTGTTAGCTTCACCGAAATAGAAATCGGCGAACCGAGTTCGATTCCCGACCGATTTCGTGACGTTCACTCTCGAAAATGCTCTGGGGAAAGGTATGAATCCATCTTTTCTCTCCGCCTCCCTCATCCCGCCCAGCTACGAGTTAAATAGCATATATAACTGGGTTCTCTTGCTTTGAGGTGGCAACCACTCTAGGAGAATGAAAAGTCAATACTATCCAGAAGAGTGGTCAGCCATCTTGCCCTGCAGTTACATATATATATATATATATATAAGTTTGTTTTACTTTTCTTTTTTGTAACCCGTTTCTCTTCTCTACTATTCTTTTCTGCTGTATAAAAGATATTACCAATTCAACCATTGTTTCGATGTTTGTCCGGTTTTCTGCAGATATTAATTTTTTTTTTTTTTTTTTGCTGCATTCTAAATTTTATAGCGCAGACTCCCCAGCCGTGTCTACATCTTCAGTCGACCTTGAATGGACGGACATCACTTCTGCTTTCTGGATCAAACAAATCACAACGTGGGCAGGAAGCAGGATTAAACCAGTGGACCGGTCGAATAATCTACGGATGCTCAGGGGACCTATGACCACTCCCTTAAGTTCAGTTAGGACCGAGCAGACACCTCAAACCTGAGAGTAAGACGCTGGAAGTTGAGGGTCCGGGGCGAAAGTGTTAGAATATATAACTGTTCGTCGCTTTATTTGAGCCCAGAAGTAATGTATCACTCGAGTACCTGCTTAAAATGATTTTCTAAGCGTAGTTTGATGTAGCACAAGGCCGAAAGTGTAAGGTACCCAGTGAGGATCGAACTCACTATTCAGTCGTATTAATTTGGCGAGACAAGCTTGCTAAATATTACATCATATGAAAGTGCCCAAAGTGCCCAAAATGATTTTCAGAGAGTAACCTAAATGTGGCACAAGGCAGAAAGTATAGAGTGCCCAGTGAGAATTGAAGTCACTATTCAGTCGTATTTGATCTAGCGAGACAAGTTTGCTAACCATTATACCACGTCTAAGTGTCCAAGACATTTTATACAAGGGACTTGAACATCGGCTGTTTGGGCATTCCCGTGGATTCTGAGAACAAGTCGCTGCAGATACCGAGGGACGACAGTAAAATGTGTTTTGATGTTAGTTTCACGAGTTCTCACTAGACTGCGATGTTTACAGGAAACTCTATAAATATGATTTGGGAATCTCTTTCCCTTTTCTCTAAGTGGAGTGTAAGAACACAGTACAAAATGTTTTTTCCTTTTCCAAGTGGCTAATTAAATTTTCATGATTATCATGTGGCTTTCTGAATACCCCTGTGAATTAACTACAAGTTTCTGGTATAACAAGCTCAAGACCGTAAAGTAAAGTATGCCTGTAATAGTTGTAGAAATGTATGCGAAGATCACAGTAACATTTTTGTTCATTGCTTGGAATATGAAAAAACAAAAACAAAAAAAAACAAATGAAATCGAATCAGATTTATTAGAAATTATTTTAAAAAATTGTGCAGCGCAGGCGGAAACGAACACCAAGACAGCCAATCATCAATTGGCAAAAAATAGTTTCTGAGTCGGAGTATCAACACATTCTTCCGGTTAATAGATTAATCCTTTGAAAATAAACATTTGACATTTTTGAAAAATGTTCCCGCCAACAATAAAAAAAAACCTTCTTCGTAATCCCTTTGAAGAGTATTTAAGTAAAGTCTCAAGACAGATAAAATCAGTAAGAAATGAAAACAGACGGCAGCAGTTCACGACGACGCGGCTTCAAAGAGATTCCCTTACTCATTCACCTGTCTTCCTCACCAAGCTATATGACATTCAACACTCTTCCCCGTCATGCTATGTGACACATACGCACTTCCTCACCAAGCTACGTGATACTTACACTCTTCTTCACCAAACTACATAACCCATTTTCCTCATCACTTTCTCGCTTGCCTCTATCATATTTCTTTTCATCTTAATAACCAACTAGAAACAGCAAACTTTAAAATAAGAACTTTAACATTCATACACGCTGAGAAAAGTTTAGTTGTAAAAAGAGGAAAATAAAAGTATTTTATATTTAAAAGGTTTTCTCGCCCTTTTTATTTTTTGTTCAAATCGGCAAAATAAAATAAACTCGTTTTTGTATATTTGATTTTTGAAACTTACAATTTTTTTAATATTGACCTTTTAATTCGATTTTTTTATTAATTAAAAAAAATCGAATCAAAAGGTGAATATTAAAAAATTAATTTGTAAGTTTCAAAAATTAAAATATTTTTCATTTTCCGTTTTTTTTTATTTTTATTTATTTTATAAAAAAAACGAGAAAGAACACACAAGATGATATACAGGGTATGCAAAAGTAGGTATACAGTGGGTACTATACGAAAATCACCAGTTTTATAATAGTGAATCTAGAAATCATTTAATTCATTAAAATCATTTTTAATATTTTTTTTATTTTTATTATAATACATTTATTGTAATTTTTATTTTTTTATAAATAGTAATAATAAATGTTTGACAGGCAAACGATGGCTGTTATTTTAACGGACGAGGAACGCTAATGAATTTGGAAACAAAACTGGAAGTCATTATTACTAATATTTGTTTCATCAATAGAATACGTTTTGTGCTCGTCTTTTGTTTTTCATTACTGTATACCTACTTTTGCATCCCCTAGAAGACAAGTAAATTAAGAACGGAATGATATATCTATAACATTTTAAATAGTGTTTGAAAACACGATTGAACCACTTCTGTCATAATGCCTAACAGTAAGCAATGGTTAATGAGCTCGTCTTATAAACCATATCTAATAATTTTTTAATAAACAATCGTCTACCATAGAGCGATGACGAATAAGCTAACACCGCAAGTTTTTTGTTCCTTAATTGTTGTAACCTTGTACCAGACTAGATTGAAATGATGAACTATCTACAAGAAGTACTTATGTTTAAGTACCAATGTACTTAATAAAACACGGTTGACAAATCGTACAGGTATCCTAATTTGTCGATACACGAATTCACCCAGGTCAAAGGTCTTCTTAATCGTTTTCAATGATTGTGAATGTGAGTCTTGAACTATTGCCAAGTGTCTAGTGAGCTGAATGAACACATTTACAATGTGACGCAAAAGAAAACACCAGAAGCTTTAATTGAATCTTTTTTTTTCTTTTTTTTGTGTCGCCATTGTTTTTCATGGTCTTTCGACTTTCTGAAAGAAAAAGATGCGTGCTCAAAAAATAAAGTAAAACCCCCAAATCCGAAGACGTCGAATAACATATTGGCTCAGTCATTAAAAAAAAGAAAAGAAACAATCAGTAACATTTACTAAGCTTAACTTGATACAATAAATTCAATAAAATGGCATGTCTCGTCAGGATGTAAGCGATCATGGCTCTCCACATATTCCTTTTCTTTATATGTGAATTGCAATGCACTCCTGGAAAAAAAAGTAGCGGAATGGTTTATGGTTACCTTCTCCACAGTTAATTTACACTATTGTTTAGCAAGGCCCAAGAGCCACTCAAGATAGAGAGTTATTGAATGAGGTTGTTTATGGGCGTAAGAGGAGATATATAGTGCAGATTATGAAGGTATATAGAATAGAAAATGGTTGACACTAGTAATAATGCGGGAAGCATCCTCTCGGGAGACTGCTCTACAAAGCAACAGATTTTGAAGTATTGGAAAGATGAAGAGACGAGCTAGCGGAATATCAACACCCCCAAGTAGCAAATTGTGGTGGAGACATACCTCGCCGAAGCAAGAGAAAGCGAATTGTCTGTACATGTGCTTGTAGACATCATATAGTGATTTTCCAAGCGTAGCTTAGATGTGGCACAAGGCCGAAAGCATGGGGCACCCAGTGAGGATTGAACTCACTATTTATTCGTAAGTTACGAATAAATACGAATCGTAACTGTTTTAACGAGATAAGCTTGCTAACCATTACACAACGACCTACGAGGCGAACTCCGACAAATCAATATTGAAGTGATAACAGCGCATGCGTTATCGGCGAGAACGAGGCTAACACAAGCGAGAAATCTCGGTTTCTTACCCGAGACCGAACGAAGGATAAAAAGAGCTGACTTTTTGTTTCAGGGTCAGTTTTGTTCTTTGAGACTGGCGAAGGTTATATCCGTGTTCAAGAGAAAGAGCTACAGTACTGTTGTTTACGGTGTTCAGGAAACAGAGTCCCGAGCGAAGCGTTGTTCCGGTATCCACGTTAGCTGTCAGCGGGAACAGATTCAAGTGGAAATTTATTTTTCCTACCACCCAGTTGTGTTTAAATCACACACAAGTGTAAAAACTAAATGAATCAATTGTCAGAGAGTAATGCTTATCATACCCTTCAGTATGTCCTCTCACTGTTAAACCCTCCAAAACTTCTTTCCTCATTATGTGTTTCAGAATTTTCAGCTGTTATATTCTGTTTGTTAGCAACAGTTTGCTTATATTTCCGATTATCTTGAAAACCTTCTCATTGCTCCCATATTATTCTGATGATATTCGCAGCATTCGTTTCTTCTTTATCCATCAGGAGATTGTTCAGCATTTATTGCTGTTCGGACCTCCGAGAAGTACGCGTTCGTGTCATACGCATGCGTAATCTCGAAGGTATCCATGTTGGGAATCATTGCCTTAAGGCAATGATTCCCAGCATGAGGTGCATGCTCCACTGGTGGGGCATGGTAATATTTTGGTGGGGCATGCGTAGAATGTGCACCATTCGGTTTATTATACCAACAGAATTAGGAGGCAATTCGAGAATGAGTTATTAACAGTGTATTGTTTTCTAGTGAGCTCAAAGTTCATTTTGGATTATTATTTCTGATATGTCCCGAAAAGGGATATATTTGTTCGAAGTAGCAAAGTGGTTTTGGACTACTGTAACTGGGTAGGACAATCTAGCACGTAACCGTAATGGACTGATCCTCGTCGTAGTGGTAGGCAATAGGCGTAGGCAATAGGCGAAGACTACAGGCATCGTCTTGTACCGCCACATCAGTCTGTATTTATGGCTGACACCAGCCAATCATATTACTGTGAGGGGGAACCCAGGTGTATGCATATTCATTACATCAATTTCGTGATTAAAATGTATATTACAGAATAAGCTTTCATTCAAATATTTTATATTTCTGATTTTCAGTTCTTTATTATATGTTTTGAAACTATATATATATATTTAACGCTGTTTTTGTTTTGATTTTTAATTTTTCTCCTTTATGGACGCCATGGTCTTTGGAGGCTTGTTTAGAGACCAAGTTAATGGCCTTTTAAGCTTTCTTCACGTGAACTGCAGTAAAATTTTGAATATGTAAGAATTAAATATTACAGTGGAGGGTACACAAGAAGTTTAGAAATACTAAAGTGGGGCATGGCCCCAAATCGGTTGGATACACTGCCTTAAGGCAATTAAAACTTTGAAGAAGACTAAGTCCCGATCATCGGCAGGTTTATTAAGAACCAAAAGGATAAAACTAAAAGCTCTAAATTAATACATATAGATAAAACAATTTAGTGGGAAAATACAAACAAACAAGGCAAGGATAACACAGAATATGAAATAGAGAAACCGGAGGCTTGAACATTAAACAAAAGCCCATTTGTCTAAATTGGAAAAGAAATGTAAGAAATACTTCCTTTACGTCACCTTTTTCAACCCATGGACTATTTTTTTCTTCAAAGCATTCAAATGAACAACTCAACTTTTACTTTTAGTCTGTTCAATTTTCACACTAAAATACACAATGAAAAGACAAAGTAGTCTATTTATATTTTAAAATTTATTTAATCAATTTACATAATTTCGACATTTTCAAATATAATGGACATGTGTGTAATTAAACAAAATATTATATTTTTTAATTTTTCAAAATATGAATAATTTAGATACATTTTTGTGAAATGGCTACAATTTTTTTATGCCTACGAATTTTCTGTGGACCACTAGAAATTCTATGTGGTCCACCTGTACCATGCTGAGAATCATTGATTTACATGAATATGTATAAAGTTTTCTACGGGTATTCCAATGTTTCAGTGAATTCGCGTAAAAGAAAATTACAAGAAGATTACATTTTGTAACTGTGTATGTGGCCAGTGGACACGTGTTGAAAGGATTCTACACAAACGTATAAAATATGGCTACTTTAAACAAATATTCAAATAATAACATAGAAATAAAATAGACAAATCTAGAGAGAAAAGGTATTAAAACTTACAAACCGGTGATGTTGTTTACTTTTAAATTAGGAGGATGATAAAACTATCGACGACATATTTGGTATTATCTTTTTATTGTGAAGGAATTTAGTAACCGTAAGTGATCAAAACGGTTGCCAATCTGAAAAAAATTTTTTTATGTGCCTTCAGGATGTTAGTGATCATTGTTCTCTATAACAAAATTCTTTAATCTCCGGTGGGGTGATGTACGGATCTATCACACACGAACATACATACATACATACATACAAAAATACAAATCACATACAACGCCAAGCATTCATTGGTTAATTAATCACCACTACATCACTACAGGCAATTTACAGTAATGTGACAATTTTGTAATCGCTCTATTTTAAAGTAGACAATTTTGTGTACTTTTAGAAGAAACGGATCACAGAAGCTTTCTTAAGTCTCCCCAAAGCTCACTCGCTGATTGGTCGATACCAACCAATCAGATTGTTTGCAAGTGAAGAATAATTATTCCCGTGCAACGATTTGGAGCTTATAGTCGCTTATTTAAGCCAAGATTTTTCTAATCCCAACTAGTGAGATTTCAACTGCCAAACGAATCCACGATAGTTGAAACTATGCTCCAACTTTCTCACGCACACACACCACTCACATGCTAAACATACCTTATACACACTCACATAAACTTTTCTTACACAGCAATATCTTTCAAGAACAATAATTACAAGAGACTCTCATGAATATTCTTCCAGTGAACTTTGGAACACTAAAATAACAGATAAAGAGAGACAACTCTTGGTTTATTCAACCTTTTCTTACTTAAATGCATGCTTTCCTTCACATCGTTGTTTGGTATTGTACATCTTGTTAAATACATATTTTATGTGTAACAATATATTTTGGTTATCCTTTTCTGCGTCAGCCATGTTTCCTAATCTAAAGTTAAATAAATGTGGTGAAATCCGCCCTATCTGCACTTTCTCCTATCCCTTGTTCGTTCGTTCGTTTGGGTTTTATGGCATATCAACCACTGTGGGTTATTTAATGCCAAATCCAGTTTATGAATTTTAAATGCCTATTTTCTATGGAATAAAAAATGTATAGCTGGCAACATTATTGGTTCCAAAAAACGTATAGCTGGCAACACTGTTTCAAAAACTTATAGCTGGCAACATTATTTTTCCGAAAACATTATCTGAGACCTTGCTGTTGGATGTAGTTTATCGCCATACCCAGGACACGGATGTAGTTTACCGTCATAACCAGGACGTTCTCCTATCCCTTGTAGCTCTTAATATTTTTTTTTGTTATTTCTCCCAAACCCTGTTCTGTCATCCACTTCATCAAGCCCATTATGATAGGCATTGCTTTCCCCTGTCCCTCTTTCCCTCTATCCGACCTATGAGTATCAGATTTTCAAAGCCTTCCTTCCTTATTATATGCCCTAGATATTTTAACTGCCTTTTCCTGATGTTAAGTATAAGTTTCTTTATTTTTTACCATTTTCTCCAAAACCCTCGCCATTGCTCACATGTTCGGTCCTTGGTATCCTTAGTATCTTTCTGTAGAACAATATTTCTGTTGCTTCAAGTCTCTTCTTCATCAAAAATGTGACTATAACATTCACTCCTGTTGTTTTGTTTTATCATGTTGTTCTCGTCAGAATGTTCAAATGGTCAATATATATACCTTTCTATATTTAAAATGCATACACATTTACCTAATAAGAGAAATGCTAGGGACAAAGTATCTTCTTTTATGTGCTGTGTCCCTTGAGGACGTAGGCGATCATGACCCTCCACATCTTCCAGTCTCTGGTAGTTTTATTTTTTGTTATTTCTTCAAACACTGTTCTACCATCCATTTACTCAAGCTATCAAGTATGTTACGTGCTGCTTTCCCCTCTCTCTCTTTTTCTCAGTCTTGTGAGTATCAGATTTTCCAAGCCCTCCTTCCTCATTACATGCCCTAGATATTTCAACTGCCTCTTCCTGATATTAAGTATAAGTTTCTTTTTTGTTTCCATATTCTCTAAAACTCTCGCCATTATTCACATGTTCATTCCGTGGTATCCTCAGCATCTTTCTGTAGACCACAATCCTGTTGCTTCAAGTATCTTCTTCATCTAAAATGTGATCATAACATTCAGTATTGTTGTTTTTTTATATCATGTTGTTCTCGTTAGGGAGTTGAAACGGTCAACATATATACCTTTTTTTATTTACATACACATTTACCTAATAACAAAAATGCTAGGAACAAAGCATCTTTTATGTGCTGTGTCTTTTCAGGACGTAGATGATCATGGCCCTCCATATTTTCCTGTCTCTGGTTGCTCTTAATAAGTTTTGTCTTTTTGTTATTTCTCCAAAACCTTGTTATAACATCCACTTGCTCAAGTCAATTAAGCACGTCACGCTTTGCTTTCCTCTGTTCGTCTTTCCCTCTAACCGCCCTGTGTGTATTAGATGTTACAAGCCCTCCTTTCTCATTACGTGTCCCAGAAATTTCAGCTGCCCTTTCCTGGTGTTAAGTATAAGTTTTCTCTTTATTTCTATTCGACCCAAAAATTCGTTGCTCACATGTTCAGACCATGGTGTCCTCAGCATCCTCCTGTAGAACTGTATTTCTGTTGTTTCAATTCTTTTCTTCATCTTTGAACAGATTGTCCAGTATTCGCTGCCATACAGGAGGACAGATATCACGTAACAGTTCAGTACTCTTTTCTTTGGTTCCAATGAAATTTTCCTGTCTCTTAATACTCTGCTTAGCTTTTGGAATTCATCTTTGGTCATCCCAATACGTCTTCGGATCTCAGAGTCGCACTTTCAATAAAGTATCTAAACTAAAAAAAAAAAGAAGAGACAACCAAAGAGGAAGTAAAACAATACAGCTTCTGTACTGTGGTAACAGAACAACTACCATATTATTTTTTTTTTATTTCTATGGACATTTTCCTGTCTGAATACTTTGCTTAGTTTCTTGTAAACACTTTTCGTGATTTCTATGAATCCTTCAAACATTATATAATTTTTGAAGAATCTAAATAGCAATTGTTTTGTTATTTTTTAAGAAAAGTTTTTTTAATGCTAAAACAACGATAAATAAGAGATTCAGAAATACAGTTTTTACACCGTAAAACATACCCAAGTGCCGACTGCGGGAGCGACCACCTTCTAGTGCATTGACAAAATTACAGACATAATAAATGAAATATACAACAGTGGTGATATACCGGAAGACCGAGGTAGATCCATTTTCATAACACTACCTAAACCAGATGAATGGAAACTCTATCGAAGAATCAACCTAATGAGCCACATAAAGTATATAATCGGAATTCTGATGAATCGAACGCGCAGCGGAATTAGACCCAAAATAGAATAATAACAGAGCAATTTCTCTAAAAACACTGGAACAAGGAATGTAATATTTATACTGAGATTGAAGTCAGAAAGAGAAGTAGAAATGTAAAAAGATGTATACCTATGTTTCTGTAATACCAAAACTGATTGACAATACAGTGACCCCTCGCTTATCGCGGTAGATTGGTTCCGAGACCGCCGGCCGCGATAACTGAATTTCCACGAAGTAGGGACGCCATATTTACAGTATTTATTTAACGTGTATTTGGACTTTTAAAACCCTCCCTATACTGTTAACAATCCACCGATTACAGTACTCTATTAATAACAAGGACAACTGTTAAACAATAACACTTTAGATTAAAAAAAAAAAGAAAAAATTGTTACTGTATTCAACACGATAGAAGTTGAAGTAGAATTTGATGATGATGAAGCTGATAATGATGACTTCTAATGTGCAGCCGATAATTGTATTTTACGTCTCTTCGTACGGCGGTGCTTTTTCTATTGCTATTTTACGCTTCTTTTGTTGTTCCTAGACCAGCAAATAATATTTATTATTAGTATTTTAATGGGTTTAATGAAAAATTTCAGGTGTTCATATATCGCGATTTTTCTAGAATTTTCCAGAAACTCCACGATATATTTTCCATATATATATATTTTAAAAATCCGCGAAGTCATGAATCCTCAATAGTAGAACCGCGAATTAGCGAGGAGGGATCACTGTACTCTTTAATATTATTTGCATTTGGCAGTGTGATGGAATTAAAGTTTTGCTCAAATTTCCACTATAATAATTAAAATATAAACATAAACTGGGAAGAACACTTTTCTGATGCCATGTTTTAATTTTCTGTTTATTTTGACATCTTTATATTTCTGCTTATAAAATATCGATCCCATGGCTGTTACTCTTTTGCACCTATGTTTTTTATAGATTATACGAAAGCTTTTGATAATGTATGTCACAAAGAACAGCAGGAACTGCTAGGTCAGCTGGATTTATTTGGGAAGGATATTAGAAAAATCCAAAAGAAAATTAATTCAGTAAATACACAGAAATAGAAAGGGCTGTAAGACTGGGATATGTCTTTTCAAATAATTCAACCTTTTTAAAGAGAATTCCTACCAGAATACATTATTGTCGGACACAATCTTAACAGCATTTAGGTATGCAGATGACAGGCTATTTTACCGGTAAATATAAATAGTATTTTAGAACTAAGAATACATTATATTTGAGATCGTCAGCGCAATGATTTTGTGAGCCGTGTAGGCAGGACTTGAACAACATGGATTCTGTGGTCTGCGACTGTTGTCTTCAGTGAGTGCACCTGAAGTGCATTGGCAAGAGAACCATGCCCAAGGACAAGTTTGGGATTTGCAGTTTGCTCTGCCTGAAGTGCTTAAAATATTCAGAGACTTCTATATTTCTTTTAATAATTGAAGATGAATAAATGTATCTGTCTAAATTTCTGAGTTGAGGTATTATGTACGCTATTTACATTATTCGGACTAAAGACTATGAGTACGCTATCCCGTGCAGTTGTGGAAAGAAATATAAAGGGGAGACAGGCCGTCCCCTAAAAGTAAGTCTTCAAGAATACTAGAAAGCTGTAACACGAGCGGAAGTGGGAAAATCAGGCGTGGCTGACCACATATGGAGAGAAAAGGGAGATCACCGCTCTCTGTGGGATCAGGTTGAGATCATAGACAAAGAATATCATTGGAAAATTCGTAAACTTAAAGAATCAGCACATATGCTAGGCCACAAACATCTCCTGAGCCATGGGAACCAGTAATAAGGAGTGTCAGAGAAAATCAATAATAACCACAAAAATTGCAATAAACTGGTAAAAACATGCAATGATAACAGCAAAAATTGCAATTAGAGCACTGGTAAAAATAACCTGAGGTCTATTTTACCGAGACGGGTAAAATAAGCTTAAAAGCATGTTTGTCTATTTTACCTGGACCGGCCAAATAGCATCTTCCTTTTTTTTTTCTTTTTTTTTTTTTTTTAACCCTAAACAATCAGACAATTATTAAATTTTATTGAACATTTCGGAAATTATTTAATAATAGATAAAATTATTTTTAAGTTTTTGTTTGTATTTTGTAGAAATATTTTTAGGTACACACACGCACAATTAGAATGAAACATCTGTCTGACAACAATACTAGGGAAAAGTATAAGCCAAAATACACGGCCTTCTGAAGTCATTTTTATAACTCGTGTATTTGAATCTATTTTCTAATAAATGTGTTATTTTAAATGGATGAACAATTTAGATTTGAGATTTGCTCATCTTGCAGGAAGCGAAATGACAGGTACCGAATTAGTTTTAAATAGAATAGATTTTACGAAATTCTGTTAATTCTTGAACGCTGATTTTTCTTCTTGATTTGCAATAAATGTCTATATTAACATTATTAGAGGTGCATTTCTATTGTAGATATAATTCATCCACTATTTCAGAAATGCTTGCATTTGAATTCCTGACGACTTTCCTGGTTTTCAGTTCATTCTATCGTAAAATTATTAGCTATATATTCGAAATAAACTACTATAGCAAAACATCAGTAATTTATTTCTATAGTAAATTTATTAATAAAACATTTCTATAATAAATTGTAAGCAATGTATTTCTATAATAAATTGTAAGCAATGTATATCTATGATAAAATTATTAACTGTATATTTTATCGGAAGTTTCTGTTTTCTCATTTCAATCGACCCCTGTTTATTGATTTTACTTTGCATCGATCATTTCAGACTTTATTCTTCCTTCCATTTTTAGTTGCTTCTTTGTATCGATTTTGGTCTTTCCTCGTGTTTTCTAGTTCTTCTTTTTCTATCTTCTTTTCTTTCTTCTATATTTCCTTTCCAGCTCTTTTTTTCTTTTTCTCTTTATTTTTTGTCTTCTTTCTTTGTTCTACTCTTTGTCTTCTTTCTTTGTTTTCTTTCTACGTCTTTTGTCTACATTCATTTTCTTTTTACTTTTTATCTTCTTTCTTTCCTCCCTTCTTTCATTCTTGCTTTTTTTCGAGATTTGACTTCTTTTTACATTTTGTCTTCTTTCTTTCTTTTTTATTCTCTCTTTCTTTCGCGATTTCTTTCGCACTGTCTTTCTTCCTTTTGTCTTTTCTTTTTCTTTCTTTCTTTCTTCTTTCTTTCTTTCTTTCTTTCTTTCTTGTTTAGCCTTTTCTTTTTTACTTTTCTCTTTTTCTTTCTATACTTTTTCATTGTTTCTTCTTTTCTTTCTCTATTTATTTCTTTTGTTCCTTGCTTTTCTTTTTCTTTTTTCTTTCGTTCTTTCTACACTTTGTCTCTTTTCTTTCTTTATCTTTTGAGATCTTTTCTTTTATCCATTGTCTTCTATTTTCTTTATTTCTTTTCTTTCGTTTGCGGCTTTTCAAGCTGCCATGACTCATTATCATCTATTTTGTTTGATACATTTTCTTATAAAGGATCATCAGTCAAATGAGGAAATATAATGTCTTAAAAATTGTCTGTTTTTAATTATGTATATATGTATTCATGTGCATGCGCACGCGCATGCGCGTATTTGTAAGGAAACATAAAGATACACACCTGAAACCACATAAAAATTGAATAGATACATAATGAAAAACGCATAAATCTTCAGACGTCATTGTCAGCCGAACGAACAGAAAAGATAAGAACATTTGTCCTAAAAAAAAGAAATCTCGCTATTGTCATTATTATTATTATTATTATTATTATTATTATTATTATTATCTCTAGCGACAGTTGCTAAAGATCAAGTAACAAGCCACCTCATATCCCCCGCTTCAGCTCGCCACCACAAAATTTCGTTTAGGCTGTCTTCTGTATGCTTTCCTGGGATTTCTCTTGCTTTTTTTTTTGTTGTTTTTTTTTTTCACTAGACATTTTCCAAGAGTTCTACTTCATTCATTATTTGTTAAAATTCCTTTTGATAAAGTTCACATATATTTTCCACTTTGGTTAATTTAATTTAAGCCTTGTTGAGTTATTTAATGTGGCTGCAGACGAGTGACTGCTTTCGACATCTCCATCTAATGTCTTCCGCTGACATGAAGTGGAAAGATTATATTGAATCAACTATCTTAGAAATCACTAGACTACCCGTGACCCGTTGGGTCACTGACGGTTCAGGTTATAAAACATTGAAGTTGATTTCAACGTTCCATTGGAATGGAAGTTATGTTTTTATGATTCAATTAAATATTTCGATTCGTTCATCAACGGGGTCTGGTTTACAAGTTCATGTTTAACGTTTTACTCATTGTTTTCTTTTCAAGAGAATATGATTTAAAAATACTTTTTTTGCATATTAAAATTATTTTTAAGTTAATCTGATTTAAGTTTCAAGTTTATCCCGGAAGTTCTATTCCTAACTTTATCCCGGAAGTTCTATTCCTAACTTCCGGGATAAACTTGAAACTTAAATCAGATTAACTTAAAAATAATTTTAATATGCAAAAAAAAAAAAAAAAGTATTTTTAAATCATATTCACTTGAAAATATTTTTTAAATATGAGAAAAGTATTTTTTAAATATTTAGAATATTGTTTGTTTAAAGAAAGCTGAAATATAAATAATTACTCCACAAACAACTGAACGAAACAGCAAATCGGGATCTCTTTGCGGCTGTCTTTGACTTAAAGATATTTTAATTAAAAAAAAATGCCTTTTTAAAGAATGTTAACGTAAATATACTTACTGTATAAACAATTCGTATTTTTAAATCGTATTCACATAAATCAGATTAACTTAAATCGTTATGCGCGGGACAGATATACCACGCAAGTACGCATGCAATCACAGACTTTTAGTATTAGATAGATTGCTATGCCTATTGTCACGATGTTTCGCTGTGTTGTGTTAGACAATTTTTCTCAGCAGAATCTATCTTACACATTTATAAATCTACCATTTGTCCATGCATTGAATATTGCTATCATATCTTGTCTGGTGATTTTGTTATGTATTTATATATTCTTGATAAAATACAAAGAAGAATCTGCAATGTTATTAATCCTGGCCTGGTATCTCAGCTTCAGTCACTTTCCCACCGCCATGACATAGCTTCCCTGTGTCTTTTCTATAAATATTTTCATGGTAATTGTTCTGATGAACTTTCCTATATGAAACCTAGACTTTATGAATTTAAGCGCAGTACTAGATTGGCGGCAAGGTCTCATCATTTTACAGTTGAAATGGCTTGATGCAACCATGAGTTCTATGCTAATAGTTTCTTCTCTCGCACTTCCCGCTCGTGGAACTCTCTTCCAGCTTCTTGCTTTCTAGCCAAATATGGTCTTCAAAAATTTAAATGAAATATCAATTGTTATTTTCTGACATTTTAATTCTAGTTCTTTTTATTGTTCACTCTCCTTAATAATCTTTTTACTTACACTAGGAACCCCTCTCCCTTTGCGTTTTAGTGGCTTTATTGCCTTACTTGGTGTTATGGGACCTTACCCATAATAACATAATGGACTATTCCATACGTAATAAATACTGCGCCTCAAGAGGAAGCAGGGAGTTCCGTTTGAAATCTGAGTTCCGTTTGAAGTGTGAGTTCCGTCTGAAGTCTGGAGTGAAGTCCGTCAGGAGTCTGTCAGTCAGTCAGAGCGAGCGAGTCAGTCAGTCAGTCAGTCGAGTCAGAGGCAGTCCGAAACAGAGTCGCGGTCAGACAATGACTGTTCGTACTAACAGTTTCTTCTTCTCTGTATATATTCCCGTTTGTAATATATCTGTGTTATTCCATATCCGTATTCGAGTTCTTCTTTATTGGTTCTAACTTGGACTATCACCGTGGTACAAGAAACCGGACCATAACACTTGGAGTGGAAGGATAAAAGAAAAGAATATCTTAGTCTTACAAGACAAAAATCACAATGAATTAATAGACGCATATGCATTAGCGGATAGGTACTCTTGAATAAAAAAGGTAGGCATATATCCAGTTTACGCTAGAGGAGAATTAAAAAAAAAAAAAAAGAATTAGTCATAGGCTCGGTTTACTTTTTTACATAATGTTTACCCAAGACAAGGTTTAAAACTAAAAGCCAACTTCTTTGTTTTCAGGAGAAAACTTTTTCGAACATATTTCGGTGAAATTTTCTTTTTTATTCCGACATATGAAAAAAGGTGTCAGGTTAAATCGACGTCTAAGTATGTACGTGTTTTGCAATTAATAAGACACAACACCCGGGTAACACGAAATGAAATACGCAAGACACAACACCCCACTCCGGGTAACACGAAATGAAATAGGCAAGACAACCCCCCCACCCCGGGTAACACGAAATGAAATAGGCAAGACAAAGCACCCCGGGTAACACGAAATGAAATTGGCAAGACACAATCCCTCACCCCGGGTAACACAAAATGAAATAGGCAACACACAACACCCCACCCCGGGTAAGACGAAATGTAAATGGCAAGACACAAGCCCCCACCACGGGTAACACGAAATGTAATAGGCAAGAAAAAAACCCCGTGTAACACGAAATGAAATAGGCAAGATACAACCCCCGCCCCGGGTAACACGAGATGAAATAGGCAAGACAAAACCCTGGGTAAGACGAAAGGAAACTGGCAAGACACAACCCCACACCCCGGGTAACACGAAAGGAAATACGCAAGACAAAAACCACGAGTAATGCGAAATGAAATTGGGAAGAAAGCCCCCACCCGGGTAACAACGAAATGAAATTGGCAAGTCAAAACCACCGGTTAACACGAAAAGAAATATGCAAGACACCACCTCCCATCCGGGTAACGCGAAATGAAATAGGCAAGACACAACCCCCCACCCCGTGTAACGCGAAATGAAATAGGCAAGACACAACACCCCACCCCGGGTAACACGAAATGAGATAGGCAAGACACAACCCCTCAACCCGTGTAACACGAAATGAAATTGGCAAGACACAACCCCCCACCCCGTGTAACGCGAAATGAAATAGGCAAGACACAACACCCCACCCCGGGTAACACGAAATGAGATAGGCAAGACACAACCCCTCAACCCGTGTAACACGAAATGAAATTGGCAAGACACAACCCCCACCCCGTGTAACGCGAAATGAAATAGGCAAGACACAACCCCCCACCCCGGGTAACACGAAATGAGATAGGCAAGACACAACCCCTCAACCCGTGTAACACGAAATGAAATTGGCAAGACACAACCCCCCACACCGTGTAACGCGAAATGAAATAGGCAAGACACAACCCCCCACCCCGGGTAACACGAAATGAGATAGGCAAGACACAACCCCTCAACCCGTGTAACACGAAATGAAATTGGCAAGACACAACACCCCACCCCGTGTAACGCGAAATGAAATAGGCAAGACACAACACCCCCCCACCCCGTGTAACGCGAAATGAAATAGGCAAGATGCCGTAAATAAAGAACTTCAAGTGTGTCAAGGGATGCCAGTAACAATCTGTCCAATGCTTGTGACAAGACGAGACAATACAAAACAATGCTCTGTCTTCAGAGGTGCGTGATAAGGCAGGATCTTCTTCTTCGGGCGTAGGATAATTCATTCGGGTTTTGTCTTCGGATAGAGATTCGACTAGAAAAAAAAAACGAAAAAAAAATACTGACCAATAATGTACCTTAGTCCGCTTTGGTAGAAACTGGGTAAATTTTGACCGGTCGCCCAGGTGGAAACTCTCAGGTTCCCCACAGTAAAGTTGACTTTATGTCGCATCTAGTCCGCAAGGCGTAACCTGTAAATACAAGACAGTCGGAGTCAGGCAGTCCACTGTCTGGCTCGCGTCTTTCAAGTTCTGTGTATTTGGGCAGAGTACGACAGTCGGGGCTCTGTCTACCGATAGAGAATCGGCTGGGAAGCAGAGACAAAGCCAAGGACCCGATCACAAAAAAAAAAAAAAAAAAATCCCTAATTTCCCCCATATTTTACCTAGATATAGCTCTTCGTAATGTATGAGCTTTACTTGTGAGTACAATTTTTTTTTAAGGCATTTCTTCAGTGAGTCTATAAGAACTTTTTCCTGATAATCCGAGTGCTCCAACTACAACTGGAATTATTGATGTCAGAATGTGCCACATTTTTGAGATTTCCACTTTAAGATCTTTGTATCTTAATGGTTTTTTTTTAAGATCTTCAAAGATACATTAAAGTCTACAGGGACTACCATGTCAATAAAAAAGCACATTCTGTTCTTGTGGTCTTTGATCTCGATGTCTGGGCGATTAACTTTGTTCTCTCCGTGTCTATTATTATTATTATTAATAATAATAATAATAATTTGATGTAAGCAAATTTGGGATGTGCGGGTGCCTGTTGCGCTTATTTTGCACTAACACACTGGGGGGGAGGCATGAATCCATCCTTTTTCTTTCTATATATGGGTGAAATCGTTGAGCAGACTGGACTGATAAGACTTAATAGGGCAGCTAACCTAGGAGACTTAGGGCTCTGGATTCAAAACAAACCTGAAGAGGAGTGGGCTCTGTCTGGTACCCTTACCCTTACGGCTGCAGTACATGTTGTTCATTAGCAGTTCTACAATTGTTTACGGTATTAAAAAGAAGCTCTGAGTAAATTTGATGTCTCCTGGTTGGATTGGTTATCAGCGGTATTTTCATATCATACTAGTTAGGGAGTAGGTCATGCGAAAAGCTCTGCGAATCAACATATTGGTTTTGAGTAATAGTAGTGAGAATAGAATCTTCTTCATTAAATAACGTTGCAGATTCTTCTCTGGATTGTGTCAAGAATCTCTAGATATAAAACAGAAGCATCAGACCAAATGTGGCTGCAATATTTGATGCGTGGACGAATTGTAGACTTATAAATATATAAGATAGATTCCCGCGAGAAAAGTTTGTCTTACACACTACAGTGAACCGATTTCCTAGCCACAGACTTATCAATTGATCTAATATAATCATTTCACTTCATAGCAAGAAGGCGCAGTGAATTGCATGGGGGTTAGCTTCAGCCATGCTGATGGAAAGCTAAAAAGATCGTTTAAGATAATTAATAAAGAGCCATTTCGTTTTAGAGGTATCAAAATTAACAGGCCATTTTAGCTCAGTATTTGGAATTTCCAAGAGTCGGGAGCCTGTTCATCTGGACGTTGGTGAACATGGCTCTCTACAACTTCCTATCCTTCGTAGGTTTGTCTTTTTATTATCCCCCACCCAGTCCCTGTTCTGCTATCCATTCACACAAGTACATTAGTTAGTTTCTTCGTTGTTTCCCTCTGTCCATTTTGCTTTCATTATCCTGTGAGTGTCAAATTCTCTAAACCTTCTATCCTCATTATGTGTCCAAGAAACTTCACTTTCTTATTCTAAGTATAACTGTCCTTTTATTTTCGTTTTCTTTAAGACTTATCGGTTACGCGTTTTATCCATGGCATTCTCAGTATCCTTCTGTAGAACCATATTTCTGTTGCCTCGTCTTCTCTTCATCTGTGTGGAGATTGTCTAGCATTCACTGCCATATAGGAAAATTGATGTTACATAGCACTTTAGTACTCTTTTCTTTGTTTCTATCCAAATTTTATTGTTTTTTTTGTGTTATGTCACTTTAGTGCGTTCGAAATCATGGCTCTCCACAGCATCCTACCTAAGCAATATTTGTTCCCTTACTAACTCTCCTAGTCGATGTTCTCAAGGTCATTAGATACGTTACTCAGTGTTTTCCTCTGTCCCTCTTGCCTCCAATATGCCATGTGAGTGTCAAATTTTCCATGCCCTATTTCCTCATTTCTTCATGCCACAAAATTTAAACTATCTCTTTCTGATTCCTAAAACTTTCTTGTTGCTTACAAGGTCCCTCCACGATATTCCGTCCTGGGGAATACGATAAACTGCATCTGCGTCCTGGTTAAGACGATAAACTACATCCGGCAGCAAGGCCTCTGATCAGGAGGTTTTCTGGAGCGTGAAACCACATCTTAATTGCTGGTATTCCCAGGTCCACCCTGACCCAGGGTGGTAGCAAGTGTTAGGGTCCCAGCTATGGGCAAATAGTTGACCTTTCTAAACTGGGGTCAAAACACGATGAAAGTGTAAAAATAGGGTTTAATACCAGAAATACTTTGTAAGAGATTATTACCAGTAATGAATTTTCTGAAGGAAAAAATTTATTGCCAACAATACATTGTTATTAAAAAAAAAAAAAAGTGCTGCCAGCAATACATTTTTGAAAAAAAAAAATGTTACCAGCTATATATTTTTGAAAAAAAAAAAAGGAGATTTTGCCAGCTATACATTTTTGAAAAAAAAAAAGTGTTGCCAGCTGTATATTTTTGAAAAGGATATTACCAGAGATTGATTTTTGAAGAAAAAAAAATTACCGGAAATAGATTTTTTAAGTAAAAGATATTGCCAGAAATAGATTTGGAAGGATAGAAATGTTACCAGCGATATATTTTGGAAAGAAATATTACCAGCAATAAAAATTTTGTCGACATTAAATAACCCATTGAGGTGTTGATATGCCGTAAAACAAACATTATAATATCTCTGTCGGGGAAATTAAATAACGCCCCAAATAAAAAAGATTAAAATGACAGACCTATGCAATGAGTTTACGCATGCCTTGCAGGTAAAATATCCTGAAAGGAAAATGACCGCCTCCCACTGAGTCAAAATATTTAAAGACAATAAGATATACAAAGTAGACTCTATATAACGCGAAACTAAGTTGCCAGCAATGCATATTTTGAAAAAAATATTACTAGAAATACTTTTTAGAAAAAAAATTTACCAGCAATAAAAATTTTGTCGGCATTAAATAACCCATTGAGGTGTTGATATGCCGTAAAAGAAAACAAACCAAATCAAACCACGATATTCTCAGCAATCATGTGTAGAACCACGTCTCTGTTGCCTTCAGTATTCTCTTCATCTTTAAGGAAATTGTTCAGCATTCACTGCCATAGAGGATTGTTATGGTATAGCAGTTCAGCTCTGTTTTTGTTTTTAATGACATTTTCCCGTTTCTTTATATTTTTCTTAGCTTTTGAAAGGCAGATTTTTCTATTCTAATGCGCTTTCAAATATTTTTGTCTTATTTTCTCTTATATGTTAAAATACTTCCCAGATAATTAAATATCTGTACTCGATTGCTTCTGACGTCACCAATTTGTAACTTGCATCTTGGATTTGTCCATTTTGCTAAAGACCAAACAATCTCTCTTCTTAAGACTGATTATTAGTCTTTTCTTCTTGCCTTCCTTTCCTGCTTTGTCGAGGAATTCCTTCAGTTTCCCTTCTGTTATCAACATCGGCATATCTTATGTTGTTAAGGCTGTGTCAACCAATCCTGGTTGAACTTCTAATTTTCTTATTTCTATGTGTTATTCTTAGCAAAGTGGGTCTTGTGGAATGTAGAATTTCCTGCATTATCAAACTCTATTGAAAAAAGAGTTTTGAGCGAGTAAAACCCGAGGGTCATGTCAAAGATCATCCTTCTTTGGAAATTGTGGACTGGTGCTATACATTCACTGCAGACCAACATACAGTATTTACTATTGTATTTATGTGAATGGGAACATACTCATTATCGTCCGTAGTTATGCTATAACAGTAACAGAAGCCATATCTGGGATAGTGAGGTGGTTAAACATTAATTGTAAGCAGGAAAAGAAAAGAGTTAACCCAAAATGAAATATAGGTTCGAAGATAGATGTAGAGAGAGTGGAGACATTTTCTTTGGTGATAATGAGACGTCTGGATTTCTTCTATCCTAAAAGTTTATTCTTTTTATCTATCGAGAGTCTGACATGCAGATGGAAAACAGATTCGGAAAAATAAGTTTATCTCTTTCTGGAGAAATTGAGAAAATACATATTATTACCGAAAAGAGAAGCAGATGAGGATCATATTTTCATTGACGAAAACGTAAACAAGGAACGAAACCCTTTTTCTTAGCGTTGAGGGTATGAAGATCAATCATGTCGTGCAAAGGAGGTGATCTGTTTTGAATTTTTGCTGAGACGGCGACTGTCCCAGGGATGTAAAAAAGAGAGTATCTTTGTTGAGAATTTAGATGACGAATATATTTTCATTGACGAAAACAGATTTTGGAAATAAGTTTAAAACACATTATTAACGGAAAGAGAAACAAATGAGAATCCTATTTTTCGTTGACGGTGTGGATCGAAGCTTGGGGTAGCGGCGAGAGGTGTTTCATTATTTGTTGCCAGTTACAAAGGATGTGACCCTGTTGCAAGGGGTGTTACATATCAACTAAAATGGATATCACATGTAACTCGAAGAGAAAATAATGACATAATGAACATGTTAACATTCCACACTATTTTAAATAAAAGTTAGGAAAACCAATACTTGAAAGAGCGATAACTGAAAGCAGTACTGGCTACTCAGCAAATGAATGCCAAATATTTCCTTATAACGAAACAGTTAATATCATCATTACCATTGAAATAGATTGATATGGTTGATAATATTAGTGAATAATATCTGTTACCATTTCATTTTTTTCTTTACCGTCATAAAGAAGCTCTTTTTTATTTACATTCGGATCAATGTTCCTATCGTTGTTGTTATCATCATAATATTTCAGCCACTCTACTCTCCAGCCTTCCTCAATTAAAAAGTATATATATATATATATATAAAGTTCACAGCGATTAGCGATCTCAAATCATGACGTGTTTAATCTGACAACAATGCTGAAATATTAATGTGTTATTTGCAGGGCAGCTGCAAGTTTTTTTGTTGTCTGTAATAACAGAACTGTGCTCTAAAAACGCAGACCCAAAAGATTAAGTTTGTTTTATTTTTAATAATAATTAAGTGTAAATCTTTATACTTATATTTCTACTTATTTGTCATATATAATTATTATTCGCTTTAACTAATTTCACCCTCGCTTAAGCCGTGTTTTAAAAAGCTACAAGAGTGCGCAGTCTCAGAGTTTATATAAGTTTATTTTGTGAAAGGTCGGAATTTTGAAAAAGAAACGATTAAAAATGGTGGAATCCCCTCACATCAAAGGACGATATCATACCATCAATTCTCTTTTTTTTTTCAGTCGAGGCAGACATGTGTTAAAATGTCTTTAAACCGTGTGGTTATTTTAGCCACGTGACGTCAGAATAAGTATATTTGTAATGAACACTTTCCTGTAAAAGGTAGAAACTAAGTTACAATTTCAAAAGAACTGTATTACTTTAGCTTGATCCTAGTAGAGATAAATGTACTTTTTAACCTTCTCTGATAATAATTTTCTCGGTATAAAAAGACAATTGAAACATTAGTTGAACAGCATGTACGTTACACTCTGTAATGGCTTGGATGTCCGTTGCCCATAAATTTAGATTACCTGTTCCCTGCCCTCAAATTTTTAGCATGACAGCAGCGGATAGAGTAAATCCGAGAAAGAAAGAAAAAGAAAGAAAGAAAGAAAGAAAGAAAGAAAAAATGTAAAGAAAGAAAGAAAAGACAAAGAAAGAAAGCATAAAAGGCAAAGAAAGAAAGAAAAGGCAAAGAAAGAAAGGCAAAAAAGAAAGAAAAGACAAATAAATAAATAAAGAAGATAAAAAGTAAAAAGAAAGGGCAAAGAAAGAAAGAATGAAAGAAAGAAAAGCCAAAGAGAAAGAAAGAATGAAATAAAGAAAGAAGAAAAAGTAAAAAGAAAAGGCAAAGAATTAAAGAAAGAAAGGAGGTGAAAATAGAGAAAAGGATAACTCTCACGTGTGCCTCGTGTCTGCTTCGGTGAAATTGTATAGTAACGTGCAATATGGCAGAGTGGAATTATTAGTTTCAATAAAAATTAGCAAAGACCTTAAAATTCCACAGATCCCGCTTTACATTATTAAAAGAAATAGATGTCATAAACACAAAAAATATTATAACGCGATATGTGGTATATGATTGGATGTGTATTTAAAGAATGCTTACAATTTACCACCCTTAATATATAAATACAATATATCTAGTATAAATCTGTTACCTGTAGAATTTCTATGGGTAGAAATTCTATGGGTCTTATTAATTGAATAATCGCAATCGTATCTCTACGAGAATCTCTAAACCAAAATGTCTTCGTCGGTCGCCCAAAGCAGTTTCTTCTATCGAGATTTCCAACGACATAGAACTTCTGTAGACTTTATGATAATCTACAAGCGAACTCTCACTGACATTGCACCTACCTGACCTTTGAGAAAAGATTTTCACCAATCCATTTTTGTCGCCTTGACCTCGGTTTGAGTTTACACTTAGCAAGTCGTCATCATATTGACTCACCTAATGATAGGTTGTTTGTCCAAAAGACGGTAATAAAATTCAATCATTGTTATTCTAACTAACCCTATCCCAGTCAGGAAGGGAGACTTGGTTTGCCCTCGCATAACTTTCAATTGATTGCCTTCCTTTTGTAGTTGAATTATTGATGTGAAACGCCAGATATGTTACTAAAAATAGATGGCCGTGAAAAAAGGTCTAAGCAATAAGAACACACATTAGCATTTTTTAAATAATTTCAACCCAAGCAAAGTAATAAATCAATTAAGACGCAAGAGGTTATTGAGTGTGAAAGAATATGAAGGAAAAAATCTATTAAGGAGAGAGAACAATAAAATAAAAATAAAAAGACAGAATGCCATTGCATTTACATTTTTGAAGATTAAAGTTGACTGGGAAGCAAGAAGCAAGAAGAGAGTTCCACAAGCGAGAAGTGCGAGAGATGAAATCGTTGGTATAGAACTTGCGGTTACATCAGCATATTACTACACGCTTCATGTCAATTTATTTTCAATATCCCGTCTTCATGTAACAGTGTTGGCTTGTCGTTTTTATGAAGTATATTTCCTATGTTTGTTCCTAAATTTGATAATACATTATATTGATGTTGGACTGTTGTTGTTTCTTTTTAATGCTACTAGTATTTGTAATCGTTTTTATTTAGTTTATGTAATATAGTAATTTTACATTACTGGTAATGATTCGACAGATTTCTTCTTATGTTTTTTTTTTTTTTCGTGATATGCGATTTAATTGAAATAGTATCATATAAATGGCATGTTAATCAGACTGATAACGTATTGGTTGTTTTACCAGTATACGTATTGTTTGAATTATTATTATTATTAGACAGATACTCGCCAAGAAAGCAAGTGATTTTTTAGATAACATTTCTGTGTTGTTGGTGGTCATCATGTTCAAAGTGTTTAGTTTTTGTAAAAATGATTTTTTTTGTTGGTTTTTGTCGTTAGGTGATATATGCCTATATATATATTTTTTAATTTATTTCGTCTAATTTGTGGTTGTTGCGTAGGTTTTTCAAGAATAGTTTAATGGTGTTTTATATAATTATTATTATTACTGTTGTTTACATTATTGTAGACATTATAAGTAATCTAGAAAGTTACATGGGATACTATATGTAAGTTATATGCAAATATTATGCTATTTTATATGTTATTCGACTTGGTTTCATTGAATCATGGTTATCTGCGGAAGCTCTTGGAACAAATTTCCGGTTCACTCTCCTCTTCAATCTTTTGAAAAGGAGTAGAGGTCTATCCCCTTGTTGCCTGTTTAGGATTGGATTTTCGGTTCCTTTTAAATTTTGCTTCATTACTATACTTCTAATGCCTTCGCCTAAAACTCTAAACATTTATTTACATTTTCTTCCTCTAAAGGACTATATAGATTTGCTTACCGCCTGGTTTACACTCCACCCGGTCTTTTGGAAAGGAGTACAGATTTGTTTCTTGTTTAGGATTCGGCTTCGATTCCCTCTAAAGTATTTTCCTTCTCTTTCACTTCCGCTGGATCCATGCATCTTGGTGGTATTATCGCCTTGCTTGGGTTTGTGCCTCTATTACTCTTTAACCCTCTACCTCGTATGGCTCTTTGGCCATGTACAGGACGAACAACGACCGAAAAACGACTATTCTTCAATTTTAGTACACGTTTTCTGCGATGTTAGTGAACTCCGATTTCAGAAGCTGACCTTATCCTTATTGGAACTACATAATATCGTAAAGTGATAATTAATAATGATTTGAAAACTCAAAAACCCTCGAAACAAATATGAAGTGGTATGTATATCGGTTGAGGAGGTACCTATGCCACTATATGTTTTCAAGAAAACGATACAGAACGAAAACAAAATACAAGTTGAAATTTTATTAAATATTTATTCTATGAAATAGAAAGAAAATAATAAATTTGGCTGTTGAAAAGATACGCTTTCGCTAACAGCAGAGTCCAAGCGTCTACATTTCTAAAACAAGAAAAGTACTATTTACATGACCGGTTGTAGAGAAGCGTTTTTCGTTAAAGTCGATGTCCCAACGCACTATGCGAAGGAAAAAGAGAGAAATTCTTTTGGAAAATATAGGTTTTTAAAGACACCAATTATCTGCTGCCGATATTACGTATCTTTTTTACAGCCAACAATCTGTGTTGGGGCCTAAACTCATTAAAACCATATCGCTTTATTAACATATATACAAAGAACACTGAGTTTTTTTACAAGATGTTTTAAATCCATTTGAGTCGTTTCAGAATCAGACAAAATGAAGATGTCTTTATCTTGGTCAAACGTTGAAATAAAAACGTTGAGTATTTTAAAATTTTATTTTATAAGCACGGCAGCGAATCCAGTTCGCTTTAGTTAGAAACGTGTTTGCTTACAAGATTTAATTCAAAAGAGCTCGAGATTTGTTTATCAGGTTCTAGGATTAACTTCAATGAAATTGAAGTAAATCATAGTAATTGTCTACGGAATCAAGTCACTGTACATGCCATGCATCTGTACATGGCGTCTCGGTTTGCCAACAACGAAGTACCATCATATTGCGAAGCTACCGGAAGTGAATGAAAATTTGTCCTCACGGAGTAATTGGTTAATACGGTGTTATATTATTATTGTCGCTGTTAGGGATCAAGTTTACAGGATCGAACAAAATTATCATTATCACTAGAACTGGATGATTGGTTGGTTGAATCTTTTGAATGAAGGACCGATCTTCATTTGCAGTTGGATTTCAGGGACGTAACCATGTTAGAGGAGGAGGACAGAAAAGAGGAGGAGGTAAATGTAGACAAAAACAAAAAGGGAGACTGGGGGGGGGGAATGCAAAGAAGTACAAAAAGAACGATTTTCTTTTAGAGAGATAAAGAAGATAAATAAGCGGAAACATTTAATAAAGGAGGAAGCTGAAGTGTTGACCAGGGGTAGGGAATCTGGAGAGGAGAAAGAAAAGAGGTTTTATCGGAGGAAACGAAAAAAAAAAAAAAAAGAACTGTAGGAAGAGGAAAAGAAGAAAAAGGAGAGAAGAAACAAGAAATAAACTAAAAAAAGAAAAGAGAGACGGAAGAGAAAAGTGAGAAGAATTAATTGTAGAGTCAGAAAGAAGACAAAGCAGCGGAAAGGTTTGACAAAAAAGGAATTTGAGATGTTGACAAAGGAAAGGGTATCTGTGGTAGGAGGAGGAGTAAAAGGAAAAAAAGAAGATTAAAAAGAAAAGGGAGACGGAGGAGAAAAGTGTGAAGAAGAAGATAAATGAACGGGAAAATTTGACGTAAAAGTTGTCGGTGAAGGAAAAGGAATAGAGTGAGGAGAAAGAAGAGAGGTTTCTGTAGAGGAAGATGAGAAGGAGGCAGAAGAAAGAGGAACTGGACGAGGAGGAACAGAAGAGGTGAAATTAGCAGAAGAAAGAGGGGATGTAGACAAAGGCGGGAAAGAAGAAGGAAGAGAAAAAATAGGAGTTAGTGGCGATTCTAAAAGAAATGACGGAGAAGTAGATGGCGAAGGAAAAGGAAAAGAAAAAATCTCAAGAGAACCATCCTCCTCGTTCGAGGTTCCGGCGGGAAATAACGTATTTGAAGAAACGTGTGAATGGCCGCCTGCTTTCGTAAAAGGTAGGTTATATGTGAACTGGGTATTTGTACAAAGTTTATCATTGGAAAATGGACACAAGGTGTTAACCTCACTGTTTTCTGTCTTTGAAACGGGCAGGAAGTCGAGAGCTAAATTTCCGGAAGCAGGAATGGTTTTCGCTGTTAGAAAAGTATTGCAGAAATCGTCATCATTATTGTTGTTGTTATTATCATTGTTATTGTTATGGTTACTTTCCGAAATATGGTTGTGTGTCGGCGCCATTTGTCTGATCTGAGCTAACATGGGACAGTTTTTTTCATGCTCCACCAGTTGTTTAATCAAACCGTCTCTCTCAGCTTTTAATTTTTTCAAAACTTCTCTTAGTACAACATTCTTTTCCAATTGTATGCTAAATTCCTGTAAAACAGTGAAAAACATGTGATCAGATATTTTATTTAAATATTATATATGTGTGTGTGTGTATTTAGGCAGCAACTTTTCTTTCAAACATGTTTCATTGAAAATGACCGACAAGGAAGATTTAATTAATCTTTTATTGAGTTTTTCCAACATTCTAACATTTTCCCGTTTTTTAGAGGTTAAGGAATAAAGAAATGCGTCATAGTTATAATTGTTCCGGAGCGCTTTCGGTTAATTCTCTAGCCATTATCAAAGATGTTGTTTTTGATGGTGAATTTCTGTGAGTTTATTCTACATATGAGTTTAGCTGTATGGAGTACGTACGGAGGTTGTAAGGGTTACGGATTTTTGACATTTTTTAAAATAAATGGTTTCCTGTATCAAAATTCGGTGAACTTTTGTTAAAATTTAAGGAAGAAGGGTTTAATTCAGTTTATTTCTTTAAGTAATGTCACTCGTAACAGGAAATTTCTAAAATCGTATATAAGTATAGTAGTATTTGACTTGTTGGAAGCTTCTAGAACTTTCTGGAGCCTTCTAGAACTTTATGGAAGCTTCTAGAACCTGTCTTTGTTTATTTTTAAGTTTATATGTTATGGTATATATATATATATATATATATATATATATATATACTATTAAATGCATTAAAAATACATAAGTACTGTCCAATTACATGATTAGCAAATTGGAAAATAAAGATTCCGAAATATTGATTTTTTACCCTTATTACGTATATGGTAAAATCGAATTTTCATTTTGGGTGTGACCTTTTTCCAGAACTAAAACAAATTAATGGGTTTTCATTACTTTTGTACAAAATTTCATCTATTTATGACACAGGAACAGAGGGTTACTAAAAAGTCATAACACTTATATATATATATATATATATATATATATATATATATATATATATATATATATATATATATATATATATATAGTGGGATTCATGTGAGTTTTGTGACACTGGGATATTTGCGATCGTCAAATGTGAGGGAGCGAAGTATATGTAAAATGTGTGTGTGTGTATATATATATATATATATATATATAAATGACAATAAGAAAACTGTAGTTAT
>CAWVQA010000231.1:97500-217500 GCA_963932145.1 Acanthosepion lycidas | reverse complement strand
AGGATAGTGGATAGATCAAGGCAACTGGAGATGTCGATTGACATTACATTTGAATAGTTGGAGATTATAGCTCTCAGGGAAACAGTAATAGGGAAGGGTGTTCCACAGGCGAGAGGTGCGAGGTATGAAGCAATGGGAGTAGAGGAGACGGCTACATTTAATAGTTTCGACAGTAAAAGGGTGAGAGCGGGATGCATATATATATATATATATATATATATATATATATATATATATATACCGTGTCACTAAAGACAACTGACAAAGGACCGTGATAAGGCTTTTTATTTAATTTTTTTCCTGTGTTCCTATATGTGCTTTCTTTTCTGAACATAAAGTATATAAAAATTCATCTTTGTAAGTTAGCCAATAGCAACAGTGAACATAGAGTTAAAAGCAATAACAGAAACATTTTCTATAAAAGCCAAATACGTATTAGCTACAAGCATGTTGAATTTTCTCTTAGAAACATAAAGATATACACAATTATCTTACTGGATATACCACTACATGCCTATCAAGAAGACTAACATTACATCTCTCTGACCAGAACTATATTAGGATTCATTTAAACGTAAACGGAAACCTACCAAGCCCCATCTGCAACATACTTGTAGAAAATACAAGTATAATAGCCTCATTCACAATATGCTAACCGTATTTGAAAAATTAAAAAAAAAACCATTCCCATCACTCTAGAAACATATAAAAAATCTACACATTCAGTTAAAAATAAAAAAACATCCTCGATAATGGCTAATAGAATAGCCGAAAAACGCTCGAATATATAAAAAATTTGGACAATTTTTCTTCAATTTCTGTCCAGAAAATCATTCGAACAGAAGAAAATTAAATAAAAAGCTTAATCGTAATACCTTGTTAATTGTTTTTAATGAAACTTATATAAATGAGGGATTGCTGCCCAAATATACAATTATATATATATATATATATATATATATATATATATATATATATATCCAAGTATATGATTGGTGTATATGGAATGAATTCCAATAACCAACAATTACTATTCTTAAAAGAGTGCTCAATACAAAGTAGAGCAGATATAATTATTTATTTTAAAAAAATTATAACATAAATATGTTATAAAATCACTACAAAATAGCCATTTTGTTTCAACCCCCTCGGTGTCTTATCAAGTGATGATGTTGAATGTAAAATAAATGGTTTTAAAAGTTTCAAATTAATTAATCCTTCACAAGGAGAAAACGTTGTTACAAAAGCTAGATTGACCAATCAAAATACGAGTATAGGAAAATTCAAAAAGCTTGACAACGAAGTCATATTATAATAGCTATTCAGATGTTTAAAATATGGGTAATATTAAAAAAGAATTTATTCTAACCAATAATTACTAAATTATATGATCAAATTTAATATTAAAATTAAAAACTGCTAATTTCAAAATCAAAATTTAATCGCTATTAAGTTTACAACTATAGAATTACTCAGGAGAAAAGAAGAAATATATATGTTATTCAATTTATTTCTTCATTGAAGTTACTTTAGAAGCTAATTTTATATCCGGTCCTTTGACAATATGTATACATTTTAATCCCAAGTGTGTGAATGTGGTCCTAAACTCACGCGTAAAACAAACACAATCAGATTATAATATATAAGCACCGAGACATATTTATATACATATACACACAAAAAGTGACGAGACAGAGAACATCTCCACGGCCCTTTATGAAAAAAAAAGTGGGGGAGGAAAAGGGAAACCAACACATATGTACATACATACACAATTAAAAGTGAATGCACTTTCCATACACATAGACGCCTATAAATACATGCACACACATCCACAGACATTGACCCAGACAATCAGATACTACAACCAAGAAATATTTAAGACTGAAAGTGTCATTAAACAAATGCTAACCACTTATTGAAATATAACTTAAGCGAGCAAATATACAAAGATAAAAATGATTAAAAATAATATTATTTAATATATTAAAAAACGAAAATTCCAAGCCCACAAATATCAATAAAAACATATATTTTAATCAGATAAGTTGATAATAATTTTATTATATATTAGGAGAAGGAAAATAAGATTAAAAGAACTACCTACAGAAATAAGTGTACATTCATACGTACATACATATGTACACATATATACATATATACATATATATATATATATACACAGATAGAAATACATACATATAAATATATAAACATATACATACGTATACATCTCCATGATAACAAGTACACATACACATATATACATATATACCCACAAATATACCCACATATATGCACACATACTCACATATATATACATATATACACACAGCAATACACAAATATAAACATATATACACACATATGCTAACTCATGTGACCTTTTTTTCACACCTTTTCACACCTTCCCAAGCGTATTAGCACGTAATATATTTTAAAATATTTTACATCGCGACATGGAGATTTCTGTGTTTCGGAATTTTAATTTTGTTCCATTATCAAGCGATGTCGGGTAACTTTTGATGAAAATGATTTACTTTTTTCATGGGTCACGTTTATTAAAAAAAAGAAAAGAAAACGTAAATCATTTTCATTAAAAGTTACGTAACGTCGCTTTATAATGGAACAAATTTAAAGTTCCGAAACATAGAAAATTCCGTGTTGCGATGTAAAATATTTTTTAAATAAAAATATTTCTAAAATATTACGCTCTACGTTGTATCAAGCACTTTTGTAAAAAAGGAAATGCTAAAAAACTGTGGGTTCTTAATCTAACTATTCTTCCTCTTTATTTGTATATATATATATATATATATATATATATATATATATATATAAATATAAAAGTGAACATAGAAGTCAACACTTAGAGGCGACAGTCTGTTTCATGCTATATGCAATCGTCAAGCCACGTGTGCTGTTATTTTTCTCGGCTATTTATATATATACGGGTTAGTGGTGCATTGTGGGTATTCTATTATGGCGGTTATTTCACCGGAAGTCGTTTGTTTATCTATTTAGGTCAAATTATATTGCTTGTTTTTATTTTTGTTTCGTATTTTATTTATTTATTTATTTATTAACGTAGTAAAAATTTGTTTATATCACTTATTTAACAGTTTTGTTTTGGTTTGGGAATTTAATTAAAACTATTTGTTCAGTTTTGGGGTTGATTGTTGTAGTTCATTCTAAGTATTATTTTGGCGGGAACAGTTTTTAATTGATTATCTTTATTTGGGATTGGTTTGTTTATTTATTTACTTGGATGAATTTAGGTTAATTTATTTTACTTGTATATTTTCTCTTTTCGGTTTTCGATTTTTAAGTAACAGTATTTTTTTATGTTTTATTTCTATTTTTTTTTTTTTTTTTTGTTATTTTTGCTTATTAGTATATTTATTTGTTTTTATTTTATTTTTTCCGTTTTTTAATTTTTTAGGTTACGTAGTAAAAATTTATTTTCATGTCTGCATTTTGAGATGAGTTCGGATCTTTTGTTTAATAATTTATTTTGGTCGGGAAAAGTAATGATAGCTATTTTTTCCTCCGAGCAAAGTTTGCAAGTTTTTGATTGGTTATTGTAGGCTGATGATTTTTTCCTTATCTTCCAAGATATTTTTGGTGTGATGTTCGTTTTGTTTTTAATTTCCCAGATATACTTAGAAAGCATTGTACTGTTTGCATATTTACTATTTGTGAAATATGTTTTGTGTGTATAATTTCTTTGTTTCCAGGGTCCTTCAGTTACTCCTATGTATACTTTTTCTTCATTATCTGGTGATTTTATCGTGGCTTGGTATATTACGTTGTTTTGTAAACAATTTCCGTTTAAGGGACATTCGTTCTTTATTCTGCAGTTGCACGTGGGTTTAATTTGTTCGTGTGGTTTGTTGATGATTTTCCTATTGTGCTTTTTTATTATTTGTGCCATGCTCTCGGTGCAGCTGTAGCTGATTTTTACAGTGTTTTTGTTGAATATCTTGCGTAAGGTGCTTGATTCTGGGAAGTGTTTGTGTAAGAGTTTGAAGAATATTTTCCCTACGTTTGTTTTTACGTTCTTGCTGTACGGTGGGTTGAACCATATGATATTTCTTCTTCTGTTGGCCTTTTTTGTATTCTGTGGTGAGTATGTGAGTGTTTCTGGGAATCCGCTATCTTTTAGGGCTGTTTCATAGTCTTTCTTAGCTTTGTTAAATAGGGATTCATTGGAGGAATTGTCAGAGAGCCTGCGGTTAATCGATTTTGGTATCTGTTTGATTATAGAAGGTGGATGGTTGGAAGATGTGTGTATGTAGAGTGGTTTGTCATTAGGTTTTCTATATGGTTTATGTGTGCCTTCTCTTAGGTTGAAGGTAACATCTAGAAAATCTACTTCGTTTAGGTTAGTTTTTATATCTATGTCGAATCCGTTATTTTTAAAAATCTTTATTATTGCTTTTCTAGTTTTGTCTGTGTTTTGTTTGTTACAGTTTCTTAAGATTATGAGACCATCGTCCCTGTAGAGTCCTGTGTCATTTCTATCTATTATTTTGCTCAGTTCGTTTAGTAAGTAAATGCCTATGATTTCGCATGCTTCTGCACCGTCAAAGCTTCCCATTGTAGTGTCAAATATCCCATCTCTCTTTATCCATGCTTCTTCATTGTGGAATAATAGTGATTTACGGGAGTGCTTAATGATGTTGATTTCGCTTGGTTGTATTATTACTTGTTCCTGAGCTAAGTTGATGGCCTTATCTAGCATACACACGCTCTATCTCTGATATTGAGCACTTTATTCCATAAATATAGCACACCTTAAGACTATATTTCTTTATATATATATATATATATATATATATATATAGATAGATAGATATAATTATTTATTTAAAAATTATAACATAAATATGTTATAAAATCACTACAAAAATAGCCATTTTGTTTCAACACCTCTGTTGTCTTATCAAGTGATGATGTTGAGTGTAGATTGTAGAATAAAGGTTTTAAAAGGATCAAATTAATTCACCATCCTTTGTAAGGGGAAACGCTGTCGCATGAGCTGAAATGACCAATCAAAATACAAGTATACGAGAATTCAAAAAACTTGACAACGAAGTAAGGTTATAATAACTATTAAATGCTTTAAAGTTGGGTTTATACTAAAATAGAATTTATTCTAACTAATAAATATTAAATTGTACGATAAAATTTGAAATTAAAATTAAAAAACTACCCATTTCAAAAATGTAAATTTAATCTATATTAAGTATAAAATTTTAAAATTATTGAGGAAAAAATAAAAAATATATATGTTATTCTATTCATTTTGTTTCTATTGAAATTACGTTGGACTAAACGTTAAGATCGACTGCCCTTAACTTAATGACAATATGGATACAGGTGTAGACATGGGATTAGGACATCTTGCGAAAGACAATACAAACACAATCAGATTATAATACATAAGCACGCAAACATATTTAGATATATACTATAATACTATACACACAAAAAAATGACGAGACAGGAAATATTTGTACGACCTTTTGCAAAAAAAAAAAAAAAAAAAAAACTTTAAACCACACACATACACTATGAAATGTGCATGCAACGGTGTCTGTGTATAGTAAATTGCATGCACATTTCATTGTGTAGATAGATAATATTTGCCATTTTCCTGAACCCTCATAATCTTTTCGGAGTTTTCTTGTAAGTTATTTGACTTAACACTTCGCTGTTAACCAAAGGTCATGAAAGACACAACCTTAAATAGTTCTACTCATCTTACAGATTCATGAATAGACATAACCAAAGATGTTATAGCCTTAAATTATAGAGCAAAGAAGACAGTTCAATAGCGATGTGTACCTGTGTTAGAAAACTGTCTCGCAATTTTCTTCTGTTTCGACATCTGGCCGCTGCCTTTTTGTTCTGCTCTCGACGTCGTTGTCTTCTTTCTTCTTCTTCTTCAGTCAACTGGAAAACAAAAGACCATTTTACAATATTATGCAACCTCCGGTGCGAAATCATTGTTATAACTTTTCCATTAATAGTCTTTAAAAGAGAATTGAATAGCTACCTGAGCGGAAGGACCATTCTAACTTTTCCATTAATAGTCTTTCTAAAGTACGGATTTGAATAACAACCTGTGCGGAAGGATCGTTGTAACTTTTTTTTTCATTTGAAACCCGTTTCATTGGTCTATCTGGTTTAAATATCAATCAACCCTCACCATTTTGAATGGAAATAAATTTACTTCATTTTGATACCTGTCTCATTAATCTATCTGGTTCAAAACTTGTTTAAGGGATTTTGAGACCTTACATATCAATCAAACGTCACCACTTTGAAACGGAATAAATTTACTTCATTTTGATAACCGGATATGGTTAAAAAATTAAGGGATTTGAGACCTTCCATATCAATTAAAACGTCACCATTTTGAAAGGAAATAAATTTACTTCATTTTGATACCCGTTTCATTATTCGATGTGTCTAAAACCTGTTTTATGGGATTGGAGATTTTACTTATCAATCAAATCTAATTTTGAAGAGAAATACATTCCCTTCATTTGGATAAGTTTCATTATACCATCTGGTGTAAAACTTATTTTATAAGATTTGAAATCTTACTCATGAATCCACACTCTGGTATAAAACACTTTTATAGGATTGGAAACCTTATTTATCAATCAACCTTCGTAATTTCGAAAAGAAAGAAATTTAGCATTTAATTATTAGTATTTTTGTTGTTAGTTTAAAACTTATTCTATAGGATTGGAAAGTTTACATATAATCAACCCAGTATAATTGTTAATATTGGTTACTTACTCCATAAGAGGAAACTGTAATAATTTACTTTCTTCACATCTTAACTGATCGTTGATAAGTTTTAATACTGCTCTAATTTAATCTCGGATAGTCTAATCTTCCGTAGCTGTTTCTCAGCCTTTATAAATATGTTTTCTATATTTGCTGTATATAAAATATCCGAAAAATTATAGGGTAACCTTATAGAGTTTTTGCTAATTTACTAACCTCCTATGTTAACGTGCTATGTAGTGATGGTCACTATGCAGGAACCCCTTCTAAAATAATAATTAAAAAAAAACAATATTTTTAAATTCTAACAAACGTCTAGGAGTAGAGGAACGTCTAACGAACGACAGGCTACAAAATTAGTCAAAAACATTTTTCTGCTTTTACGAAGGGAGCAATGTTCCTCGGATTTGTTGACCCCCCCCCCCAATCCTACAATCCATTCGATTTTTTGACATACTAAACCAAAAATTTCTAAATATCGAAAAGACGTACGGCGTAACACGTGATTCAAATGCATTTTTACAACTGGAATGTAGAAGCCCAGTCAAAAATGTAAACATTTTAGAAGTTTTTTTTTTCTCGGAAAAAAGGACCTTCTTACTTAAAAGACCGCTGTAACACAGTCTGCCAGCTACCACTTAGTTTAGCCTTGTGCCATACTAAGCGAAGCTTAGTAAATATTAAGAAGCTATTATTTCAAATTATGATATTCCAAGGAAGCATGTAGATCTTCCCCATTTAAAAACTAATTTTACAAATATATATGGCCTTGTGTCTAAGTCAAGATTATTAACTATTAAGAAGCCATGATTTTAAAAAATTCTAATTTTCTAGATAAATATGCCTCATAATTCAAGGCTTAGTAGATATTAAAAAAGATATGATTTAGAATTCTAATTTTATTTGTAAATAAGCAGGCCTTCCCCATTTAAGACTGTGGTAACACAATCTTCCAAATAAACTGTGTCATAATAATTGAAAAGATATGATTTAGAATTCTAATTTTATTTGTAAATAAGCAGGCCTTCCCCATTTAAGACTGTGGTAACACAATCTTCCAAATAAACTGTGCCATAATAATTGAAAAGATATGATTTAGAATTCTAATTTTATTTGTAAATAAGCAGGCCTTCCCCATTTAAGACTATGGTAACACAATCTTCCAAATAAACTGTCATAATAATTGAAAAGATATGATTTAGAATTCTAATTTTATTTGTAAATAAGCAGGCCTTCCCCATTTAAGACTGTGGTAACACAATCTTCCAAATATACTGTGTCATAATAATTCAAAAGATATGATTTAGAATTTTATAGGCAAATAGGCTGGCATTCCCTATTTAAAAGACTGACGTAACACAAAAAATGTGGCTTTGTGTCGTCGTACGTACAAAGGCAGACGGACGAAAACTAAAGAAATGACAGTGTTTCAAATTTATTTCATACTGAACTTACTGGGAAAGCTTTTTTTTCATTGAATGTGATCTCAATCTCTGCAAGGCCTTGTTTTGCTCTTCGCTCCAGGATTTTGTATTTGACAATTTCTTTGGTCAGTGGAAGTGTCGACTTTAAACGCTGGCATTCCTCAATACGTTCTCGGAGTTTCGGGTCGATGTTACCAATCAAAAGATCAAACTAATTTAAGAAAAAAAAAAATTAAACTTAATTTCAAAAGAATTCACAAGGATGAAAAAAAAATAGTGAAATCTTGGAAATAATGAAGAACCAAGAATATTGCTTGGTTTATTCCCCTCGATGCCTGCTGAAGGATTCCAGACTTCGGCGTACGTTAAGCAAATTAAAGCTTAGAGCAAGGATTTCTAAAATTGGGTAAAATGCAATTTCTTTGAGTAATGACACACCATAGAATAAACTTTTTCGTATTGATTCTGATGAAGTGTAATTTCTCGTTAGTTGCTTAGTTTAGACCTCACAATCCGCAGGGATTTTCAAAAATTTCATAATTTTGGAGAAAGCCTTTTAAAATGTTGACATAATGTTTTAACAGTGGACTTCCAAGCTTTACTTATCTTAGGGCCTCACAGTCTGGACGGACTTCTAAAAATTTCCGAATTTTAGAGCGAGCCTTTTAAAATGTTGGCATGTTTTAACAATGAACTTCCAAGCTTTTGTAGCGACATTATTAGTATAAATAAATAAAAAATAAAATAATAATCATAATGAAAATTATAAATAAAATAAAACAATATTTAAACTTTGTTTAAAATAAATTAAATAAAAGAATAAAAACACTCCGAGCATGCAACAAAAATTGTTCCTGCCGTAAATACAGACATCCCGCCAAAAGATGTTAAATTCAACCTCTTCACCACGAACCTTTGTACGGGCAACACGTATTCAACCTCTCTCTGTGTGCTAATTTCTGCTTCTATGATGTGACCACCCACATTTTACATAGCTTAGAGTCTCACAATTCGGACGGACCTCTAAATCCAGCAATATCATTCATTTAATTGTATTTCAAAGGCCGGTAACCGGTTTTCACAATAAAATGATAAAATTGATGTGTTGAAAATGATACAACATCGCTGAATGAAAAAATAAGTAAAGAGAAAATAATACCAGATAAAGGCACAAATAAAAAGCGATGGAAACAGTTTCGCTGTAGGTAGATTATTAGTAAAATAATTTCACATGCCATTATTAGCGAGTCTGGTTCAAACTTGATTGCGGGCTATTCTGACTTCATACCTAACAGGTTAAGTTTAGTAGATTTATTCAAAGACAAGATCACCCATAAACCAGTTGGCTTCCTTTTAAAAGCAGTTCATGTTACAAACCGATGACGTAACAATATTATCACTTGTATTATTTGAATTTGTCTTTGCAATACAAGTTATTATAACAATTATTATTGCTCACGTTATACAATATTACGCCGATTAAACTCAATAATATTTGGTTCTTTGTCACATTTATTTCAAAATATATAATGGCGGCAAACCAGCGTGCATATATTTATTTATTTACCATGAAATCATATGGCACAATTTGAGCGCTTCGACATGGTTAGCAAGCTTGTTTTTCTAAATCAATTACGACTGAGTAGTAAGTTCGATCCTCACTGAATGTTCCATACTTTAGGCCAAGTGCCACATCTAAGCTACGCTTAGAAAAATCATTTAGAGCGCCTCGACATGGTGTAATGGTTAGTAAACTTTCTTGCTAGAACAATTACGACTAAAAAGTGAGTTCCTTCATCACTGGGCACCCCATACTTTCAGCCTTGTGCCACATCTAAACTACACTTAGAGAATCACCATGTGACACAATTTTCCAGCCATACAGATTACATTTTACGATGACACACCCACATAGTGTCTTTACCTCTCAAGTAGTTGCCAAAAATCCGAGATAAATGTATGTTGTATATATTAGGTTGGTGCAAAAATATTGTCGTTTTCTCACATAGTAACATATGTGAGAAAACGACAATATTTTTGCACCAACCTAATATTTAATTTTTTTTAATAATGTTGTTACAATGTATTATGCGTACTTGTATTATTTACATTATGTCTATGTCTCGCTATATCTCTGCCTATATCTCTGAGATGAGGTATTATGATTACTTGCATTATTTACATTATTCGGACTGTTACCCTCATCTTCATTGCCATATTCACAACGTTTGGGCCGTTGTACGCTCCGGCCTTCTTTAGGTGATTGGATCTCTGGGATGAGGTATTATGATTGCTTGCATTATTTACATTATTCGGACTGTTATCCTCATCTTCACTGCTATATTCCCAACGTTTCGACCGTTGTACGCTCCGGCCTTTATGTCTCTCAATATCTCTGTCGATAATAATATAATATGCAAGCGTTTGTTTATATACGCGGGTTGATACAAGAATATGTATTGAAAACAAATACCGAATTTTCTATTAAAAATGACATAAAAACATAATAATAGATTTAGTTCCAAAACCCCATGACTAATTTTAATGAAATTTGGCCCTGCACTCAACAGAAGTGCAAGCTACAATATGCTCGTAAATTAATTGAGGTATTATGTATCATTTAAGCTTTATCTTGGAAACACATATACAGGATGGGGAGGCTAAATTTGCACAAAATTTTTTACTTGTTTTTCTCATGAAGCAGTTCACCTAATTTTATGAAACCTGGTGCATGTTATTATGAAAACCTTGCATAATAATTAACCACATCTTTTAAGATAATTGTGTAAAAGAAGAGTGTTGGGGAAAGCAAACGTCAAAGCGTGTGTGATATGATAATTGCACATGTTCACTCACAGAAGATTTCAGGTATAGTTGGATTATCCCTACGGACAGATTTTAATGTGAAAAAGAATGATTTTAAGGGAAACTATTCAGAGAAAGCCTGGAAGTGGCAGAATCAACAAAAAACGGAATAATGATTTCATCAACATTCTCAAATCCCAAATCTCAAAAGACCCAACGAAATTCATTAGAAAATGAACAACTGAATTTAAGGTGGATGCTAAGACTATCAGAATAGCAGTGAAAGATGGCTTAAAACTAAAATTCAAAAACGTTCTTACTTATCTTAAAAGAATCAAGTCCACTGTGAAAATTTTCTCAGACAAAAAGATCTTTATTGTTGACGCTGTTCTGAACCGCGGAAATGACAGATACATTGCAAACTCAAAAGCTCATGTCAAGGGCACTTTCAGAATGCAGCATCCAGCTCAAGTTATGGTCTTTGGGGTTGTAACCTATCAAATTTTACAAATCTGGTGAGAAAATTAATGCTGATGATTACTACAAGACTGAAATACAATGTATGAACTCAGGATGGTGCTACAGCCCAAAATGTAGAGAATTTCTGCAAATCTAATTTTTCTAATTTTTGGCCACCTCACTTCTGGCTCTCTTCCAGCCAAGATCCCAACCCTCTAGATTATGCAGTTTTAGGTGTTTTAAAACCTGCTACTAATGGAACCTCTCATCCAAACGTTAACTATTTTACGGATACCATCTTAGAAGAGTGGTACAAGACGTCCTCTGTTTTATTGGAGAAGAGTTGTAGAAGTTTCAGGGGTGGGGGCAGTAATTGAGAAACAAAGAAAACATCTCGAATAAAATGTTCCTTTTGTTTTGTACATTCGTATTTCTTTAAATAAACAAATTAATCAACTATAAAGTTTTTTTATTTCAATACCAAAATTAGGCAAGTTTTGCCTCCCCACCCTGTACATGCATATAAGATTAGAGTTTTAGTATTATAGACACTGTATAAGGAATTATTAACGAGGTGAAAAAATTGCCATTTTGTCCAAAAACTACACGTTAGAATTTAACGAAATTTTCACAGAATGATGGCAATAGTTCAATAGCTATCTGCGCGTACCTTGTAAAAAGTATAAAATTCCGCAAAAATGCACAGAACTACGGTCATTTACCTAATTTACTTGAATTATAACTGTTTCCAATTATTAGCGAGGTGTAATTAAAACTAATGTAAACAAGAAAATAAGGCTTTAATTGCTTCACATACAGATTGTTACGGACACGTCCAGTAACCGACATGAAGTAAATAGAAATCAACAAGTTCACAGAGTTCAAAAACAATAGTCGATCTGGTTAATAATGGATATGTGATCCTCTTCTTGAAATGACATGGCTAAGGCGCTGGTTCATGGAAAATGTCAATTTCTGGATCTCCTCTGATGTAATTCCACGTGATACATTCACTATTGCCCGCCATAAGTCCTCCTTGCTTCTAAACTGAAGTCCATTCTCGTAAACCTGTCGCTTCAGAATGACCCACAATTTTCGATTGGAGAATTGGCCGACCAGTTCATTTTTCGAGGTCCACAGAAACCTAATTGTTGCAGCTACTCCGTAGTTTTATGCGCTGCATGCGAGGGGGGCATTATCTTACACAAATATTCTCCTGAACATGATCTTTTGCTTTTTAACCAAGGTTCAAGGAGCTCTCTCAGGAAGGCTATATAAGCATCTGCAGTCATTTTAATACCGTCAGATACTTTCCAGGGATCAATCATGATACTTCCAATAATACCAGCCCAAATCATGATACTTCCTCCTCCTTATTGGCATCTGTTTACAACCCAACCTTTGCTCCAACCGTCTGGGCCATCAATGTTAGCACGAGATTCATCCTTGGACAAAACATTCGAGAAGTTAACCGTCATGTTATCTTCTGCCCATTTCAGACGCTTTTGTACGTGTGTTTTTGTCAATGGAGGCGACCTTTCCCATCCTTTTTCAAAAGACGACATCGAGTAGTTCTGGACATAGTTCTTTCTCTAATGCGCCTGAAAGGTTCTCCGCTGGTCAAGCATGGGTTATTTACAGCTTCACGTTTAATTCGCGACAGAGAACGTTGGGAAACAATCCTCTAGTGACCCTTATTGGCCCTCTTACATACCTTCGTAGGAACTGCAACAACCTTTTCACAGTTTGGTTATGTCTTCCAATCATTTGGGATATTTCTAATGTTAATTAACCTTCAGAGGCGGTTAAGTAACAATTGTGACCCATAATGGCACGATTATGAAGTCAATCGTTAATAATTTGGAACACTGAAGTATCGTGTTACTCATGCAAATGGCTGCGGTTTGTTTACACTTGCGCAGAACTTCACAGTTTTTACACAAAACACGCATATACCTATTGTGAAAATTTCGTTAAATTCCAACGTGTAATTTTTGGACAAGGAAAATTGTCATCTCGTTAATAATTCGTTACACAGTGTAGATAGTTAGCAAGCTAGTTCTGTAGACCACTACACGTGACCTCCATAACTATCTAATTTATATATTAAGAACCTTGTGCCCGACTAAACTAGGTATATCTACAGTTTGGGAGCCTTCAATATAGTGTGAGGGTGCGAGATATACTTGCAAACCATTGTTAGTAAATATGATCTGCATTAACTGGGATACCATTATACCATTTGAATAAATACCTAAGCCCGTCTTCCATATAGTGGGAGTTAGCAAGGCATTCTTGAAGGCCATTGTTAGTAATCACGGTTCCTATAGAATGTGTCACTGTTTTGTATAATGTAAAACTGGTTGAATAGGAGGTTATCATTAAAGTGAGTTTGGGGGGTTGCGACATATCAAGACCTTATGGGTCATTTAATGCCAAAATTTAATTTTCTTGAGAGCATTAGTACTTTTATTTATAAAAATGTATTGCTGATATTTTTTACTATAAGAATGTATTTTTATACTTTTATAATGCTTGACCCCAGTTTGCGGGGTTCACTATTTACCCATAGATGAGACCTTATCAGGTGCTTCCACCCCAAGTCAGGGTGGACCAGGGAACAACAGCAATTAAGAAGTGGTTCCAGGCTCCTCAAAACCTCCCGATCAGAGGCCTTACTGCCGGATATAGTTTATCGTCATACCCAGGATTGTCGAGGCAAGAAACAATACTTTCCAAATATAACTATCGCCAAAAAAATTTTTTTTAAATTTCTCTTATCGTGTTATGGTTAACAATCTCGTTTCGCTGACCAAATAATATTGTGAGTTCTAGTGTAAACAGACTTTAGTAAATGATGTGACAAGAGACTATTCAAGAAGATACTTATTTAATGATAGATAAAAAGAGTGTTGATATGATTGGGTGGAAGGATCTATACACAGAGAACTTTGCAAATCTTTAGTCGTTTATTTTTTTGTTTTACTAATTATTTACCTAATACAAAGCTAAAGGTTGAGGGTTACTGACTGAGATCGATGCACGTAAGAAGAGTATGTAAGAAGTGCAGTTTATGAGGAAATGTGAGAAAGATAACGGTTGACTCTAGACGTGAATAGGTTCAGATTGCAGAGATCGGGGAAGTATCCCCTCGGGAATCTGTCCGAATAGAACTTCCTCCTTTGTAAGGAAATACGAAGATAATGCGGATGGGTCGTTCTAGTGTATGTGGTATGACAGGTCTTAGTTGTGAATGTCTGAACTGATGGAACTAACGAATGTAGCTCGTTTGAACATTTGCCATGGAAATAGCGATAGATTAGAGGCTTGCGATGTTTCATCAATGGGATAGGGATTGTAGAATGGAAAATAATTCATTACTCACAAGGCCGCGAAGACGTTTCTGAATTCTATCAAGTGGGCGGCTCAAGTCCAGATACGGCAGCATCCACTTTGGTCAGCATATACAGTGTGAGTGAAAAGTAACTCCCTATTTTCCGTCTTGTAAAAATTATAGTTAGACAGAAAAGTCCATCATATATAAAATAGGGAGTTACTTTTCAATACCCTGTATAAATTCGTCAATTTTGAATGACTATTCAAATAATAAAGCACTATGAATCTTTCTGTAACTACCTATTTTATGGACTCTCTCGACTTACTATAATCTTCCCAAGACGGGAGAGTTCATCATACATAAAATGGAGAGTTATTTTTCAATCACCCTGTATATTAATTCAAGTTATATTGATAAATTCCATGTTTTAACGACTTTCCCGATGTCATCAGTTCTCAAGTTGGTGTCTATGCTGATAACAAAATTATTTACTCCTGTCTTAATACTCAGTCTGATCAGTTTGAACAGGTCAAATTAGCAACTAATCTCAAAAATTACCTACAATCTGTTGTTAACTAGGGCAAGAAATGGCTTGCTAATTTTAACATCTCCAAAACGAAACTACTCTTTTTTAATCGACTTAAAGAACCATTTTTGCCTTTCATCATTATGGCTGATGCTAACCACCAAGAGAGTAACTCGGTGTGCTTTCTCGATTTGATGTGTTCCACTGACATGAAGTGGAAAAATTATATTGAAGCAACTGCTAGATCTGCTGTTAGGAAAGTTGGTTCACTGTTTCATGCTAGACAATTTTTCTCTCCAGAATCTATATTACATATTTATAAGTTTACTATTCGTCCTTGCTTCGAATATTGCTATCACATCTGGCTTGGTGCTTCTGCTGTGTATTTAGGGATTCTTGATAAAATCCCAAGAAAAACCTGCAATGTTATCGGTTCTGGCCTGGCATCTCAGCTTCTGTCACTTTCCCACGTAGCTTCCCCATGCCTTTTTTATAAACATTTTCATGGTAATTATTCTGATGAGATTTCCGCTTTGGTACCTCGACTTTACGAATTTAAGCGCAGTACTAGATTGACGGCAAGATCTCATCATTTTACAGTCTCTCTCTCTCTTATCGCTTGTTCTCCATCTTTCGTTAGCTTAGTATAATTTATGATATTGGTCCTGGCCTGGCAAGCTCGGCTTCAGTATTCTTCCTCCACCCCGCCGTAACATATTTCTCCTGTGACTTTTCTATAAATATTTTCAGGGTTATCGTTCTGATGACTTTCCCCCTTTGGTACCTCGAATTTAAGCGCAGTACTAGATTGGTAGTTAGGTCTTAACCTTTTATAGTTCAAACGTCTTGATGTAACAGTAATTTCTGAGTCTTAGTGGTTTTATTGCCTTAATTGGTAAAATTATTTTTTAAATATTTTAATATGGAGGTGGTTTAATGGTTAACGGTTCGGAATTCATCTTCGAAACATTTACTTTCGCGCAAATAGTCTTGGGAAAGTTATGAATACATGTTTTCTTCCCAGCCCCACCAGCTATAGATTAAATAGTTGGGAAGACAGCTCCTAATCTTGCTTAGCAACCAATCTTGAAGAAATCTACCCCCTCCCATCAAAAAAAAAAAAAAGAAAGAAAATGGGTAAAAACCTTTTACACTACTTATTCAATCAGTACTCGAATATGGGGCTATTATCTTGAGTTTAAACTATAAAAAATGGTACCGACATTGAAGTCAGCCTAGAATGGGTTCCCCAATTAAATCAATCTACCATCTTTTCAGTCAATATCCCAGTTCACCGATCTGTATGAGGTATACAAAATACTGAATAGTTACTTTGAATGCACGCTCTTTAGCGCCAGAGGGCGCCGTCAGCGATGTTCTGAATTGGATCATTGGGCAGTTTCGTGTCTTTCAAACATCATACTCCACTCAACAAGTCGACCCCATCAGAGTTGATCAGCCTCTGATGCGCCCCCCCCCCACAATCTAAATTAACAGCCTGCAGACACTGACTTATAAAACCATACCCCCTCTGTCACGCATTTGATTGGAAGTTGACCAACAGCCAATCGCAATGGTGTGAGCTTTATTTTACTTGTTTACGGGGGATTTTTTACTTTTTCTTTTTTTTATGTGGCTACTCACCGGATACTCGGAAGGTAATTATGTTTTTTCCGGTTTTTTGTTTTTACTTTTTTTTTATTATAATTTGGAAATAAACAATTTCTTCACCTTCTCAAACAGGAGGTTGCGTTGTGAGTCACATAAGTTGATGAGGCAACACTCGAAAAATCTGACGACGTACAACTTATTTGCCCTGATGGTAATAGACAAGTGGAACTTTTTACCTAGGGGTGATGTGAATGGACCAACACAGGTTCTGTCATTATTATCCTTTAGGGAAAATAAACATATAAGTAACATAAAAATGAAATATAACAAAACACAATTTTTAAGCGCACTAACCATGGCGTGTTGATCGTGTTCCTTGTTTTCTGCCGATAGGTCCCCTGAAAGCGATGCGTTCTGTAACGGATCCAAAATTGTATTCTCAGTTTGGTTATTGCCCTCCTTTGGCAATACGAAATGTTTAGCTACTGCCATCACTAATCTGAAAAGGCAAAAGAGATTGGTTGATTGGTCTTTTTACGGTTTATCAACCCTCCGTAGGTTATTTAAAACCGGAACATATTTTGGATTGTAAGAATAATTCTTTTCTTGGAAATGAGTATTGCATTAACATTTTTTTTAGAATAACAATGATTTTTTTCCAAATACATGTCCAACTATTTAATCCATAGCTGGGGGAGGAAATGAACCATAGTGGAAAGTTCATCAGAACAATTACCATGAAAGTATTTGCAGAAAAGGCACGGGGAAGCTAGGTGTGAAAGCAACTGAAACCGAGATGCCAGATGAGAACCAATTGCAATAACATGTATCTGTCAAAATGTTGTCTCTGCAACAGCAAAAATGAAACCCGAGTAACGCATGGAGTAATGAAAAATATTAGGTTGGAAAGAAAGTCCTGTGGCATTTTTGAAATAGTCACTTTGAGCGTTCCTTTCAAATAGTTATAGTAAATTAACCATTAATTATTATGTTCTAATGTTTTGTTCTTTTGTTTTTATTTTTTGCGAATTACTTAATATCAGAGTGAGTAATTTTAATTTTTTAAATTTTTTAGTTCAGACCTATATCAGACAATGTATATACTGTATGAATTCAAAAGGGGCTCTTTAGCAATGGAGAGAGCAATCGTTTTCTCTTTATAAATAAAGGTGTAAGTGTCTGGACATATGAACGATTGCTTGTGCAGATTCGATCACAATGTGTTTTTTCTCTGGAAGATTACCCAAGATCTGGACTACCGATGTCTCTTAATATTGAGCATGTGCAAACTGTAGTTGGAGAAAATCCTCAGAAAACTGAACGAGAATTATTAAAATAATTCAGTACAAATCACAAATCGGTCATTAAAAACCATGAAAAGAGTCTAAAACTTGATCAATTGGTTCCTCATCACTCTGGCTGCATCTCAGTTTAGTCAAAGAAGTATTGCTCTCTGATCGTCATTAAAGAACAGTCTTTATTTTAAGACATTTTTTATGTTTATACATTCTTTTTATAGATACAAATATTTAAGTAAATGCTCTGTTTATAATAAACAGTATTAACGACATTTACCGGCCTGAATGTCCGAGAAATTTTCATAGAAAATATGCGTCCTCCGACAGGAATCGAAACTGTATCCTCGAAGACGAGTGGCCAGCTATATATATATATATATATATATATATATATATATATATATATATATATATATATATATATATATATATATATATATATATACAAGTATATGATTGGTGTATATGGAATGAATTCCAATAACCAACAATTACTATTCTTAAAAGAGTGCTCAATACAAAGTAGAGCAGATATATATATATATATATATATATATATATATATATATATATATATTAGTGGATTCCGCTTAAACGAGAAGCATTGGGACCATAAGTTTCAGACCCTCTAAACGATCGCAATTTATAAACAGATTTTCATAAAAAGAACAGAATATTTTCAATTTTTTTTCTAGCACAGTTGTCTCCCATTAAGCAGCTATTCCTTTTAGTTTTAATTGACGTCACATAACCAAACCAAGTCTGGTTTAAGAATGTGAAAAAAATTACGAAAGTACCAATCCCCTAGTTGCCTGAAAAAATTATTTTAAAATCATTACCCAATTGAAGCCATTAAGCAAATATTACTTGTAAACGATGTCCCATTAAACCGGGATCAGTCGTGTCATGTGTGTGTGCGTGTATATATATATATATATTAATTTATGCACAATAAAATCCCAAATCACGTTATATGGGGAAGAAGCTTATTTCAACCGACGAAATTCGTCAGTCTTATTCAACGTCGCTATAGATTGAGGTCGTGTTCCTAAAGATTTAACTGTGAGACCTACAAAAAAAAAGAAAACAACGTAAAACTAATACAGAATTTATCCATTTCAATGTCTCAGTCAAACGACACTGGTCAAGGGAGGAGGGATATATATATATATATATATATATATATATATATATATATATATATATATATATATATATATATATATATATATACACAATAAAATCAAAAACAACTCATATGGGGAAGGGAATAAGCTTATTTCAACCAACGAAAAAGTAAAATTCGTTGGTTGAAATTAGCTTATTCTCCATATGAGGTGATTTTCGATTTTTTTGTGTATTAATTATTTGCTCTGTAATAATAAATGCATTGAGCTCCTTTTGTGAATCAGTTTTAATATTTTATGTTGCTAGGATCCACTTGGATTATATACCAACTGATTTATTCCCTTTACACTATATATGTTTAACGTTCTTTTTATAGATACAAGTATTTAAGTAAATGCTATGTTTATAATAAACAGTATTAAATAACATTTACCGGCCTGAATGTCCGAGAAATTTTCATAGAAATATTCGTCCTTTGATATATGAAAATTTCTCGGACATTCAGGCCAGTAAATGTTATTTAATACTGTTTATTATAAACAGAGCATTTACTTAAATACTTGTATCTATAAAAAGAACGTTAAACATAAAAATGTCTTTAATAAATAAATTGTCGGACTTTGTCCATTTCTTAATGTATATATATATATATATATATATATATATATATATATAAGTATAATGTATGTTTTAAAAAAATCCACATTATAAGCAAGAACGTTTGTCGGTTTCTCCCTTCTGTTTACAATATACACTTTTCTCTCGTTGGAACAACTATAACCTCTCCCTTATATATATATATATATATATATATATATATATATATATATATATATATATATATATATATGTGTGTGTGTGTGTGTGTCTGTGTGTTATTTTTAAGAATTTATCAAAACCACAGTAACCTATCCCCTGGCTGTACAGGATAAAAAGTATTTAAAAATTGGTCACATTAAGCAGTTATTTATTGTTATAACATTTGTCCCTTTTAACCGGAATTCACCTTCTACTTTTTCTTTTTAATAATACAATGAAAATTAGAGTACTAATTCCCGCAATAAATGACAGAAAATTTACCAGAACCTAATGTAAGATTTTACAGAAATTTAAAAGTTAGAAGACAAATTACTGTCAGTTCTTTTCGCCTAAAGGAGTTTAAAAGTTCTAGAGATCGAACGAATTAATCTTTTATATACTAATTCTATTTTCATTTTAAAATCATTTAATTGTGTTCTTTTTTTCTTGAATATTTTTTTTTAAATCTGTTTTCATTTTTATAAAAAATGATGACCTTAAACTTAATAGTCGTCGAAGGTGAAGTGTCCGACAAATAATGAGCCATAAAACTTCCAGTCAGAAGTATAATTTTCAGAGTGATGTTTTTAAGAGTTTAACTTCTGTCTAAAATTGCAGACAAGTTGTAGACTCATATCCGTGAGTCACGGGAAGGAGTGTATACACTGGACAAAAAAGGGTTAGCAGCAGTTGAGATGATTCTACAGTTCAGGTTACCCTTACCTACCGTCCATCTTACTTGGAAAAAATAGGTGCGAACAGCGAATGCTTATCGATATTTACAAAACTTAGCTTAGTAAGACATAACGATCATTGATCTTTCACCGTCACAATGATCAATAGAGAGTGAAAGATCAGAGAATGAGGCCAAGAAATTAGTCGTTCAAGTTGGAAGGACATGCCAGCTTGAAAATCAACATTTAAAATCTTCGAGTTTATCATTACTTGAACATTGACCACTGGCTCTGGATAAAAAAAATTATAAATATTTTCTGTCCAATCAGAAAAATTATTGAAAATAATTTTCTGCCGCCATTTTGATTTCTTAAATACAGCACATCGTTTGAATGTCCAGTAGCAAGACTTTTTTTTTTAACCCTGTATTCTTATTTAACTTCAGCACATCCATCTGAATGCACAGCAGCAGGGTTGTAGCCAAATCGGGTAATACTGGTTAGTAAAACAATAATCACTGCAGTTATCAGGATGTCCTTGGCACTATTTATTAGGTTGGTGCAAAAATAATGTCGTTTTTTGACGTTAAAAATACGTAAAAAACGACATTATTTTTGCACCAACCTAATACAACTTAGTACTCAGACACATCAGCACTATTTACGGATCTCTCAACACACATCTAAGACCTGCCATGCCACGTACACAGAGTCGAATCATCCTCATTCCCTTTGTTTTCTTTTTGTAACTAAGAAGTTTCATTCAGTTTCTTCCATGCTCTGTGGTAATTAGCCGATGTTTCGCTAACCGTTCCAATAAATGAAATAATAAATAAATAATGTAAATAACAAATAAAAAGTGTTTATTATTTTTGTTGTCAATTCTCAAGAACAAAGAAAATGTATAAATTTACTTTCATCTTATATTTTGGTTTTATTACAATTCTGATCATTGCTTTTTAAAGCAATAAACTTTGCTGAGGAGTGAAGGTAGTTAAAATAATAATAGTGTTAAGGGAAAAACCATGTATTTGACACTATTTTTTTGCGGACTCAAAGGTCCAAGATGGCTAGAAAATTCATTTGCAGGATTTGTTTTTGGTCACCGCCGTAGAAAACGGAAGCTAAATTGCCGCACAAATAACATCATCGTTAAAAACAGATAATCGATTTGATTAGATATGTTCTGGAAAAACTAACATCAGCGATAAAAAAAAAAAAATGAAGTGACGCATTTCTTTAATCTTCTCTGCGTAGGATTCTATTTCGAAATAGCACGAATTGGATTTGAATGAATTACAAAACGATGTATTTAAACAAAAATAAAGATTACGTTTCCACTCTCATAATGTGCACCCTCGCTATCTCTCTCTCTCTCTCTCTCTCTCTCTCTCTCTCTCTGTGTCACACACACACGCACACACACACACACATTCTCTAACTATCTATCTCTTTTATAATTATTATACAAGGTACGGCAGAAATACCTCCCACATTTATAACTGTCACCTGGATGGTATTACTGAACTTAGGCATGTGTTAAATGTTGTCTTCATCTAGCTAATGTCTTACCATTTTATTGCCAGATACCATTTCATTGTCAGATGGCATCTAACTAATGTCTTACCATTATGTAGGATTTATTTCTGTCGCACTCTGGAGATTACAATTAAGGTTACATTTTATATTAGTTCAATAAACGTTATTTTGTGTTGTTATCGCTATGTGTGCGTGTTTTCGATATAACATTAGGACAATCTTCAAAAGTGGTTTAACACTTCGCAGACATCTCTTCCGAGTAAAACACCTCCATAGAGGAAACATGATTAAGGGCTGTGTGCACGCCATCCCGTAGAGCCGTGGTAAGAAATATAAAGGATAAACAGCCCCACCCCCTTAAGGTAAAGCCGCAAGAACATCGTAAAGCTGTAACAAGAGGGGAAATAGAAAAATCAGGCGTAGCTGATACATATGGAGGTAAAAGAGAGATCACCGCTCCATGTGGGATGAGGTTGAAATAATAGACAGAGAACATCACTGGAAAATACGAAAACTTAAGGAATCAGGACATATGCTAAGCCACAAAAATCTCCTGAACCGGCCGAGCATAGAAATGAATACAATATGAGAACTAGTAATACAGAGTGCTAAAGAAAAACAATAATAACAACAAAAAATTGCAATGTGAGCTGTGGTAAAAATGTTTACTAAGACTAAGCTTATAAATCCACCAAATTCATACACTGATAACTTCAAGGACACATCAGTGACTTGACCCACTGCAGTAGTGAACAAAAACTTGGAGATTTGAGTTAAAGGGAGATAACTGGGACATCCGATAGAGGCATGGCACGTGGAACTAGAACAATCTACCCGGTTGGACGAAATAAAGGGTTCAGTTCTAAATTCCAACCAACTGAAGAAGGTCGGAGCGTACAATGTCTGAAACGTCGTGAATATGGCAACAAAGATGAGGACAACAATCCGAATAATGCAAATAGTATAAATCATACATATATATATATATATATATGGTCATGTTAATAGTAATATTAGCAGTTTTCCAACAAGGAAACAAGTGACATTCATTAACCGAGCAGCCAGTATTGCTGTCGGCTGAAATTTATAAAAAGTTTCTCTTAAAACCATTTTTCAGGAAAATAGTTCTCTCAAGTCCAGTAGCTGTTATCGCTCTTTCCAGTCATGATGGGGGTTTCCTTCTTAACCTTTTGTTTGAAGTAGTGTGGAATGTCAACGTCTTGATTATGCCATTATTTTCCTTTGAGCTACATGTGCTATCCATTTTAGTTGTTACTGGTGTTGGTAATCCTCAACTGATGTGTTTTCTATTATTAGGTATAGTTATTTGTTTGTGATTCTGTAGCGCCAATGCACAAGGTTCAAAGAAGGATGGTCATAGCCGAGACCCACCGGCTTCACTCACTCAAATCCATTTTCAATCACTGATCTGAGAAAATTGTTGCACACAGATAACAGTTTTGACATTTCTGAACGGGGTTGGCGCCATGCATGACATCTACACGAAAATGTCGATCTGACGAGGCTATTTAAGAGAACGACTCGAGTTTTCAGATTTATTTATTTATTTTTATTTTTTTTAATTTTATTATTTTTTGGGGTGGGGGGTTGGAGCACTACTCCATTCTACGTTCAATTTCCTTTTCTCCTAAACTAAATTTGTTATAACTGGTCTATATGAAGCGGTATCTGAAGTGTTTAGTATCTGCTAATTCCACATCCTGTATTTTATGATGGATTCTGGGTAGGTGACATATTTGCTTTCATTCCAATTCCAGATCATAGTTTCTGCTTTTGAAATGGTTTGAATGTTGTTTCTTAGACATTACATAAATGTAGATTCTTAACACAAGAACATGATTCAAAACTTGTTGGTTACAACGAAAAATCTACGGCGTAACGTAAATTCAGTGACTTATTGTTATAGTGGAACACACCTATTCTATAGTTAATAGACTCTCCCACCTATAATAAGTAGCAGTAGTAAGAGTAACGAGTCGCTCAGTGGGTCAGTCAGTCGATGCCGGACGACTGTTAGTCGGATACTAAAATATCAGCGACCACAACTAGATTTCTCTGCGTCATTACCTATTATATCAAGTTCCTACCGTTTTGTACATCGAACCTATTTTAGGACCGACTTAGTATAAATACAAGCCTCCATTGTGAAACTACTACATAACACTTATTTAATAACACGGAGGGAAATTATGATTTGTGTCTTCGAAATTATTTTAAATACGCTTTTTCTGTTTTTTTGCTAAAAACCCTGGTACCGAAAAATTGAAAACTGATTTTGTGGATTTATACGACGATATTTATCAGAAAAAAAAGAATAGGATCTAACAGTTAAAAGTTAGATTTACTAAACTCAGAAGTTTATTGGTTACTAAATATTTTCCCAATCATTTAATATCTATTTGAATCTAAAGGAATTATTGAATTCACTGCGAGAGACGATAATCGATATTAAAGTTCGGCACTCTGTTCTTTCTTGCTTTCTCATAAAACTTTCCTGCTTCTTATTATTTTGATTAATTTCTCGATTGCTTCTTTTGCTTTCGAAAAATGAACGATTTGGGACATATATTAATATGGACTTTTGTCTTGTTTAGTGTGAGAAACACGCCTCCAATGTTTGTAATAGTATTGTTGATATACTCTGTATATATTTGATCATTCCAAATGTCTAACTTCCCAAAGAATGGCAGGATATTATTTACATTATTCGGACTATTGTTCTCATCTTTGTCACCATATTTATTACAACGTTACGGCCGTTGTACGCTCTGGCCTTCTTCAGGTGGTTGGAATGTCGAACTGAACTGGATCTAACAAACGCCTTTATCCACTGCGCCATGTGTATAACGGCCGAAACGTTGTGATAAATATGGCAACAAAGATGAGGACAATAGTCCGAATAATGTAACTAATGTACATAATACCTCATCTCAGAAATATAGACAGATAATGAAGGGCCGAAACTTTGTAATAAATATGGCAACAAAGATGGGGACAATAGTCCGAATAATGTAAATAGTGTACATAATACCTCATCTCAGAAATGTAGACAGATACTGAAGGGCCGAAACTTTGTAATAAATATGGCGACAAAGATGAGGAAAATAGTCCGAATAATGTAAATAGTGTACATAATACCTCATCTCAGAAATATAGACAGATATTGAGGAGGCGACAAATATAACATCAAAATAATAGACTCTTTTTGTCAAATATAACATCAACATACACTATTTAAATTGTTCGGACTATCGTACTCATCTTTGTTGCCATATTTATCACAACGTTTCGGCCGTTGTACGCTCCGGCTTTCTTCAGGTGGTTGGAATGTCGAACTGAACACTTTTTTTCGCTCGCTGAGGTAGACTGTTCCAGTTCCACGTGCCATGTTTAATGGATGTCAGTTATCAGTTATCTCCTGATAATTCCCCTCTCCAACTTCCCCACTGCCTTAACCAGGTATTAAACTCACACTTTTGGGTCCTGTCACTGGATCTAACGCTTTTATCCACTGTGACATGTGTACAACGGCCGAAAAGTTGTGACAAATATGGCAACAAAGATGAGGACAATAGTCCGAATAATGCAAATAGTGTACATAATACCTCATCTCAGAAATATAGACAGATACTGAAGGGCCGAAACGTTGTGATAAATATGGCGACAAAGATGAGGACAATAATCCGAATGATGTAAATAGTGTACATAATACCTCATCTCAGAAATATAGACAGATACGGAAGGGCCGAAACGTTGTAATAAATATGGCAACAAAGATGAGGACAATAGTCCGAATAATGTAAATAGTGTACAAAATACCTCATTTCAGACATATAGACAGATACTACTGGGCCGAAACGTTGTAATAAATATGGCGACAAAGATGAGGACAATAGTCCGAATAATGTAAATAGTGTACATAATACCTCATCTCAGAAATATAGACTGAAACATCAACATAATAGCCACATTTTGTCAAATATGACATCAATATATTAGGTTAGTGCAAAAATAATGACGTAATAATGTCGTTTTTTGACGTGTTTTTTAACATCAAAAAACGACATTATTACGTCATTATTTTTGCACCAACCTAATAATGGTGATATGTTATGAAATATATCATACTCGCTATTCTGTCGCTATTTCCATGGCATGTGTTCTGACGAGCTACAATCCTTCGTCCTACCAGCTCTGACCTTTACAAATGGAATGCTACGTATGCAAGGGTAAAGTATGGTTGCTAAAGGTTTATAATTCCTAGAAATTCATACATAGATGTCCTCAAGGATACATGGCACAGTGGATAAAGGCGTTGGTTAGATCCAGTGACAGGACCCAAACAAAAATAACAAAATATAAACATCGAATAGTTTATCTACAAATCTGAGCAAAATAGTTAACTACATGCGAAATTGGTAAATGTAAAAAAATTAAACAGAAATTTTCTCGGTTCTTTTTTATGAAATTTGTATATATATATATATATATATATATATATATATATAGCTGGCCACTCGTATTCGATATATATATATATATATATATATATATATATATATATATATTGAGGCACCTTTGGAAAGTGCCTGAAAACCATACCACGGGTTGACCCAAGTCTTGTGAGTGAATTTGGGTTGACGGAACTCTTCAGGGCCGTCGATAGCTGTGCTTGTATAAAGCCACAAGTGATCGTGACCGAGGGCTTCAGCGTGCTGCTCTTGTTCAAATTGTTGATCACACTAGATAACACGCTCTCTCCCAGAAACTGTAACTAAGGTCTGCTCATTATAGTTGCAGTATAAACCACAAGTAGGCTCAGTCGGTATTGATCAAACAGAAATGTACCTGAGCGATCGTCTGCAATAGGGATTGGCTAGCAGCTCTAGTGAGGGGTATTCTCGAATACGAGTGGCCAGCTATATATATATATATATATATATATACATGTGTTTGTGTGTATGTGTTTGTAACGGGAATAACACCAAAATTGTCTAAATCGTGTAACAGCATGGGATAATTGTCCATCCCACAAAATGTTTAATATCTAAAAAGCACTAAACTAATTGAGTTTCTTTTTCCATGTTTTCTGATAAAACGTTTAGCCATATTGACTCCATTTGTCGTAAGAATCACTGAAAAAATCCTTTGACTTATTCAGCTAGAAAGAAAACAGGTTAAAATCATTTTGCGTCAGCCCCACTATGTCTTCCCAACTGAGCAATGGTGAGAGGAAAAAGATCATGCAGGCCTTCAGTAATGGAAGCAATATTCATACTCTGGCTTCTATCTTCAATGTTCATTCAAGAACGATCAAAATAACGACGAATAAGCTTTTTAAAAAGCGGGAACAGTAGAGAGGAACACTGGATAAGGGGATCACAAGAGACGAGGGATCACCATTTCAACTTAGAGCTTAGAAAAGATTCAACTCAATCCAAAAGACGTTTGGAACTTGAGATAGGATTTTCACCTATGACAGTCCAAAGATCAGTGAAAAAAAGACTTGAAAATGAAAACATACGTGAAACCTGCGATGAACCTTGTTACTCCAGGACAGAAAGTTAAAAGGTTAGACAGGGGGAAGATCACTTTGAATGGAAATAATATATATATATATATATATATATATATATATATATATATATATATGAACTTTATTTCAACCCTTCATGAGTTTTCGATACTTAGCTGCGATTAATTAATGATGAACATGTCATTTTTGTTTTTGTAAAAGCACGTAAAGAGATAACCTTCTCTCTTTTGTCATATATATAAACACATACACTTTCTGATGAGTGCTTTTACATGTGGGGGTGCTTGTGTGGGCACTTGTTAAGATATGTAATCTATATACATCAAAGCTAATTTGATGGTGTCTATAGATAAAAGATCAAACCTGACAAACATTGGCTTACATAATAAGTGACTAAAATATTAGATAAATTTAAACAGACTAAGATAAGTAGAGTTAAGTGTACTCGGAGATTTATTTTACGAACAAAGAAAGAAAGAAAGAAAGAAAGAAAGAAAGTGTCGCGTTATTGTCTTCTTATCAATAAAACCCAATTAGACATTTGACTCTGAAAAAAACTTTAAAAAAAAGATAGAAATAAAAGTCTTACGTCATTAAACACACGCAGTCTACAAACAAAAGCTTCTAAAATCTCTTTTTACAGTATTTACTGAGTATAAAAGAGCACACCAAAAGCCAGTGTGAGACAGTAACTAGGCGGTTTTAACTGCTTAGAAAAACAGCATTTGAAATTCTAACTTTTACTTAGACTCGAAACTAGAACTCTAGTTGTGAAAATAAGTACGTATCTCTGGAAGCAGGCCATCTAAAATGTTTTTTTTTCCCGCTCAACATAATTCTTTCATTCATAAGAAGACGGAGTAGGCCGTCTGGAGAGCGTACGACAGTCAGCGAATTTAACCTGTGCAAACCCGTTTCAGTGCGATCCACTCTGTCAATACACTGATGAAATGATTAGCTTTCTTTTTGTGAAGAAATTAGTCAACTACATCAGAGGATAGAATTGCGTTTAGACAGGGACGGGGTGGACGTAACAGCATAGTTCGACTCGTAACATGACAGACAGACAAAGAGATAGATAGATAGATAGATAGATAGATAGATAGATAGATAGATAAAATGTTATGAAGACAGATAGATAGATAGATATGAACAGTCGGATATAAATATATTTTGCGGATTATACAGGTAAACACAATTTAATGCTTGTAAGGAAAAGTATAAAGAATGCATTACTTCAATTTTCTATATCGTAAGACAGAAAGTATGGTTTTTAGCAAGACGGGCCGCCAAAGATGCAATCTACAAAGTGAAGATATCTAAAGAATGTACAAACGTTTTACTGCCTGGGAAGTGCAACAACATATGGCGAAAACTGTGACACAGAAATTCGCTGGTGCACTGGAAAAAAACAAAGATGCTTCCCAAGCTAAAGAAAGTATTTAGAGACAGGAAAATTTCTTTAGAATCAAATAAAAATACCTTGGACTGAACATGTGAGCAACGAGGAAGTTTTAAGTCTGCAGTTGGAGATTCGTCTTCAGCTGTACTGGTCAAACTCTCTGCCTCCGGGCAGAGAGGATCCTCAGACGAGGCTATATCGAAGGGCAGTCTCGTCTCGGGAAATAGCTACCCGACCCCGTTTTATATGTGGCCTACGGGGAATTTTTAGCTGAGCCTACGAGCTCGGCTTACCCCACATTAAATTCGGCCTTGTACAACTTCTGACCGCGTGGGGCAGTTGGTAGTTACCGTCGGCCAATCTGCAATTTTATCGGTCCTGACATTGTATCTCGGTTTCAGTCACTTTCCCACCGCAATAACTTCCCTGTGCCTTCACTATAAATATTTTCATGGTAATTGTTCTGAGGAACTTTCGTCTATGGTACCAAAATTTTATGAATTTAAACGCAGTACTAGATTGGCGGCAAGGTCTCATCTTTTTTCAGTTGACATGCTTAGATGTTAACAGTTGCTTCTTCTCGCACGTCTGGCTTGTGGAAATCTTTTCCAGCTTCCAGTCAACTTTCATCTTCAATAATTTAAATGCAATGTCAATCGTTATCTTCTGTCTTCATAATTTCTGTTCTTTTAGTGTTTTCGATCCTTAATAATATCTGAAATGTTATCAGTCCTGACATTGTATCTCGGTTTTAGTCACTTTCCTACCGCTGTAACGTAGCTTCTCTGTACATTTTCTATAAATATTTTCATGGCAATTGCTCTGATGAGCTTTCCACTTCGGTAAGTAAGAATGTGTTGTTTTGGTGTAAGGAATTCTGTGGTATGTTTGGGTCAGTAATCGTGGTTAGAGAAGTTTAGGATAAGACAGATTGAAGACCAGCCTTCACCTATCTCTCCAATTTGGCTTTTTGCCACAATTTTGTATTAAAACAAAATAAATATTGCTTTCTCCTTTGTTACGTAGACTTTATTTTGGTAATAAAAATGAAATTTTCATGCTGTTCTCGGAAATTATTGCATAATTTAAATAAAACAAAACTGGCCGTTGTTTAATAAACTGTGAGGTGAACTTTGACATTTTACTTCTTCGAATAGATATGATGTCATGGATTTTTTTTTTCCTGATCAGTGCTGTTTGATTTGGTCATTTTCCGATAATTATCAGTGGGTAGTGATAAGGATCGGGTGAAAACACGGAAAGAAAATGGGACAAAACTTAAGAGATAAAATAATTATAAAACCATTGCTCTCATTTCCTGGAGATCGTCAGTTCGATCCCTGGGTCAAGTAGAGGAGGAGTATTTTGCAGAAAACAGAATAAAAACAGATGGAAAAAAAGGTGATAAATCCTTTAAAAAATATGCTGGTTGGGACAAAAAAACAAAGAAATGGAATGTCCCCCATTCCTCTGCCCCCACCCCGGAAAAATGATGGGGTGATATTACCCTACTTAGTTTGACAGGGAACTTCTTTTAACGCTCGCCAAGTGGCGTTGTATAAAAGGAAAGGACACAGAGCCCTTCTTATTCTTATTCTGCTTCCTCTTCCTCCTCCTCCTCCTCCTCCTCCTTCTTCTTCTTTTGCTCTTCAACCGCAAGATGCCGTGGTGACAAAACGTGTCACTTTCCCATTCCGGGAACTTTTAGCCTCCTAAATACGTGACGCATCACATACAACACAATACCATCACTACACTATCACTTGTTCGGGAAAAAAAAAACTAAAGTGAATACCATATTATCTATTTTTAAGCACTAAAAGCAAGCATATTAAAAAGAAGTCAATAACAAAAAAAGAAACAATTCATAACATAAAACGCGGTAACAAAAATATATATATATCAGTCCTTTCTTGTCGGAACAAATATCAAGGACAAAAACAATGTACACAGAGTCTAAAAATATACAACACCAGACTAGTGTTATATGTAAACAACAAAATATAACTTTAAAGGCTAATTATCTTTAAAAACCCACCAATCATGCTTACCGGTAAATGGTTGGTAGGACTTAATGCAGGTTTTTCAAACTGTGGGTCCGACACTTCAATGGGTCACGAGATAAATAAAATGGGTCGCGGAAAAAAAAAAGACGGGAAATATACACAAGTGGGAGCAAATTGCAGAATATAATCAACTCTAAATGTCGCACAGCAGTCATAAATCATCGCTATATATATATATATATATATATATATATATATATATATATATATATATATATATATATATATATATATATATATATATATATATATATATATATATATATATATATATATATATATATATATATATATATATATATATATATATATATATATATATATATATATACACACACACACACGCTGGAGTAATGGATAGCGGCTTGGATTGAGGAATCGGAGAGCCGAGTTCGAATTCCAGTCGAATCCACTTACATTCAATTACGTGCTAATACCCTTGGAAAAGGTGTGACTCCTCTTCTTCTCCCTCCAGCTATGAATAAATAGCAGGGCAAACTGGGCTCTATAGCCTTGGATGGCAACTGGTCTAGGAGAAGGACAACTCTGAATTCAAAACCTGCGGAGGGTCGTCTGGGGACCTTGTGGCACTTAGTGCACTAGGTCTCTGATTTCGGCCCTTCAAAAAGTGTGGATGGTCCTGCATGAAACTTTCGCCACTATAATCAAATCTCATGTGCTGTTGTCGGGCTGTCGGTTTCCTGGGAACTGATCTGCTCAACCCTCATACGTCGAATTTATATACTCTATTTTCATTGAGTTTATGTACCTTGTTCGTCAAGTTCGTTGCGGACTGAGTGATGCCATTTCTCTCTCACAAAGAGACATCATGCCAAAATTTGTTCGTCTCCGTGGGGGTGAAAGCCGTAAAGATTGTTGAATAATTCAGTCGTATCTCAAAATGCTATTTTCATGAACGTTGTATCTTAAAAGTAATCAACGTTTGTTTGCTACGGTTATCATTTTTGATAACCGTAGCAAACAAACGTTGACTACTTTTAAGATACTTATAAAAAGATGAAATTTCCTTTCAAAATTGTTTTTCTAAAAGTAATAATTTTATCTTCATACAAATAGATAATGCAAGTAGATACATGCAATTCCAATATGTACGAATCATAAGAAATATACATATAAATTGTTGATTGTATAATAAATGAACCTAGTAAACAGAGTTTGTCTTTGATTTATTACATATAGGTCTAATGGGTTCCAATGCTGATATGGTCCAGTTCCTTGTACCACGGTGATAGTCCAAGGGTAGAACCAATAAAGAAGAACTCGAAGGCGGATATGGAATAACACAGATATATTACAAACAGGAATATATACAGAGAAGAAGAAAGTACGAACAATCAGGTTTAGTAGTAATTGTCTGAACGCGACTGTTTCGGACTGCCTCGACTGACTGACTCGCTCGCTCTGACTGACAGACTACTGACGGACTTCACTCCAGACTTCAGGCTGAACTCAGACTTCAAACGGAACTCCCTGCTTCCTCTTGGGGCGCACTATTTATTACGTATGGAATAGTCCATTATGTTATTATGGGTAAGGTCCCATAACAAATGCAAAACAAGATTTTCACAAGAAAATGAGAAAATGAGAAAAAAACACTTTTAAGGAGAGAGAACATTAAAAGAATAGGAACTAATAAGACAGTAGATAACGATTGGCATTGCATTAAAATTTTTGAAGATCAAATTTGATTCGGAAGCAAGAAGCCAGAAGAGAGTTCTAGTAGCAAGACGTACGATAGAAAAAACTGTTAGCATAGAACTTACGGTTTTAATTAGATAATTCAAATTTAAATTGATGAAACCTAGTTGCTAATGCAGTATTGTAGTTAGATTCATAAAGTTTAGGTACCATAGAGGGAAATGCATCAGAACAATTACCATAAAAGTATTTATAGTAAAGGTTTTACAGGATGTATGTTAGTAAAATTTGTGGTGGAAAATATATAAAAGCCATATAAATATTTAAAATTTATTTTGTATTCTAATTTATAATGTAAGGTTGATATAGTTAAGTAGTTGTTTTTTGGGGTTTTTTGTATGTTTTTTCTTCTTTGTCTTTTGTCTTTTATTTACGTACTATGTTTAATTTGTTTTAAATATGCGATTTCATTCAAAATGCCATAAAGTTTGAAATGCTACAATGTATCTAAAATATGTTTATATCTTGTCGCGTTATATTTCCGTTTAATTTTGAATTCTCCATTTTAATATATCTTCATTGGCCCTAAAAATGGTACCAACAATTTCTCATATCTTATTTTATTCTCCTTCCTTTTCCTTTTTTCTTTAAAAAATATATATATAACCCCACAAACCAGGACCTACCCACATTTCTCATCCACACAAGACAGGCATGCTTACGGAGGTGTTGAGGCCTCATACATATACACACACCCACACGAATATGTACGCTTACACACATCGTACTCACTCACTCCTTAAGACCCAAATAACACACACACACTTAACAGAGATACATCCCCTTTCCAGAAATCAATAAAACTGTCAAAATGACCAAGGGAATTCAGAGCAGCATGAATCCATCCAGGCCTTATCTTAAATAACTTAAAAAAGAATGCTTGACCAACACAGGGTCTGACCAAAATTCATGTTAAAAAAATAAAAACAACAAATGAAAACTACAGACAAAAGTTCATTTTCTTCATCAAGACATTCATTTCTGTAATTCACTGCTACCAGCAAGCAGAAACATTTTTTTTCCTGATGATGGCCATGTTGGCCGAAACTAGTCGAGGAATCTAACTGAAATAATAATAAAAACGAAGGAATATTAATATACAACCCAGGGTGTCTGAAGATTTTAATTTTTTGATATTTTTTATTGTTCAAGATATATATATATATATATATATATATATATATATATATATATATATATATATATAAGGCAAGAAAATGTCCTACTTCAACAAACAAGAAAATGCCACTATAAGCTGATGACTATCGTAACAAATTGTTAACCTAATATCATTACAAGTGAGAAATATTGTCTCGGGGAGTTGGTTAACCTCGAGGAACTGACAACTGCAAGGATGGATGTTCCCCTGAACTCTGTTAAGGTCTGAGGTCAAAAGTTATCATTATCCTGCTGTGGGTGGTATTCCTTTGTGGGATTTCCTAACCTTGTCTGTCAGGAATCCGCTCTTAAGGCCTTGCTAGGTGGCGTTGAAATAGCAGTATAAGAGGAAAAGGTACAAACCTTGTCAACCACCATAATGACAGGAAACATCTCGTTTTCCTTCTGGGTAACTTCTGAATCCCCAGGCTTTTCAAAAAACCTCATGCGACCACAATAATATCTCTACTGCAACTAATCACATCGATATTTTAAAAGAGGGCTCAATACAGAGTAGAGCTAATTGTTATTTATTTTAGGATATTAAAACAAAAATTGTTAAAAATCGCTACACAATTACAATTATGTTTCAACACTGCAAATGTGTCTCCACGGGCGATGGTAAACTACACGCGTGTGAACGATTATTTTAATTTCAAAAAGTAGAATACTTCCTCTTTTTTCTCGAGAAAAGAAAAAGAATTAAAAGTAGGCTTGTGAGCTTTACCATGATTAACCAATCGAATGTGACCTACGCTAAATTCAAACTCACCGAAAAAATGATTATATAGGTCATGACGCGAAGTTGTCAGCATATAAATCCTAAACAATTTCATTATGGACATATACAAATGTTTACATTATTTCGTAAATTATTTTGGAATCTGGTGTTCAATTTTCCTAAGAAGTAAAAACGAAAGAGGTAGGGAGGTAACTTAACATAATGCTAATAAGTTATATGCTCGGTCAACTACCTACATAAAATTTTGTATTTGATAAATAAAAGGTCCTTTTAAGAAACTTAACCGTTTGAAAAAAAATCATAAATACAAAACTCCTTTGACAAATATGCAACCGTTAAGTAAAGAGCATACATATAAGATGTTAATAATACTAATTGATCAATGCAAGATGTTAATAATACTAACTAATCAATGCAAGATGTTAATAATACTAATTGATCAATGCAAGATGTTAACAATACTAATTGATCAATGCAAGATGTTAATAATACTAACTAATCCATGCAAGATGTTAATAATACTAATTGATCAATGCAAGATGTTAATAATACTAACTAATCAATGCAAGATGTTAATAATACTAATTGATCAATGCAAGATGTTAACAATACTAATTGATCAATGCAAGATGTTAATAATACTAACTAATCCATGCAAGATGTTAATAATACTAATTGATCAATGCAAGATGTTAATAATACTAACTAATCAATGCAAGATGTTAATAATACTAATTGATCAATGCAAGATGTTAACAATACTAATTGATCAATGCAAGATGTTAATAATACTAACTAATCCATGCAAGATGTTAATAATACTAATTGATCAATGCAAGATGTTAATAATACTAACTAATCAATGCAAGATGTTAATAATACTAATTGATCAATGCAAGATGTTAACAATACTAATTGATCAATGCAAGATGTTAATAATACTAACTAATCCATGCAAGATGTTAATAATACTAATTGATCAATGCAAGATGTTAATAATACTAACTAATCAATGCAAGATGTTAATAATACTAATTGATCAATGCAAGATGTTAACAATACTAATTGATCAATGCAAGATGTTAATAATACTAACTAATCCATGCAAGATGTTAATAATACTAATTGATCAATGCAAGATGTTAATAATACTAACTAATCAATGCAAGATGTTAATAATACTAATTGATCAATGCAAGATGTTAACAATACTAATTGATCAATGCAAGATGTTAATAATACTAACTAATCCATGCAAGATGTTAATAATACTAATTGATCAATGCAAGATGTTAATAATACTAACTAATCAATGCAAGATGTTAATAATACTAATTGATCAATGCAAGATGTTAACAATACTAATTGATCAATGCAAGATGTTAATAATACTAACTAATCCATGCAAGATGTTAATAATACTAATTGATCAATGCAAGATGTTAATAATACTAACTAATCAATGCAAGATGTTAATAATACTAATTGATCAATGCAAGATGTTAACAATACTAATTGATCAATGCAAGATGTTAATAATACTAACTAATCCATGCAAGATGTTAATAATACTAATTGATCAATGCAAGATGTTAATAATACTAACTAATCAATGCAAGATGTTAATAATACTAATTGATCAATGCAAGATGTTAACAATACTAATTGATCAATGCAAGATGTTAATAATACTAACTAATCCATGCAAGATGTTAATAATACTAATTGATCAATGCAAGATGTTAATAATACTAGCTAAACACCTGTACATTCATATAAGATGTTAATAATGGTAATACCAGATGCTCTAAGCTTGTATTGTGCTTTACTTTACTTTACTTTACTTTGGGACTGACAACGAATACGAAGAATACTTTTAATACAATTAAGATATTTATTTACAAGAAATACAATCGTTAAAACACGAGATTACAATTAAAGTTCTCGTTTTGGGAGCGCTCTCCGACAAAATAAGTCCTATGACAAGTGGAAAGTTTGTATTTTGCTGCAATTGTCTGCTCCTAAGTCAGTCACCTCTCTATTGACAATATTGGTTGGGCAACTATGTATCAAGCTGTCGCCTCTTCGTTGCTTCTCGTTGAGAGACCTAAATTGTCCTCGTCACGGCCCCAGGCCATCACTTTTTTTTAGCCTAAACTACGCCCCGATGCTTCATTAACTAACATCCTGATCGCCTGGGTTCATCTTTCAAGATACAAGGAAAGCAAAAATGAAAAATAAACATGACAAAAAAGATGTTTTGTAATTACAGTGTAACCCGGATATAAGAGACCATGATATAAGAGAAACCCTGATATAAGAGAGATTTTCTCTGGTCCCAAATTAGAGCCTGTGTTAATGTAAACAAAATAGACCAAACCCGGATATAAGAGAAACCCGCATATAAGAGATTTCTTCTTCTTATATCCGGGTTACACTGTAGAAGCAAATATGGTAAAAGGAAAAAAAAATGAATAAAAAATTACCTAAAGGAAGGAAAGAAGAAAGGGACGAAAAATAAACGAATCAAGAAATACTCAAATAAATCAATGAAAATTAATATTTTAAGAAAGTTTTTATTTTGGTTTTCATAATGTCTTTTTTTAATATTATTTTACGAGGAAAGATATATATAGAGAATATGTAAGGCGGACTTACACATCTGGTGAGTGAACTAAGGTTAGGTAAATTGTAACCTAAAGACCTCGGCAACTCGTACCGTTGATATACCCATCTGGTGAGTGAAATAGAGCGAGGTAACTTGTACCCTAAAGCCCTCAACAACTCGTACCGTGGACATACTCACCTAGTAAGTGAAATAGAGCGAGGTAGCTTGTACCCTAAAGCCCTCAGCAACTCGTACCGTGGACATACCGACCTGGTAAGTGAAATAGAGCGAGGTAGCTTGTACCCTAAAGCCCGCAGTAACTCGTACCGTGGACATACCCATCTGAGGAGTGAAATAGGTCTAGGTAGCGTGTACCCTAAAGCCCTTCGCAACTTGTACTGTGGGCATCTGGTGAGTAAAATAGGTCTAGGTAGCTTGTACCCTAAAGCTCTCCGCAACTGGTACCATGGATATACCCATCTGGTGAGTGAAATAGAGCTAGGTAGCTTTTACCCTAAAGCCCACAGCAACGGGCACCATGGACATATCCATCTGGTGAGTGAAATAGGGCTAGGTAGCTTGCACTCTAAAGCCCTCGGCAGCTGGTACCATGGACATACCAGAGCTAGGTGGCTTGTACCTGTAAAAAAACCTCGGCACCTAGTACCGTTGGCGGCAGAGAGAATTTCTCCTGTGTTACTTCGGAGCAGGTCTAGTCCATTCTCTGTTGGTGGTGAGCCTTTTCTGAACGCGCATGGTTTTTATTAACCAAAGAGAGACCGCCTAACATCACGTGACAAATCTCTCTATATAGGAGCAGACGAATTTTTCAAACCCAACACTTGGATGTGCAGGTGCTATAATGAATAATGACTTGGAATTGCTAATTGGAGTGCTGAGTTTCAATTCTAGTTCGGTTCGTTATATACGTTTACGCATACTCTTGGGAAAGGTATGAATCCACCTATACTTCCCCAGCTATGGGTTAATTAGTAAAACTTGTCTCACTAAACTTATATAAACAAATTCTTACAATATAAAAATATTTTCTGACTTTAAAGAACCTGAAAACGGTTGATAAGCCATATAAACGAATCAGTCAACAAAATATATAGCTTTCAACAACACAAGAAAAACAACTTTCAACAAATGAGACTTCCCTTAACGTCCGCTAGGTGGCGTTGTACAAAGCAGTATAAAACGAAAGGACATGTTTCTTTAAAAAACTTGTAATGATATTGCAGTGCCAGTTTGTTACGAGACGTCAGTTTATAGCGGCATTGTCTAATTCGAAAGGACTCCCCCTCTCTTTCTCTCTCTTTCTCTCTCTCTCCACACACCCACACACGCACACACACACACACACATATATATCTTTCTCTTTTCAGTTACAGGATGCCGTGGTGACAAGACGTGTCTCATTTCCCCTCTAAGGAATTCATTCCTCAGGTATACAACGTGTCACATAGCGAAGCGCGCATAGCTTAATGACACTACCCTGCAATGTTTATCTCTTTAAGTCTAGGGTCAATCAATATCTATCCTTCATATCCTCAAAATCTTCTTTTTCTACTCCCTCTTCTTACATTCATATCACACACCTCATTCAGTAGTCTTATATCTTGAGTGGCTCTTGAGGCTTGCAGTGGGTGAACATTAGTATAAAAAAAAGAAAACCTTGTTTTTTTGGGTTGGAGGCTATGTTATACTTAATTATATTCAGCACAATTCTTACTTATGGGATAATTACCTTTACGCCCGCCAATCATTCCTTCTGCTTACAGAGAGATGGCTGGTAGGACTTAATGTACACAGATTCCAACACTCTCAACTGAGACTCAGTGCTGAGTAAGGCTAATTCTTATTTTCACTAGGAAGTGTTGGAATCTGTGGCTTCCATTGCAAGTAGGGTTTTTTTTACAAGATGAAATTGCCAGCCAATGCTAGAAAGCACAGTCTGCTTTACTATTTGACCCATAGCTGGTGGAAGAAGAAATGGATTCACAAATTTCACAAGAGGACTTGTGCCGCCTCGGCTGGAATACCGATCCCATTTTCCGCGGCAAAAGATGCGCACGTTCAAATCTGAAACAACTGTAGTTGTAGTAAAATTCAAAATAGAAACGCTGTTTGATGTCCAAAGAAGAAACCAGTCACTGAGTAAAATATTTAGTTCACTTTAACTCTCGCCGATTGTATTTTCTTAATAATTCATGACGTTGACGATTATAATAGAAAACTCCGATAAATATAATTAGACAAAAAAATAAAATCCTTTAGGAAAATAAAACACTCAGGTTCGAGGCTAAAGCAACAAAAATGCTTGAAAGAAAACACTCGGTTCGAGGTTAAAACGACAAAGGCGTTTTAAAAAAAAATATTCAGTTCGAGGCTAAAGTGAGAAATTGCTTGAAAGAAACACTCGGTTCGAGTCTAAAGCAACAAAAGTGTTTGAAAGAAAACAATGAGTTCGAGGTTAAAGCGTCAAAGTGCTTCAAAGAAAACACTTCGTTCGAGAGTAAAACAGCAAATGTTCTTGAATGAAAACGCTCGGTTCGAGGCTAAAGCAAGAAAAATGCTTGATAGAAAACACTCGGTCCAAAGCTAAAGCAATAAAAGTGCTTGAAAGCTAATTTTGCAGGTCTTAACTAGTAACTTCGATTTTCACTAGATGTCTCTCTACTGTGATTATTTACAAAGCGTAGCGTTTTTTTATGATTTCTGATATAAAGCACTTTTAATTATTCTTATAATTGTCACTTTTATCACAAATTGTCTGCTTTGAATACACAACGAGTGTTAAAGTGGCGTGAAGTGACAATAGAAATGTTGCTTCAAACAAGGCTTGAACTCGAATCTCATGTCCAAGTCACAAAACAGTAACTATAGTAACATAAAAAAAATTGTAAAGAGAAAAATGAATAGAAAAAAAATATAAACCATGTTAAATCTTTTTTAATGATTGCAAGAGAATAAACCGGTTGAAATATGTACAATTTACTTGCCTATGAATAATCACCTAATAATGGTGATCGGTAAATTTTGAAAATCCAATCTAATCATGAAGTACTGTATATCAGGGAATGGCAAACCTTTGCTAATTATGTGGCAATTTAGGGTTTTAAAATCATTCAGTGTGCCAACAGCATATGTATTTTTTATACAAGTTAAGGTCAATATACCTGTTATACAATATATTTCATATAGTAATTATATGGTATATATACTTTAGCATCTATTAAAATTGAAACAGCTAAACATCTTCTTTGCGTTGTAGTAGTTATTGCTTCGGACTTCGTGATATTTTCGGGTGCGTGCCATTGGAAATTACTTGGCGTGCCACGTGTGGCGCGCGTGCTGTAAGTTGCCGATCCCTAGTCTAACTTTCTTTCACCGATCAATTATATATATATATATATATATATATATATATATATATATATATATATATATATATATATATATATATATTGATCTGCCATAATCGGCATCTCACAGTTGTGTACTTAGCCAGCTGTTCTCGCAATCCCTTATTACTATTCTGAATTCGATCCTCACTGGGCGCTCCTCACTTGTATATACATAATTAGCAGAAGGTTGCTGACCCTTTGATTACCACGGGTAGAATCTACAATGTTATTGGTCTTGATCTGGCACTCTGATCAGCAACCTTTTGCTAATTATGTGCCGACTTAGGATTTTAAAATCATTCAATGTGCCAACAGAATTCGTATTTTTATCCAAGCCAAGGTCAATATACCTGTTCTACAATATATAGTAATACATAGTATATATACTTTAGTATATATTCAAATTGAAACAGCTAAATATCTTCTTTTCGTTGTAGTTATTGGTTCGGACTTCGTGATGCCATTTGCGGCTGCATTCCATCGGAAATTGCTTGGCATGCCGCGTATGGCACACGTGCCATATGTTGCCGACCACCTCCAGTATATGACCTGCACTCTCCCCACCAAAATGGCTCAACGATATCCACCGGATTATTGTTGTGGTTATCGCAACGCTTCGGTCGTTATACAGACCAGCCTTCATCAGGTGCTTATCGATCCGGGTAACCTTCAGGGAATTTCGAATTCAACCACTTTTATAACCTATGTGCGGGTGGTGTAATGGATTACGGAAGAACCGAGTTCGAATTCCAATAGAGTTCGTTACATTCACTTATGTGCAAACACCCTGAGGAAAGGTATGAATCCGTCTCCTCCCCCATCTATGGGTTAAATAGTAGGACATGCATCTGTAAAAATTATTGTTATTGTCAAAAAATTCTCAATTCACAAAAATATTCATACAATCCCAAATATATTTCCGCTTTAAATAACACACGAAGGGTTGATAAACCGTAAAAATAAAACAAATCAATCAAAACAAAATTATTTAATCTATTTTCTCGTTACATTTTTTTAACTTTTCACCCCAAGTCAGGCGGGAGTGCCACTAGCACGCAAGGGGTTAGAGAGCAAGAGTAAAGAGGCGTGAAAGAGGAAAGGGTGAAGAAAAGGATGGAATCTGGAGATGTCGATTGACTTTGCATTTGTATAGTTGGAGAGTATAGCTATCAGAGAAGCAAGTAAGAGGAAGGTAGTTCCACTGACGTGAAGTGCGAGACATGAAGCTATTGGAGTAGAAGAGACGGCTACATTTAACCGTTTCGACAGTGAAATGGTCGGATTGAGATGCCGACCTAGTGGCACGTTTAAATTCATGCAGTTTGGGAACTAGTGAAAATAGCTCGTTGGAGCAGTTACCGTGAAAGTATTTGTAGACAAGAGGGAGGCGACGGCGCGTCTGTGAGAGAGCGACTGTAAACGAGGGATATCTCATCTAGTTCTGAGTACTGCTCAATTATTATTCGTCGCGTTACCCTCTGAGTTGCGAGTGGCTAATTTCACAAACCAACGATTTAATCCGCTAGGCTATTGTCACGTGGGACAATTCTGAGTGGAGAAAGAAAATAAATGGTAAAATTCGAAATATTCCTGAAGTTTACCCCGATCGATTAGCACCTGATGAAGGCCAGAGGATACAAACACCGAAACGTCCTGATAAAGATGAGGATATTACTCTGAATGTAAATAATGTAACACTTCATCCCAGAAATCCAGACAGAAAATACCCATGAATTTTATATACGGAATTGAGGCATCTAGTAAGTCAGTGTTTACCAAGAAGCCGGAGACGATAGGGTTTGTATCTTTACTAACTCCATAATAGGGTTGGATGCTCGTTTTCCAAGAATGTCTATCTGCTAGGTTGGCTAGCTAATCCCTTTCACAGACGTCTGTTCAGGCATATATATCTTTGCTCGACACCAACAGTTACAGTTCCTGGGAGATAATGCATTATATGGTATAATTGCTAGTTTGAACAAAGCCAGTACACTCAAACCCTCGGTCACAATGGCTTGTGACTTCGTGCTATCAACAGTTTCTGAACAGTTTCGTCGACTCAGTTTCCTTCACAAGGCTTGGGGTTCAACCCGTGTGGTGTGGCCTTCCCAACGGCGCTGCACCCTGGAAATAATATAATATCGTCTCAATATAATATCGGCCGATATTATCAAGTAGTCGGCAAATCGACCATACTGAGATTTGAACCTGAGTTCCATGGTTGAACTGCTAACGTTCTAACCACTCGGTCAAGCGCCCACTAATTCCCTAATATTAAATGTAAATGGGGGAGATCTTATATATGTTACAAGCGGTACGCGTAAGTGTCTAATAGACGGTCAGATGCTTATTGTTTTAAGGAAATTTTCCAACCCTCCCCTCGATTGTACTAACCTCATTTATTAATTTCGCACTTTTTATCCATATAAATGATTTTCTGATCCCCTTTTAAGACCCCCTCCCATTTATCATTTCACCCTAAGGAAGGCAATAAAGCCACTAAGACGCAAGAGGGTTACTAAGTGTAAAAGAATAAAAAAACGCATTAATAAAAAACGAGATTAATAACAGAAGAGTAATAAAGAAGACGGTAGGTGACGATTGACATTGCATTTAATTTTTTGAAGATCAAAGTTGGCCGGAAAGCAAGGAGATGGAAGAGAGTTCCACAGGCGAAAAGTGCTAGAGAAGAAACTGTTAACAAAGAACTTACGGTTACATCTAGCCAATTAAATTGTAAAATGATGAGACCTTACCGCCAATCTAGTACTGCACTTAAATTCATAAAGTCTAGCTACCATAGTACAAAGTTCATCAGAACAATTACCACAACTGTAATTAAAGAAAGGGCACAGGGAAGCTACGTTACGTCACTGGGAATGTGACTGAAGCCAGAGTGCCAGATCAAGACCAATAACATTGTAGATTCTTCTTCAGATTTTATCAAGAATCTCTAAATACAGGAGAACGAGACCATATGTGTCAGCAATATTGTAAACATGGACGAATGGTATACTTATACATATGTAAGATAGATTCAGGAGAGAAAAATTGTCAAGCACAGTGAACCAACTTTCTTAGCTGCAGAATTAGCAATTTGAGTCAATATAATCTTTCTACTTCTTGCCAGCTGAGAATGTTAACCCGAGAAGGCACACAAATCACTCTCCAGGAGGTTAGCATCAGCCATGCTGATGGAAGAGAGAAAGGGGTCTCTCATAATGATTAATAGAGAGATGTTTTGTTTTGGAGGCGTTAAAATTAACAAGTCATTCCTTGCCCCAGTTAACAGCATATTTTAGATCATTTTGGGGATCAGGTACCAATTTGACCTTATCAAACTGATCAAACTTCTTTTGTACGTCTTAGAGTTGCTTTTAACACAATCTTCGTTGTATACTCTCCGACGTTTAATGTAGAAATAAATGGTAGCCCAGGAGCTCATCTTTCATGAGTGAAGCCTTAACCAATGCTGCTATGAAAGTCTGTGGCTGAACAAGACAAAAAATATTGCCTGATTGCTATTTCTTTACTCCAAAGCCTTTGTTTTCATTTAGTAGCAGTGAGGTATTTTTAGAACCTATTTTATTGCTAGGACGTATAATGAGGAAAGAGGGCTTGGAAAAACGAACACTCATCGGAAATATTGAAAGCAGGAGAGGCAGAGGGAAACATCAGTTAACCTGCGTTATGAGTTTGCGTGAATGGACGGCAAAGCAACGACAAAGAGGAGTGTTAAAGAATCAGACGGTGCTTAGAGCTACAAGGGACAGGAAGTTGTGGAGAACCACGACATACCTAAAGAGATAAGATGCATGAAAGACAATTCTTCACCTTATTTTTGCATTTCTCATAACTTCAACAACAAATGAATATCGTAGGTAACTCGCCGTAGTATATCCACTACGCCACAGCGAAATACCCCAAATAGTGTAGTCTGGCACAAGGTCCCAATAAGCGCAAATCCATGAGGACGGAACACACATTCATTTATAATATGACATTTTTAGGAGATTATTAGTTACGAGAACGTTTTAAGGAAACTGGGAACAAAAAGGGCGCGTGAGGAAAGAAAGCTTGGAAAATTTAACATTCGCAGGATATATTAAAGTCAAAGAGAAACAGTAAGTAATCTATCTAACAAGCTTGTGTAAATGGATGACAGAACACGGAGGGATAGTAAGGGTACAAACATTACTTAGAGCTACAAAGGATAGGAAGTTGTGGAGAACCATGACCGTCTGTCCTGAAGGGAAACGAGACAAAACAAGAAGAACCCTCGCTCTACAAAGCTATGTCTGTTTATTAAGAATGGCACAAGGTCACGAATGTGGAACGCTCTGTGATAATCGAATTCATTTCAAGAGGAATAGGCTGCTAGATGATTGAGTTAACTAACAACCACGACGCCATGGCTGGTCATTCAATAAGTGGGAAGATTATATTACGCCAATCTTCGAAATACGTTAGGGAGAACCTGTCTTCCTTGAAAATCAGCGTTCAAAATCATGGTATTTGAATAAATGTAAATAAATAGGAAGATTGTATTACGCCAATCTTCGAAGTACGTTAAGGGGAACCTGTCTTCCTCTTTGAAAATCAGCGTTCAAAATCATGGAATTTAAATATTGTATTTTACGCTAATATTCGAAGTACGTCAGGGAAAACCAGTCTGCCTTGAAAATGAGCTTTCAACGTCTGGACTAGAGCAATGTCACCTAGTATTGATAGGACTGTTGCTGTGTAGAAAATGATGGTTAAAACTCGTACAATCGTAACAATTTGATTTAAATTTTAAATAATCTAAACAATTTTTGTTTGTTTTGTTTTGTTGCTGTTTCGAATCGATCAGAGTGGGTCATTCATTACTCATTATTATCTAATTTTATCTCTATTAACAAAATCACTGGTTAACTTTGTAGTAATGATTTTTTTAAATTTTGGTATAAACAATTGAAGAATGAAGGAGAAAAATTCTTTTTTGATCTTTTCCGTTTTTTAATGACTAAACTTTTAGTCGTCTAAAATTTTGGTTTTTCCAAAACAAAGGTGGACCTTTTATCAAATCGAAACATGTACACTACATATAAACAAACAGGCTTTTCCTTTTCTTTTCTTTTTTTTTTTTTTTTTTTTGTTTTTGAGTATATCGGAATTTTGGGCTAAATGCGCGTGTTTAAATCTATAAGCGAATCTGGAAGACGTAAACAGGCTTCCGCTCAGTTCTTTCTTTTGTAAGGTTCATTCTTAATGAAACTGTGTAAATTTGGGAACTTTGAACAATGTACAAAATCTTCAATGTTCATTCTTGGACACGTGAAAAGAAATGAAGAAAAAATTAGATAAATATTTACAATATAGTAGTACTAAATATTCGCACAGGTAAACGAAAAGTAGATTTTTAAAATATAGAAGAGAATTGCGGTCGATACTTACTGATAGTAGTAACTTATTAAGTAGTGTGTCTCATGCACCAGCAAGTGTTACTAATAAAAGTGTTTTATTTCGTTATTAATAAAAAAAAATCAACGCAATTAAGAGATCAAAGTAGGCGGAGCGTACGCTGAATATGGGTGGCGTTTTTTGTTTATTTATTTACCTACTGTAATTTACCAATTTTCTCTCTTTTATTGTTATTTTTTATTAATCTCTGAAAGGTAAGCAGAGAACGTACGTCGTAAATTAGTCATGTTTTTTAAGCTACACTCATTGCAATTTTGTTTCGTTTTTCTGTTGTTTTTATTTTTATTTATTTATTTTTTATTTTATTTCATTTTTTTATTTTTATTTATTTATTTATTTATTTATTTTTTTGTCTTTGCATGGGGTGGGTTACCCGCTGTTTCTCTCTGCTCCTACCGCCCTGGTTATGACGATAAACAACATCCGCGTCCTGGGTAAGACGATAAACTACGTCCAACTGCAAGGTCTCTGATCAGGATGTTTTGAGGAGCGTGGAACCACCTCTTAATTGCTGGCGTTCCCATGGCCACCCTGACCCGGGGTGGTAGCACCTGTTAGGGTCCTAGCTATGGGCAAATAGTTGACACACAAACTTGTGTAAAAATAGGTTTTAAAACCAGATATAATTTGTAATAAAAAATAAAAAATATTACGAGCAAAAAATTTTCAAGGAAAAATTATTATTATTAAAAAAAAGTACTAGCAATACAAACAGCTATACATTTTTGGAAAATAATATGACCAGCTATAGATTTCTTCAAGGAAAAATATTCCCAGAAAATAGAGTTTTGAAGAAGAACAAATTACCAGCAATAAAAATTTTGTCGGCATTAAATAACCCATTGAGGTTGATATGCCGTAAAACAAACCAAACCAAACCAAACGAATCTCTGCTCATAAATGGATAGCCGAACAGAGCCCCGAAAGGGTTGTGAAAAGCAGGTTTTAGGTTACCAGTATATTACGGGAGTCATTTGTTTGTAGCAGCATCGCCTCTTTTGTTGAAGAGGGATATTTTCTTGTGTTGGAAGAGGAGACAGTGACGAATCTACTTAGATCACTCTGTACAAGGCCCAGGAACCACTCGAGGTAGAGGGTTACGTTAAAAAGGTTAGCGTATACGGATCGGAGGGGAAGATAACTGTTAACTCAAGATTGTAGTGGTCGGGGAAACATCTTCTTGGAAAGTTGGTTCCAGTGGTTCACGGGAAGAAGCTACTCGAGTGAAACTTACTTATCAACGATGGAATGCGAAGGGAATGTGGGTGGTTTGCTACAATGTGAGTGGCATGGCGGTGTCCTGGACCTGAAGGTTAGAACTGGCGTAACCAAGGAATGCAGTTCGTCCGAGCATTTTCCATGGAATTAGCGATAGAGCAGCGAGAGGGTGGCCATATCCCGCCTCGGAGAAGTTCAAGGTTGGAAAAAAAATCTTCAACAAGGACTCGGAGACGCTTTTGAACTCTATCAAGACTGGAAATATGACAATATATTTCGGCCTGATATGGCTCTTGTAGAGGTATGAAATTTAAGCTTCAGGACTCCCAATCCCAGAGCGGCCCCTAATGCCAGAGGGACCCCTAAATCAATTTTTTCAATGAGTGAATTTTTCAACAAAATTGATTTTTTAAGTGTTTGTTATTAAAATAAGGCCAATTTAGTGATAGAATTATAAGCCAATTGTTTGAAGTAGATAGTTGGTCATAGAATATGCTCTAATATCCACTGACGATAAACTACATCCGCGTCCTGGGTATATATACGTTAAACTACGCCCAACAGCAAGGCCTCTGATCAGGAGGTTTTGAAGAGCGTGGAACCACCTCTTAATTGCTGGTGTTCCCAGGGCCACCCTGACCCGGAGTGGTAACACCTGATAGGGCCCTAGCTATGGGCAAATAGTTAACCCCCAAACTGGGACCAAAACAATGAAAATGTAAAAATTTGTTTAATACCAGAAATACTTTGTAAAAAAATATTACCTATACATGATTTTTGTAGGAAAAAAATATTACTAGGAATAAAAATTGTCGGCATTAAATAACCCATTGTGGTTGATATGCCGTAAAACTAACCAAACTAAACTAATATGATATGGTCACAAAATTTCCCTGGAATTGATTAAATTTCAAAATGTTCTTGGGGCCTGTAGCGCCCAAACCCCCTCGCCATGTGTATGGCCTCCTTGAGCTCGCCAAAATCTATTTATAGTCTACATTTTGTCACTTGGATCTCGATTCTACTATTGCTGGTTGCGAAGTGGATCCCATATCTGTTCAAGCTTCAGGGACCCCAAAATGTAGGTCCGCCACTGGAAGGAAATACATATGTGTATAGCATTCTGCTACCACTTGTTTTCGACTACAAAAATCTGTGCAAAAAGTGGATTACAGGGCCTTGATATTTTTCTCTCTTCTGATTGGTCAGTTAATATTAAAATCGTGCTCTCAACTACGTCCGAATAATATCGACCTAGTTTCTGACCTGAACGAGAATACAATTCCGCCCAAAATCTGTCCATGCATTTCGGGCCTATCACGTGACCACGCTGGTTATAAATACAAGGACAGATTTTCAACTCTTTCTCTTTTTGCCTTCTCTCTCACACACATAAGATGTAACGTTTGAGAGATTTCGTTTCACCCCTTTGGGGGAGACTCTGTGACACACGCACACACACGAACAAACGTACATACGAACATTGCACATTTCTGAACTCATCTTACGCCAGAAATTCAGCCTACAACACCTTCTTATCGAAGAACATTCTTTCCATTGAAACTTGTTAATTATTTCATGAACTGAAATCTTTTCTGTGAGTCCAGATAACAAATATATTTTCCTTAAAGGCTTATCTCATTCATTCAACTGTTAAAGGGAAATAACTCTTGCTGTGTTATTACAACTCTTACTACATAAAATCACGTACTTGATTGCTTTATATATTTTAACACTTAAATGAAAATTTTTTGTTGCTGTAAAAACACTTTTTGCGTTGTTTCTCTTGTTTGCTTTTCATTTGCTTTACACATTTGTAAAGTAAAAAAAATTACGGATTGATTTAGGCCGTCAATACCGCTACAATTTCAAACACATTTTTATTAACTACTTTGAGTTTGAAGTTATTTCAGGCAGGTTATCTACGTGAGTGTATGTTTGATTCCTATTGTTATGCGATGCAACTTTGTTTTAAACCAAGGAATACGTCATTTGTTTTTGTTGCTACTTCTAATATTGGCATGTTTCAGGCATTTTGTATTTGTTTTTTTACTCTGGGTAGGTTGAGCGACAAGTTCGTTTAACTTTTTATGAGATCAGATAAAAATATTTCCTTAGTAAAGAGTAAAGACATTAATTCCAGTCAAAGGGAAGTAACTCCTATTAATTATGCTTGTATATCATTGACATTGTTGTCATAAAAACAGTTTTTCGTGTTGTTTCTCTTGTTTGCTTTTCGTTTGTTTTTACACATTTGTTAAGTACAAAATGTACGGATTGATTTTGGCCGTCAAAACCGCTACATGTTTTTGTGATAGGTTATAGTGGTCATATGGTTGCAGCAGTTGTCTTTCTTTTTCTTTTAATTAGTTTTTAACAGACTGTTAGTATTCTGTCGTATGCGACGTTTGGAACTAAGTCGACCACTGCACGAGAAAAGAGACACGTCCTGTCCATACGACATCCTGTTGTTGAAGATTGAAAGAAAAGAGACAGAATTCGAACCTTTCCTATACTGATTTAGAACGCTACCTAGCGGACGTTAGAAGTTCCTTGGCAGACAAAGTTGGGTAATCCTCTAATAGTAAGGAAACGTTGTTTAGCGCTACAAGGGATAGGGAGATGTGGAAAGCCATTATCGCTCACTTCCTGAAGGAACACGGTACATAAAAAAAGGATATAATAGAATGGCATCTAGAGATAGTTTCTCCCAACACCGCATATTGCTACAAAACTAAGAAATTAACTTGCACATTTGAGTGCTGTTCTTAAATCATTTAGACAGATCAAGACTTTCTATACTAATGTCACGCATGGCGCCAAACCCATTCAGAAAAGATCTAAGCTGTCTGCTGTAGATAGCCGCTTTCTAAGATTAATGGTTAAAAATGGCTTTGAGTCTTGGTGAAGACCGTCCCTCTTTGAACCTTGTGGAATGGCGCTACAGAAACACAAAAAAAAAACTGCACCAAATAACAGAAACCACATAAATTGAGGACTTTAAACAACAGAAACTAAAATGAATATCACGTGGCACTAGAAGCTAAAATAATGATATAGTCAAAATGTTGATATTCCACACTAAAAGGTTAGAAAGGAAACCGCTATCAATACTGGAAAGAGCGATAACAGTTAGTGAACTTGAGAAACTTATTGTTCTGAAAAAAAAAATGATTTTAATAGAAATATTTCATAAATTTCAACTGAAAGTAGTACTGGCTGATCGGTCAATGAATTACCGAATGTTTCCTTATAAGGAAACGGCCAATATTAAAATTATCATTAGAGGCGAGGAGAACAGATACTACATTTTGATCCCAGTCCAATGGCAAAGGAGTGAAGAAAAATTTGATTCGAGTAGCACTGGGTGTTTTGTCAACGAAAGCCGAATATTTCCTTATAAGGAAACGACTAATATTACCATTACTATTAGTGATTGACAGTACCCGTGTAAATTACATGGATTTACTAATAAATCTTTTAATGCTGCACTCTGTACTTTTTAAACCATGACCTTTCCCAGATTCAGCGGAAAGAGTATATTGAATCAAAGTCTGTAGCTAAGAAAGTTGGCTCACTATAATGCTAGACAATTTTTCTCGCTAGAATGTATCTTGCATATTTATGCCACATCTGGTCTAGTGCTCCTGCTATATATTTAGAGATTCTTGATAAAATCTAAAGAATCTGCAATGTTATTGGCACTTACCTGACATCTCGGCTTCAGTCCCTTTCCCATCACCATAGCATAGATTCCTTGTGCCTTTTCTATAGATACTTCCATGGTAATTGTTCTGATGAACTTTCTGCTGTGGTACCTAGACTTCATGAATTTAAGCGCAGTAGACTGACGTGGATGTCTCATCATTTTACAGTTAAAATGGCTAGATACAACCGCAAGTTCTATGCCTACAGTTTCTTCTATTTCACTTCTCACTTGTCGAAACCTCTCCCAGCTTCTTCCTACACAGTCAACTTTGATCTTCAAAAATTTAAATGCAATGTCAATTGTTATCTTGTCTTCTTAATTATTGTTCTTTTATTGTCCTCTCTCCATAATCATATTTTTTTCTCAGAGTCTCTCATACTTAGTAACCCCTTGCATCTTAAAAGCTTTATTGCTTTGCTTGGAATGAAATGATTTAAAAAAATGATAGTTATAAGAAAAATGACATAGACTCTCTTAAAAATTACTGAAATGTCTTCAAGAGATCGTTAGGTCACGAAACATGATCTAACCCCTCAATACAACTAACTGCCTTTATCTAAGATGACCCCCTTCTAATCCTCTCTGTGTCGCACTCTCTTCATTCGGAAGAGGCATGGCACGTGGAACTAGGACAATCTACCCCGGTGAAAGAAATATAGGGTTCTGTTCGAAATTTCAATCACCTGAAGAAGGCTGGAGCATACAACGGCTGAAACGTTGTGAATATGGCAATGAAGATGGGGTTAACAGTCTGAATAATGTAAATAATGCAAGTAATCATAATACCTCATCTCAGAGATATAGACATAGAGAGAGATATGGAGAGACATAGACATAAAGGCCGGAGCGTACAACGGTCGAAACGTTGTCTAGGTACCACAGCAGAAAGTTCATCAGAACAATTACCATGGAAGTATCTATAGAAAACGTTGTGAATATGGCAATGAAAATGAGGATAACAGTCCGAATAATGTAAATAATGCAAGTAATCATAATACCTCATCTCAAAGATCTAGTCACCTGAAGAAGGCCAGAGTGTACAACGGCCGAAACGTTGTGAATATGGCAATGAAGATGGGGTTAACAGTCCGAATAATGTAAATAATGCAAGTAATCATAATACCTCATCTCAGAGATATAGACAAATGCTGATGATGATAACGGTGTCGTAAATAATATTTAGATGTGTACATGAAATAAACATTGGAGTAAAAGTCTTTAATAACGAAAATACTTTTGATACACCATGATGATGATGATGATGATGATGATGGTAATAATAATAATAATGCTGACTATTAAAGGAAGAAACATTTTCGCGTATTTTAACGTCATTCTGTTTTCTTTGTGTGTGTGTGTGTGTGTGTGTGTGTGTGTGTGTGTGTGTGTGTGTGTGTGTGTGTGTGTGCAAATCCTTGAATTTGTTATGCTCATGGTAAGTTTCGGAAAAAAGCCCTTTATAAAATTCACTATTTTTTTTATTTATAAGGTTATAAGGTTGAACGTGTTAAATTATTCAACTTTTTACAAGAAAAATCTCAAGTTAATGTTAAAAATTGCCGCAAAACATTGTTGATTTATTTAAGTTGGAGGAATGATCTACTATGACATTTAGATACAATGGATTTATTTTCAATTTTTCTAGTTGAATTATTCACCTATATTGCATATGATCCATAATTGTACGTAATTAGGTTACAATAAAATTTGCATTTCATATGAATAATACCTTATGAAAATTGAGATGTAGTAGAGTTGGGGGTAGGGGCGTATCATAGATTCGGGGGTGGAGCCCACAAGACCTTCGTACCGACCTTGCAATTAATTAACCATAGTTAAAAACTTCCTCGTTCGTTGAATCATTTATTTAAGTTTTCCTCTTGTCCAGCCAAGGAAGGGTCCTGTGTAAACGATGATTAATACAGAACGCTTATTTATAACTTTGATTAAATTTCTACTTTTTCTTGTTTATAAAATCTTTCTTATTCTTCTAAAACACCCATTTCTTTTTCTTTTTTTCTTCTTAATTTGTTCTTGTTTTATTGATTTGCATTCGAGAATTCCAAGTATTTATAACAATCATTTGTGTTTAACGCCCTTGTTTCATCTGATAACATTTCAGTTCCTTCTGTTGGTACTGGTTGTCCTTTGTTCATCGGTAGTAGTGTGCATTTCTCTATACCCAACTCCATTCTAATATCATCACTGTAATTCTTAACTATTTCAAATCTTCCATAGTAGACTTTTTCCGTCATGTTTATGAGCTGGTATTGTTTTTAACATTTTTTCCGTCCTGGGTATGACAATAAACTACAAACGGCAGCAAGGCCTCTGAGCGGGAAAATTCGAGGAGTGTAGGACCACCTCTTAATTGCTGTTGTTCCCAAGTCCACCCTGACCTGGAGTGGTAATACCTGTTAGGGTCCCAACTATAGGCAAATATTTAACCCCCAAAATGTAAAATTCAGTTGTATCTGATCGAGCGAAACCATTATACTAAACATTACACCACGTCGAAGTGCCGCAGGTCATTTTCTAAGCGTAGCTTAACTATGGCACAAGGCCGAAGGTATGGGACACCCAGTGAAGATCGAACTCACTATTCAGTCATGATGGATCTATTAGGTTGGTGCAAAAATAATGACGTAATAATGTCGTTTTTTGAGGTATTTTTTAACGTCAAAGAACGACATTATTACGTCATTATTTTTGCACCAACCTAATAGCAAGACAAGCTCCTACCTGTGAATGTTCGATCGGTGAAGCTGTGAAGATCCTACCTATGAAGGTTCGAGCTATGAAGGTCCGATCTGTGAAGGTCCTACTTGTGAAGGTCCGATCTGTGTAGGTCCTACCTGTGAAGGTTCGTGCTGTGAAGGTCCGGGCTGAGGAGGTCTTACCTGTGAAGGTTTTACCTGTGTAGATTCGAGAATGTCCGAGCTATGAAAGTCCTACCTGTAAAGGTCCGAGCTGAGAAGGTTCTAGCTGGTGGCACTAAAGACTGCAACTAGCCCAAAATCTACCATATTAATCATGATATATTAGGTTGGTGCAAAAATAATGTCGTTTTCTCACATATGTTACTATGTGAGAAAACGACATTATTTGTGCACCAACCTAATAATATTGAAAGACTGGTGACGTTTCTTCAGTGGAATAAGAGTTGCAGAGTGGAGAATAATTAATCACCCACAAGGCCGTGTAAGCGATTTTGGACTCTTTCGAGGCTGGGCAGTGAGGGTTGAGACGCACCATACCATATATAGCAGCAATACACCTCACCTTAGCCTGATCTGAGTGTTATAAAGAAAGCAGATAGCCGCGGGTGTTAGGTATTTTCTGGAGGGACACAATGAACAGATTATTCTTGCAGCATCTTTTGCTATGGCAGGGACATACGCGTTCCATTTCAGGTTGAGAGTGAGCTTTAGCCCCAGTAGACGTTCGAAGCAGGTAACCTCATTGAGGGTATGACAATTGATCAAGTTGGGTGCAGGTTTAGGGGTTGTCCGTCGGTGATGAAATGTTACAGATGCAATGCGTGTATTGAATGATACCAGCCAGTCTTTTCCCCGTTGAGCTATGAGGGTTAGGTCAGAGGATAGTTCAGGCACTGATCATCAAAATATTTGGAGATATACCTATAAATTTTGGTATCCTCTGCACATCTAGATCTAAGAGTGTTCTTGCGCAGATCGTTGATATAAACCAGAAAGAGGGTAGGACCGAGGAGAGAGCCTTGGGGGAACGCCAGCATTGACTTTATGTGCCTCAGAGAACTGGATATTAACAGCATCCTTCATACATATATCTACCAGGAAGGATTTGATAACCAAGAGGGCTCTCCCAGTTGTTCCATAGATAGTTTGTGTAGCAATCCCCTTTGCCACAACTTATAAAAAGGCCGTTGAGATATCTAGGTCACCCACGCTGAAGATTTTTTTTTTAGAGATCTTCATTGATTCTATACGTGATAACAGTTAAGACATCAGCAGTGAATCTAGAAGAGCGAAAACCATGTTGTTTGTCGCCCAGGAGTTGTTTTTTCTTTCTTTCTTTTTTTTTTTTTTTTTTTTTTTTTTTTTTGAGATGTTCAACGACTTTGTTTTGCCTCAAAAAGTTTACTAATGACCCTAAGGAAGTTGATGGTGCGATATTAGGACGAGGACGAAGATTAACCTACATTCTTGAACACAAGACACAGGCTAGACACCTTCCATTGACTTTGGAAACATTTCTTCTTAAGACAGCGTTTGAACAGTTCCGACAAGATTGGAGACAGTTCAGGGTCAAGGTTCTTGAGAACGACTAGAGGGATCCTTTCCGGACCCGTAGTCTTCCTAGAGTTAAGGCTGGTAATATGTCTGGAAAACTCCCGAGCCGACATAGAGATATCACGATGTTTGTACTTCCTGGGGTGTTGGAAGTCAGGTAATAACATGTTTTTTGTCGTCTAAATTATAGTTATAGGCAAAGTTCGTAGCAAAGAGCTTAGCCGTATCCAACAAGGGCAAGATACACCCAGGGTCATTTATAATCGAATGGTTCACCTCTGTTGAATATAGCGTTAGGAATTGTCTAGAGCACGCTAGATCTATTTTTTTTATTATCTCAGTTGTGCGCCATGCGGGATACATGACTGACGAGGCAGATTTTTTTCCTGCACTAAGATGCCATTTCTTTCTGTGGTAGACCAGTTGCCATCCAAGGCTATAGAACCCTGTCCTACTGTTTACTGGGGGGGGGGAGTGAAGAAGAGGATTCATACATTTCCTAAGAGTACTAGCACGTAAGTGAATACAATAGATTCCAGTGGAATTCGAACTCGGATCTCTGATTCCTCAATCCGAGTCCTATCCATTACTTAACCTTGCATCCCCCTAAATGAAAGTTCCAGCTTTCGGATACCAAAACACGGGATTGAACCAGGGACCTTTAGATCTTCAGTCTAACGCTCTCCCAACTGAGCTACTTCGTCTTGGACTGCCTGTGAAAAGCAGCTCTTTGCATTTTCTGGCACTCTCTTGTATTGATTACGTGCAGTTATACACGAGGCTAGAACTCTGCTACACCGCTCCCTTTGATAAATACGGTAGTAATGCTTACGGTCCGCCAAGGTCGCGGCATATTCAGATTTGAAACAGGGTCGGTTGTTTGGCTTTTGTTGGCATTTTTGTAGGGGATAAATGCCGCGTAGACATTTTTAAATTCTATCAAAACAGGTAAGTGGGGACTGGACAGCTCCAGCACCAGATATGGCATCAAATGAGTAGATAGGCTCGCCTATCGTCAGATTCATACCCCTCCCCAGATTTTTTGAACAGGAGTAGTTCTATCCCTTGTTTCCTGTTTAGGATTGGGCTCCTGGTACCTTCAACTGTGTACTTCTGACGTCTCCGCCTGAACTATGAAATTTTGTTCTGTAGTTATTTTTTACCTCTTCTAATAGAAGTAGATAGGCTTGCTTATCGCCCAGTTCACACTCCTCCGAGGTATTTTGAACAGTAGTAGAGGTTTATCCCTTGTTCCCTCTTCAGGGTTAGGTTTCCGGTTCCTTCTAAAATCTACTCCAACTCTATACAGTAAAACATCAAATTAACGGCCCCGGAATCAACGGACTTCGGATTTAACTTTAAAACTTTTCAAAATTTATTTAAAGCTATATAGTAACTTAAAAATAAAATACACCTACATATATATAGTATTTAAATTTATTTACAATAATTTTGTACTGTACTGCTTTTTTTAGGCCACGAAAAAAAAGTGCTTCAAATTAACGGACAAACGGCTTTAACAGACGACCCTCTCTCTATTAACGGACGACCCTTCCATGCCCCAGTAGTCCGTTAAATTGAAGTTTCACTGTATACTTCTAATGTCTCCGTTAACGTTATTCACTAATTAAATGTCAACCTGTTCTAGTCTAGAGTTAGCCGTTATCTTGCCTGCATTGCTCCAAGAAATTAACTTCTTGTCCTTTCTTACCCTAATACAACTCCACACAGTAGCACTCTACATTGAGTGGCTCTTGGGCCTTTATTGGGCGGACATTATTAAATAAAAATACATTTTTTGTATGATCTGGCTCCTGTAAAGCAAGGAGAGTCAGATACTTAATGGAGCCGTACATTGAAACGACCATTTTTCCAGCATCTTTAATGTTGGTTCGTTTATATGTTCCCCTTGCAGTCTGAGTCCCAAAAGGCACCCAAAGCAAAGGGCTTCCTTGAATGAAAATCCATACATAATGACAGGTGAAAATTCAAGGTGGAACGTTACTTGTTTGGTTTTGGATGTATTGAACGTTACAAGCCATTGCCCCCCCCCTTGAGCCACTAATCCTAGATTAACGGAGAGATCAACTGCCAAGTTCTGGTCATTCAAATTTTTGGAGGCGCACCTATAAACGTATCTTCGTATGATCGTAAGCAGATTATTAATATTTTTTTAATCATTTCACGCCAAGCAATGCGGGAGTGCCACTAGTACATAGGAGAGTGAAAGTGAGAGAAGACAGAAGATGGCGATTGACGTTGCATTTAAATTTTTGGAGATTGTCGTTATCAGGGAAGCAAATAAGCGGAACGGGGTTCCACTGTTGAGAAGTACGAGAAAAGAAACTGTTGGAATAGGAGTAGCAGTTGCATTTAACTATTTCAATAGTAAAAGGGTGGGACCTAGATGCCAATCTAGTGGCACACTTAAATTCATGTTGCCGGGGCACCAGGAAAAAAAGCTCGTCATTTGTAGAAAAGACAGAGGAAAGCCACATCACGTCGGTGAGAAAGTGACTGAAGTCGAGATGCCAGGTCAGGATCGATTACATTGCAGATCCTTCTTTGGATTTTGTCGAGAAACTTGAGATGAACAGCGGTTGCACTAGACCAGATATTGCAGCAGTATTCAATGCACGGACGAATGGTAGATTTGTAAATATGCAAGATGGACTCTTTTGGCACGACACTTTAATATAAAGCAGAAAGTTGGTGGGACTGAGAAGAGAAACTTGGGGAACATTCTGTATAAAGGTCGTTGCCAAAACGTAATAAGGAAAGGATTTTAATCATAGAAAGAAAAATCGTTTTATCACTGTTTGTTATCTTCGGCACACAAAAAAATGTGTGTTATCAGAATTTGTTTGGAAATCATGGCGCAGTTAATTGCAAAAATTCAAAACACTATGAAAGTGTAAAAAAAAAGGTTTTTATAGTAAAAATACTAGCAATAAATTTTTCGAAAAAAATACCAGCAATACGTTTTTGAAGAAAAAATATTATCGGCAATACATATTTGAAGAAAAAATTATTACCAGCAAATACCTTTTTGAAGAAAAAAAAATCATTACCAGCAATACAATTTTGAAGAAAAAAAAATCATTACCAACAATACAATTTTCAAGAAAAAAAAATTACCAGAACATGTGACACAAAACTGGTTCAGATATTTTAAGGAAGGTGACACCAGCCTCGAAGTGAAACCAAGGCCAAGGTGACCTTCTGTTATAGACGAAGGTTCTCTCATATTTTCTTGAGACGTTTTTATTTCAATTGAAAGCCTCAATTTGACGTCTCCAGTTATATTTGTTTGTCATTTTGAATGAAACGTTTTAATTTTGTTTATTCTATAGGACAATTTAGCCATCGCAGTTGTGCTTTGAATTTTTTTGGTTTTGAACTTGCTTACTTGTTTCGTTTGTACAAATTTGGCGATTGGTCAATTTTTAACCAATCACATATTTTAGTGCAAAATCAACTTTTCCCGTGGTTTCGCTGGGAGCCGATCTGTAACCTTAAAAGAGGCGACTTTTTCACAAACCGCCAGTAGAGTCCAGCAAATTTCGCCTGTCAACACAAACCTATGACTTTACTCACAACATTTCAAATGCACACACAGACACAGAATTTTGTAATACATATATTCATATCTCTCTGTGACTCAGTCAAGTTCAATCAACCAGGACTCAGTTGATTTCTCTAACACAACACACTTTCTGATCAATTGTATTCTTGTGATATCTATTCTAACAGCAGACTTGTTCTAACATTGATTCCTGAACATTTCTCTCTAAAGAGAAGTTTCTTTCGAACAATTAATTACAAATCAAAATACAGTAAAAGGGAAGCAACTTGTTTTCCCTTAATCTATACATTGAATACAAGTTATTGTATATTTTGTTCTTGTATGTTATTTCAATATATACTTGTTGATTCACATTTGGAGTTTTGTTGTTTTCTTGAATCATTAATAATACAAAAGATATATGCGCTAAAGAACACGTATATACTTGTTATGGTCCAGGTTAGGACCAAGGAAGAACAACACGAACACAAGAGTATAAATAACGAAGGTATATTACACGAAATAATAATACAAGATGTGGAAGGTGTTAGTATGACTGTCAGTCTGGTTTGGAGTGAAGTACTATCGGTTCGACTCGATTCGATATTTACTCCCCCGTCCCGCACGAGGGAAAGATGTGGCACAAGGCCGAGTTTATCGTGGGTTTCCCGAGCCCGTAGGCTCGGTTAAAAAATGCCCGTAGGCTCGGTTAAAAAATGCCCGTAGAACCCGTATAAACGGGATCGGGTTGGTCAACCTCCCCAAACGAGACTCTGCCCTTCGGCGGAGACTCGTCCGGGTTCCTCTCTGCTCAGAGGCAGAGAGTTCGACCGTCAAGCCGAGAAGCTCGGCTTGATTCGACCCTCTCTTTTGAGAGGCGTAGTATTATACATAGTGTTAGGAAGAGTTCATTCTATAGTTACAGGTAAGGACACATGACAATACTTTTCACTCCCTCTGAAATGTTTATTAATACAAAAAGCGATTGTTAGAATTTTAATAAACTCCAAAATATGAAAGTGGATTTATTCACTTTCTTTATTCTTGAGAAATGACAACACAGATATTAAACCCTGTTTATATATTAGATTGCTTATTTACAAGAATAATTTTATATTTACAGAATTATAAAAATGTGTTAGCAACTATGCGGAAATATTTATTATTTTATGAAGAACTAATTATGAAAATGATTAATTTATTCATAAATTTATAAACATTGGAAAATTTAGAACAAACTAAAACTGGCAACTACTCTCGAATCGAACCTCCAATCAGTGAAATGGTTTGTAAACTTGAACGCCTCCAAAACAAAACTGCTTTCATTTGATCACCACAGAGAACATTTTCTAATATTCATCAGCATGACTAATGTTGAGACATTCGTAAGAGTCATGGCACGTGGAACTAGAACAATTTACCTCGGTAGACGAAATAAAAGGTTCGGTTCGAAATTCCAATCACCTGAAGAAGGCCGGAGCGTACAACGGCAGAAACGTTGTGAATATGACAATGAAGATGAGGATAACAGTCCGAATAATATAATAATATCTTATTTCAGAGATATAGACAGATATTCCTGAATTAGTAGCGTTATAGGTCCTCACCTGATATTAATATTGTGATGGGGAACACAATCAACGCCAGGCGAAGATCTATGTATTCTGCACGGTGATTCGTTTTATATCTTCTATTCCCCAAATAACCTTACTGAATAAATATGAGGGTGATTTTCCTTATATCATAAAATCATCAGCAGATAATATAAAAAGAAAAGAAAGTAAGTGAAGTCCAACTCAATTATGATTTAATTGAATTAGGCTTCCCCGGGTTCTTGGAATAACACATTCGGCCGACCGCTGACCATAAATGAACGAAACGACATTGTGAACAATATATTTAATTAACAATAACATCTATATGGCAACGACAATAAAGATATTATATCATGTAAACTATAACATATATTTAGTTGGGATACGACAAATATTAACGAATGCAATGTTTCACACATATACAGGGGTATAGTCTCAATTGTCTAGTATTACGATTATGGAAAGGTGTGTGCAAGAACAATATTATTGGGTGTTTGCGAATCATAGTAATACTGGGGGTTTTTGGGGGTATAAACTTATCTGAGCTATGCATTTGATGATCTCCGAGGGGTTCAGGCCGATTGCATCTGGACTATCTTCACATTCTTGGCATTTCAGTGGCTGGTCTGCTTCTCTGCCTCTGGGAATGTGTCGCCTCAGCTTGCTGCCTGGAACATGGACGTTGGCGTGACTTTCCGTCCGCCGGTCTCTCCGATAAAGCTGCTTCTCTTCTTCTCTTCGCGTGCGCGTCTCCTTTTTGGCGCCTACTTTTCTCGACTGCTGATTGGCTGCTTTTGACCAATCGCATTGTTTCTTTTATGTGCTATCTTACTGGGTTGGAATCTATTTTTAGACTTCGCCTACGCGTATTTCTATGCGTGTCTCCTTTGGATTCTGTTGTAGAAGTGGGGAATAACGTATATGTGTTGGCTTGCATTCGTCACAGTAGTAAATCCGACATATACGACAAAGTAAACCTGGCAACTACTCCCGAAAAGGACCTCCAATCAGTGTGTAACTGGAGCAAGAAATGACTTGTAAGTTTTAACGCCTCCGAAGAAATCTGTTTTTATTTGATTACTACAGAGAACATTTTCTATTTTCGTCACAATCCATGTTGCACATTTCTCACACTTCCTAACAGTGGAACTCCCTCCCTCTTACTTGCTTCTCTGATAGCTATAATCTTCAAATATTCAAATGTAATGTCAATCGATATCTTCTGTTGTCTTGATCCTGATCCCTGTCCTTCTCTATATCCTTTCCTCAATCACCCATCTTTACTCTTACTCTCTGTAACCCCTTGCATGCTCGTGGCATTTACACCTTGCTTGGGGTGAAATGCTTAAAATAAAATCATTGGCCAGCCGATGGAAATCTTGGCTGAGTGTAACGTTATATGTTTACATGTATGGAGTCCAATTTGTGTTGTATCTGATTTTAATCTGGGAAGAAATAACCACGCTCTAAGAGTGTTGCTTACATGAGTTAGATTATCTGCAAAATCTATGACTGCGATTTCAGGATATTGACACCCTTTTGTGTCTTTTAAGGTAATCCCAATATTTTTTCATCTTTAGTTGTAAGTCATCAGTTCTCGATTTGGTATTTATGCTGATGATACAACTATTTACTCCTGTCTTAATAGTAATCACCAGAGAATCTTCTCTGCCTACCATCAGGATGGTTAATGCTAAACTCCAGGAGACCAGCACATTACTCCTTCTTGACCTAACATTTTCCACTGACATGAAGTGGAGCAACTATATCAAATCAATTGCTATGTCTACTGCAAGGAAAGTTGGTTTACTGTGTTGTCTCGTCAGAATCCATCTTGCACATTTCTTAATCTACCATTCATCCGCACATTGAATAATTTTGCCATATCTGGTTTGGTGCTCCTGCTCTTCATCTCGAGATTCTTGACAAAATCCAAACAAGGGTTTGTAATGTAATCAATCCTGACCAGGTATCTTGACTTCAGTCACTTTTTCACCAATGTGACATGGCTTTCTGCTGTTGAAATAGGTACATGCAAGTGCCACTTCTGCTCTAAGAGTTTCTACTCCTTACCGATTTCTTGCTTCCCTGATAACTACAATCTTCCAAAGTTTAAATGCAACATCAATCATCATCTTCTGTCTTCTTGAACCCTGTTCCTTTTTAGTTCTTTCCTATTTTCAGTCTTCTCTTTCTCTTTCATGGTAATCCCCTGCATTTTAATGGCAATACCATCTTGCTTGGGGTGAAATGCTTAAAAACAATTTCTCAGCGTTAGACATTGTCAATATTTTTATAATAAGGATTTATTAGAAAACAGAGTCAGCTATATGAATGTGGTTAGAACAAATATAAAAAATAATATTTTCGATATTTAATTCCTAATAATTGCAAACAGAAGAAAAAAGTAACAGAATATACATAATTAGTGACCCAAGAAAATTAATAGCTAATTGGAGGTCGTTTTTTTAATGGTTTTTGGTAACCTTTTTGTAAATTGGCACAAACTTCTCTACATTAATCATTTGAGAGAACCCGATTCAATGAGCATGGCTGATGCTAACCTCCAAGAAAATGACTCGTTTTGCCTTTGCTGGCTAAGGTTCTCACTTGACTATATTGAATCCATTGCTCGGTCAGCTGAAAGTCGGTTCACTGTGTCGTGCGAGACAATTTTTCTCTTCAAAAGTCTATCTTACAGATCTAGAAATCAACTATTCGTCCATGTTCAGAATATTACTGCCACATATGATCCGTTGCTACTGCTATTGACCCAAAGCTCCTTGATAAAATTCAAATGAGAGTCAGCAATATTATTGGTCCTGATCTGGCGGCTCAGCTCCAGTCACTTTCCCACTTCTGTAAGGTTGCCCCTCTGTGTCTTTTCTATAAATACTTTCGTGGTAATTCGTTATGGTAACCAGACGTTTTGAATTTATGCACAGTACTAGACTGGCGTCAAGATCCCATCCATTTATAGAGCTGGATAGATATAGGCGTAAGTTCTATGCTAACAGTTTCTTTTCTCGCACTTCTTGCTTGTGGAACTCCCTTCCGATTCCCATGCTTTCAAGCCAATTTTAATCTACAAAAATGTAAATGCAATGTCAATCGCTATCTACTGTCCTCCTGATTACTCTTTTCCCTTTTCGCTCATTATTAATGATTCTATTCCTAATTTTTCCACACCCTGTAACCCCTTGTATTTTAGTGGCTCTATTATCTTGCAAAAATTTAAATGCAATGTCAATCGCTATCTACTGTCCTCCTGATTACGCTTTTCCCTTTCCGCTCATTATTAATGATTCTGTTTCTAATTTTTCTACAATCAGTAACCCCTTGTTTCTTAGTGGCTTTACTGCCTTGCATGGGGTGATACCGATAAAAAAAAAAAAGTCGCCTCCAGGTATTTTTTGCCACGTTTCATGTGCGTAATCTTCAATCTGTTGAAGTTTAACTAATTTTGGTTATTGTTCCTTTAGCGGTATATCAACCTCTATGGGTTATCTAATTCCAGACTTCAAATATTTTGTACGCAGTTTTATTACATCAACTATATATATATTTTTACACAATTTTATTCAAGGTAAACTTATTTTATAGATAGACATATAGTTTGTAGATGATCTAGTGCAGATTATATATACTTTGGAGGTACCTGGGTTAACTGTGTGGCAATATTTGTTAAGAATAGGTTGCGTGTCAATTAACTATTTCCACTTACATCAAAATTAAAATATAAAATCCAACCAAATTGTTTATAACATAACAATAGGTTTTATTTAAATTGACGTACAATGTGTACCAAAAGATAGGACAAAGTTGTGTCCCTTTAACTCGAAATGTTTGTGCCTGAGTTCATATTATGAATGAAATTGGATAAAACATTTGCATACGGTTCAATATCATGTACAAGTAGAATATAGGTCTGTGTTACTGTTATGTTTGCAAAGAGTTCAGAAAAGTTCTTGAAAAGTTATTTACCTTTTTTTTACTGTAATGTTTCTACGGTCGTTCATATATAGAATTTCACTTAATAAATAGTAAAAATATAATTTACTTTAAGTAAGTAATATCTAAATACTGTCCACAGAATTGGTAGAGTTAAAATATAGGCGAGTCATCGTTGAGGTGTATTTTGTGGCGACAAAGTTTGGTTTCGAACGACGTGGAGTAAGGTGGCAATTCTCTGTGGCACTGTTGCTGACAATATTTATTTATACAAATGTGTATAAAATGTGGCACAAGGCCTAAAAAGGGGATGGGGAATGACTGATTTTGGTTAGTTGGTTTTTTCTTTTTATATGTTTCTGAAGGATCAAAGTTGGCTCAGAAGATTTTAGCGCAATTTAAATTTCAGCACGTGAAATCGTTGTCGCCATCCAATTAAATTCCTCCATTCGCCTAATACAGTTTCTGATTGGTTAAAACTATTTTGTATGTAGGCGTAAATTATAGACCGTTCTGTTAGCAGGGTTTGCAGGTAGAAATAGGACGAGTCTATATACCTATATTACCGCCCGCTGATTAATAAAATCTCAATGCGGCGAGATTTTGGAATTATCACCCCACTGATGATTTACAGGCGGCACGAGATTTAAAAGACTTAATCTCTTTTCTCGGTGACTTTTCATAGCGAAAAGACGTATTCTTTTCGCTCATGCAAAATGGGAGTAATCAACAACAGACACATAAAGTTGCTTTGAACTTTTCACATTTCATTTCCTATCTTATCTTTTCTTTTGTAAAATATCCTGACAATATACTTGTTAGTTGTTAATATTTCTTTGTTCAAATTCTATCTTACTATTAGAGTTTAGATTTATACGAGTCTACCAAAAATTGTTAGCGGATCAAATGTACCAGGAACTTACTTATATCTCCTCATCAAAAGAATATATACCTGCTACAATGTGTGTGTGTGTGTGTGTGTAAAAGACAATAGAAAAACTGTGGACTAATATGGACTTTTTCATAATAATAAATAACAAAATGTCCTTAGCAACTGGAAGAATTTAGAGAATTTACTCAAATATTAATCTACGCCCAGGCTTTTTCCCTATTTTACCTTTCTTAACAGATTACTACTTTCCCAAACAAATGTACACAACAATATCAAGAAATCAAAAGAAAATCGTTGAATCCGTCAACACAGCAATGTAAAAACAATATCTCCACACGTGACAGTAAATGACGTCATTTTCAAAAAAAGAGGATAGAAAAAAAAATTGTTTATAGTTGCTTTGTTCAAACATTTTTTCAGTAAATAAATTTCACTTGCTCGATATGTGACGAATCATCTAAAACATATTAGCCGTATCGATGCTTATTTTAATCTGTTTTCAGTTATCAGTATGAAAATAGCGTTCTCTAAATTCTTCCAGTTGCTAAGGACATTTAGTTATTATTTGTTACTTTGTTTAATAAATTCATTTCGTTTTTACCTTGAAAAAGTCCACATTGGACGAAACGCGTCAGCTGCCATTACAGTTTTCCTATTGTCTTTTACATTTATAAATATTGTCTTTTTTTACAGGTTAACTCTGAGAAATTTTTCATATATATATATATATATATATATATATATATATATATATTGTATGGACACAATATCTTGACCGTGTTTTGAAAAATGAAAAAATTATATAAATACATACATGCAATAAACTATTTCTTATTTAACAGTTAAAATATTTCATCCTTGAAAATGGCTAAATGTATAGCCAAAAGCACTCGAATAAAAAGAACATTCAGACAGTTTTTATATAATTTATCATCTGAAAAGAAAAAAAAATATTAGATCGCGTGAGAAATTGCATTAAAAACTAAATAAAAGCACCTTATCTGTCGTATTCAATGAAATGTGCATGAAAGAAGGATTGCTGTCTAAATACACACACATACACACACACACATATATGTATGAGAGTAAATCAAAAAGTCAAGGCAATTTACATACAACATCTTTATTTCGACTGATGAAGAACAGTTTCATATGTCACTTCAACATCGTCCCCCCTGATGGCGATGCAATTCTAGTGTCGTTCGACGAGCTTCTTCATCCCTTCCGTAAAGATGCTTTTCGGTGTCTCACGACACCGCGCCTGTGCCGCTTTCTTGTTTGGGCACCCTGTTGCAATACCCCCTCTTCTGTGGTTGATCTTGAGGCGACGTCTTCAGTTAATACACTCTTGCATGTCTTCTCTCGGTCGGTTTTTGGTTCGGAAATAAAAGAGAACTTCAAGAAAGGAAATGTTAACTATTATTTTATTAACCACGTCGATGGGTACATCTAACTAGCCAGAGGGATTGCTCTTTCACCCACACTGAGGAGCAACTTCCCAGACACGAAATAACACGTCTACTCTGTTCGACGTGTAAAACTTAACTCACTGAAACCCCTCATGCCCCCGCTAGCTTTAGCCAATGAAAAACGACTTCCTTTGTTTTCCTGTATCTGAACTCAAAGGTCAAAATGAGGAAGTCAAAGGAGAAACAGTTCTCTAAAAATAATAATCTGCTAGACTATTATTCAACAACCCAACGCGCACAAACTTTACGATGCCTTAAGTCATCATGCACCATGTCTTGTGTAGATCCATACTTGATGCCCACGATTGTCGCTACTTCTGCTAACGTGATTCGTCAGTCTTTACTGAGCAAGGCATCCACTCTCTAGATGTCCTGCGCGATATTGATGGGCAACCAGATCAGCTTTCGTTCGTTACACTTGTTTTTTCCCGTTTCAAAGCGTTCTACCCATTCACTTTTCGTTTATACGTACTGAGTGCACCAACACCCGGCAATGAATTTCCGCAAATTCGACTCCCTCTGCCCACAAAAACGCACTACGGCGCATTGTTCTGTTGGATATCGGTTGAGGAAAAACCTTTGGCCTTATTTCTGTTGCATCAGTGTGTGTGCGGAAATCGGAACTGGTGGTAGCATAAACAGGAAATGCATCCGATGGCTAAAATAAACAGGGCGCACAGGTGCCCTGAGCCTTGAATAAACAGAGGGCACAAGTGACCTTAGTGGAAAGAAATGCGTGCTTTCGTGGACACATGCCAGAAGAGGCGTAGCCACATGGAGCTGCGTAGGTAACATACAGAAAGAAGGGTTACCCGCAAGAAGTTGCGTGGGTGTCCAAACGTTATTTAACCGGTTCGATTCTCGATCTGGACAGAGATGCTGGCTAGGGGTTCACCGAGGATTTGTCTCCGTCAATTCCTGTGTGCACAATCCTAACCTCACTCCACCCATTTACCGCAACTCAAACCATATATATATATATATATATATATATATATATATATATATATATATATACAGTGTGTCTATAAAGTTCGTGTGCACTTTAAAAAATTTATAACTTTATTTGTATTTGCGATAGAAATAATTTGTAAAAAGGATTAGAAAAAAGTAAATCTATATTTTTTTAAGGTTTTATTGAAATTTCATTTAGGTTTCCACATGTCCTCCATCATTAGCAATACAGAGAGTAATACGATTTTGCAGTTCACGGAAAACATTTGCCAACTGATTTACAGTAATGCCTGAAATAACATTACTTATTTTAGCTATACTTAAATCTAGGTACATTAAACTTTATAAATTTTTTTACAGATTATTTCTATCGCAAGTACAAATAAAGTTATAAATTTTTAAAGTGCACACGAAATTTATGGACACCCTGTATATGTGTGCGTGCGTGTGTGTGTGTGTGTGTGTTAGCCGTCTCATTTGAGCCCAGCAGCAATATACTACAGTTCCTCGACAGTGCAGTCACTGAGTGGAGCATTCTTACGTCTGACCTCAACTGTGGTGTGACACTATTTAGCTATGGTAATTGGCTAACTAATTAACCATAGAAATTAAAACAGAAAATAGACATTCTTAAAGCGAAAAGAAAGAGCTATAACAAAAGATAGATTGATCGACGTTAAAAGAAAGATTTTATTTTATTTACAAAAATAGCTCGCGGAAGAAGCCACATGTGAGGTCTTGTCCTGTCGAGTTATCGCCGAGGGAGATAGAAAGAAAGGCAAATATGGAATTATCGGCCAAAACATGTGTTGGTCGTAAAAATTTCGGTTGGAGACAGGCAATGAGAATCAATGTTAATTATCTTTCCAATATATCGTTTAATCTTTTTTTTCTTGGATGCAGGCGAAGAGAAGCAATGTGGCAATTATAAAATTTTGGCATTTTATCTCGATATAGGTGAGAGGATTGTTATAATTTACTTTGCCAACAGACACTAAGACGTCAAATGGCAATGTGGCAATTGTAAAATTTTGGCAATCCCCAGAAAATAGTGGAGAATTGAGATTTGACGAGATAAAAGGAATTTAATTTCTTAACAAGTCAAGGATTCCATGATAAGACTAACTTGGCGTAACGAACCAGATGGCAAACTTTGACAGTGATTAATGAGACGGTAAGAGTGCTGGATAAGTGACTTTTGGGTGGCCCAGGAAAAAGAGAACATGTGATAAAAAATTTAATTGGCAAGGAGAATTTTTTAAACAAAATTTCTAGATTATAATTTTAAGGAGGCCAGCTTAGCCACATCCGCACTGCCGAGAGATCATTGGTCGTACGGTGGCATGGTGATAGGCGGAGATGAATGGATGAGAAAGGCGGAGAAGATGTTAACACCCACTGAAGGGATTGGTATGAGATATCAATGTTAGAGAGAAAGAGTCTAGGAGGATAGCTCTCCTCCGACCTTCCGTCACGAACGACGGAGACCCGGGGATTTCTGTCGTTCAGTTGGAGCAGTTTAAGTTTAAAGTCAGACCACCCGAAAATCATTATTAGTAACAACAATTGGGCTCAACTGAGGCACATCCCCAAATGGAGGGGGGGACAATTTGAAGGAGGGCCTTGAAAAGGGAACTGTATAATAATAAATATTATTGTAATAATTTAAAGTATTTATTTTTATTAAAGTTTTTATGAAAGATATATAACCAAGAACAGATAGTAAATAGTTAAAATGTTCCTGAGAATTATAATGAACAAGAAGTAGTGGAGAGCCATTGTAGCACACAATTTGGACTCAAAACTGGCACTGAAGAATTATCAAACAAAAAATTTTTCATCGAAATCGGATGAAAACTGTGAAAACGCATAAACAACATCCGATGACACACACAGAAGTTGGGAATTATAGATATAGATGTAATTTCTTTTTTGAAATAAATACTTTAATCCTGGTTACGACCGACCATGTGCGGGAAAATATATTTTAAGTTTTTGGAGGTGCGACAGATATATAGTTCGTAGATCTATTATAGGCGTTATATATTTTGGTTTAAATCTATTTCTTTAAGATAGGACTTTATATTGACGGTTTCAATATTTTCAAAGTTCTTATATTCGCATGTTGATTGATCATCATTCTTCAGCAATTATGAATGAATGAGGTATGTGTGGCCTATACGTAGTAGAGTTAATGTTAACTAATCCTTTTCTAGACACCTGCTTCACCGTGAACCAGTTTGATTGTGCAAAGTTCATTGTGTACCAACATGTCAGATTGAAACTACGTCTTATGACGATTGGGAATTTGATGCAAAATTATGGTACCAATTCACCGGAGGCAACGAAGATTTTCTATTTTCAGTGGACTACTAACTGCCTAAGGTGTCAACAAGAGAAAGTGAGACTGACAACGCAAATTGAAGAAATCAACATTGATGACGAGGATACTGTTGAGCTGATTTTTCATGTTTTATAATCCATCCTTCAACTCTACAAATCAACCGTCCGTCTTTGCATTGAATACTGCTGCCATATATGGTCTGGTGCTGCTCACCTCGAGGTCCTCTACAAAATCCAGAGACGGATAGGCAATGTAATAGGTCCTGATCTGGCATCTCGCCTACAGTCACTCTCTCACAAACGTGCTGTGGCTTCCCTCTGTCTTTTCTACAAATATTTTCATGGCAACTGCTCTGACGAGCTACTTTCAATGGTTCCCAAACTTCATAAATTTAAGCGTGCTACTACATTGGCATCTTAGTCCTATCCTGTCACTGTCAAAACGATTTAATGTAGCCGCCTGTTCTATTCCAAGAGCTTCTTATCTTGCACTACCCGACAGTGGGACTACCTTCCTTTTACTTGCTTCCACGATAGCTATAATCTTCAAATATTCAAATGTAATGTCAATCGACATCTTCTGATGCCTTGACCTTGATCCCCGTCCTTCTCTTTATCCTTTTCCCAAATACTCCTATTTACTCTCAGTAACCCTTTGCGTGCTACTGGCACTCCTGACTTGCTTGGGGTGATATGCTTTTTAAAAAAGGTGGGGGTTAAATGAGAAAAATCTATTGATTTATATACAACATCCTATGGACATTCTTACATTGCACTGAAAAAAATGTAAAGTTTGAGTGTGTATACATGTTTTCTGAAGAGAAAATATACAAAGAAAAGATCATGTTTGAAGTATAACAGGAATAGCATTTGCCATTGGCATAACGTCTCCAGGCAGATAAAAAGAATTGTATATTTATTGCATCAAAGATACAATATGTGGCACAAGGCCGAAGAGGATGAGGGATGAGCATGGTCGTCATTATCCTAAACCTATCTAATCTGATTCACGACCCAGTCATCCATTAGAATTTACTCAATCACCCCCAAAATTCATCCATCTGACATACACCACAATAACGTAGATTCACAGGGACCCCTACTAAAACAGCCATAACATAAAAATTTCATATATACAAACGTCTTTCTTTTTCTTATAAAAATAGCTAAAAATATATGACATGAAACGAGGCGATGAACCCAAAAACGAAATTAAAATACAAAACATTCAAACTAAAAATAAAATGTTAGTAGAACGCGTTCACCCCACCTAAAAATAAGAATGGCTCACTCACTAGGGGCAAAGGAGAAACAAAATAAATTACGGAGTGGAGAAATACAGATAAGAATTGATTAAGTAGAAATTGTTTTGGCATATATTGAACCAAATGATTCAGCCCATTTTCATTAGCAGGTTTGACAAACTGTCTGTTGGAATCTACAGAGTTGAAGGAGGAGAATAGTTAACTAGAATGCAGGGTTCAAACCACAGCTATTTTATTTGTTTGTCTTTCTTTTAACTTATAAAAGTTAGTCAAGATCATATATGGATGGAGAATGGTATTCATTTAAATAACTGTGAATCCATACAAAGTGAAAAAAATAGAAAAAAAAAAGAATAGCGAAAAAAGAAATCAGTATACGTCTGTGTGCAAAATATCACATTGGATAATCATGGCGGAATACATTTCTTTTAACTTATCAATGTGCCAGTTCAAACAGACATTCCATTAGGAAATTTTACATATGTTTAGCAAATGTGGAAGAAAATAATTATGGCATGGAGGAAATTATTTAAAATATAATAAGCGTGCTGCATCAAATAAGAACCATTTGTCTGGTGCATATTGAAAGAAAAAAATTTAATCATTTCTGGCACTTGCATTTCATACATAAAAGATACTTTAACACAGTTTGGGTTTCATTGCTCAGCTTGGACACAGTATAGAAATATTTTGAAAACAACTTTATATATATATATATATTTCCACCTACAAGGTCTGTCAGTTTAAACTTTTATTATATTTTAGATATTTGTGTATGAGAAAACTGTACACATAAAAATGTCAGTTGAATTCAAACATATTTGAATGAATTCTTGCTTCCTCTTTCTTGCCCTCTCTCGCTCATATATATATATATATATATATATATATATATAGTTAGTTTGTCTGATGATTGCAAAAAGCGTGAAACCCAAGGTTACAAGCTCATATCCATACAAATATATATATGTGTATGTATGTGTATTTGCACAGCAATCCCTCTTTTATACAAATTTTTCTTAAAAATGACTGACAAAGTTTTTTTATTTAATTTTTTTCATGTTATTTCTTTTTCTTTTTTTGTCCGAATGTTCTTTTGGCTATACTTTTAGCCATAATCAAGGATGATTTTATTTTTACTTTTAACTCTAGATACATACATAAAAAACAAAACATCCTTGATAATATATAGAGCATATGTAAATAGAATAGTGGACATTAAAGCCAACACTGAGTGGCAACAATTTGTTTCATGACAGAGAAGGCGGCATATCAGAGACACTACTTGTTACATCAAAGAAAAAAAAGGGAATGGATTTTTTATTTATTAGTCTGATAGATTTGTATTAAATGTTATTTTTAGCGGATACTCATTATTCAGGTCAATAGATGAAAATAAATATACTGTTTAATAAACAAATGGAGCATCTAACTCAAATACAAGCATCTGCTAAAAATAATGTTATGGTCAATATATATTTTTTTCTTTAATTTATTTGTTTAAATGTCATTTTTAAGGGATAATCATATTTAAGTAGATGCTCTGTTTTAAGTTATTTATTTCCATCTAATGGACTGAATAATCAAGAAATATTGTTAGAAAAATATGTGCCCTCTGCATATTTTTCTGATTAAGTAGAAATTGTTGGGGTATGTATAGGTTGGTGCAAAAACAATGACGTAATAATGTCGTTTTTTGACGTTAAAAAATACGTAAAAAAAACGACGTTATTTTTGCACCAACCTAATATATTTCACCAAATGGTTCACTCCATTTTCATTAGTAGGTTTGACAAACCGCTTGTTACCTGTTGGAATCTGAGTCAGAGAAGGGAATAGTTAATTAAATCACAAGGTTCAAACCACAGCGAAAACGTTTGGTATTCATTATAGTTGGGTGGAGAACGTTGAGAGTAATGGATCGTCTTTAAGTTTCAATACAAGACCAAAATATGTGTGAAAACACTATTGTTACAACAAATAGGAAAGTGAAGACGGTTCGCGCTTTCATATTCCTTGTCATGCTATAGTTTCGGCAGAAAGACAAGTCACTCTTATGGAGATGATAGGTAACTAGCTGACCTGTTGATAACTGCTCTAGTCCCTCTCTTCCTCCAAGAAATGAGGTTTACGACTATGTGAAATGAAAAATAAAGCAATTAAAATGAAATTTGTACAAAATTGTCTGATCGATCCTGTTGATTTGGATCCCTACTGAGAAATTGCTGACAGAATCCAATGGAAACACTTAAAATTTTTTTTAAATGCAATATCAATTGTTATCTTCCTAATTCCTGTTCTTTTTCTCATTCTCTCATACTCAGTACCCTCCTTGCATCTTAATGGATTTATTGCCTTATGTTATATTCTAAGCTAAAAGGAATATATACTTGAAAAACAATGTGGATAAAATAAGTAAAGGTTTATTGTAAAAAAACAGCACAATTAGAATAAAGGTAAGTTATGCACAAAGTCGTCGCAAGTCAATCCAATAGTGAGTGTTACTATTGGAAGGTCAGCATTTTATGGGGGTGACAGGTTATTCCATTACATCACCTTACTTATGGGGAAATAATTAAAAAAGAAAAAAAATCATTCCACTTAAAATTGAGGAACTTTGTGTTCCACAGCTTTCCTTTTCCAGCTAAATTTACTTATCAGCTTGCAAATCTAAATTTGATTTTAAAAAAAAAATAAAAATAAATAAAAAAATAATCAGTATATGGTTAATTCTGATAAGTGTACATTGTTATTTTGATTAGATCAAGTTTGGCAAAAGGCTACAAACATTAAACATCCAATGGTGATTAAACTCACTGGCAAGGGCTGCACGAGATGCCAGATATTTGCATGACAATTAGTAGAAAAAAAAAAAAAAAAAAAAAAACAAACATCTGAAAATAAAGAAACCAAAAGAAATAAACAAACAAGCATTTTGAAAGAACATTTTAATATTTATTTGTTGAACTATTAAAAATATCTGACATTTGTAAATGAAATAGTGATTAGACAATTTGAGATTAAGAGCAGATTTAAAAATTGAAGAAGGGGTGAGAAATGCAGGTTTGCAAATGAGACTTGTAGTTTTTATTTTTAAAATGAAAACGAAACCGTTTTCTTCACATTTTATAAGTTTTGAATGAATTATATATTTCTAAAGAATTAATAAATTTTAATTTATAATCCCAGATCTTTTTATTACTCTAAACATTATTTTTAGTGGATACGCATATTTCAGTAGACGCTACATTTATTTCCTCTACCAGCCTGCCTTCACATTTGAGATTTATTAACGAAAATGTGCCCTCCAGTAGGATTCAAACTGGCATCCTCCTTGGCAAGAGAAACTGTAATTGAATCAGATGTGCTTTAACCACTTATAAAGAGCTCCACAATCAAGATTAAGGCAGATTCTTCTGCAAAGCAGGACACATGTTCAAATCCTAACATAAGGCACATTTTCTTTAAAAAGATTTTTCAAATGATCAGGCTGGTAGGGGTTTGTCTCTTGGTCACTTCTTCTTAGTTTATGTTTTTTTTTTTTTTTATATATATATGAATCGGGTTTTTTTATTGAGGGGGGGTATTTTCTTTGGTCAGTTTGTTTTACCAATACTTTACACACACACACACACACACACACACACACGTGGTGAAGGGTCTATGTATGCAACACAGGAACTGTAAATAATTTTATGTAGTGTTCTCAAAGTGAAGAGAGATGGAGCAATATGGTCTTCATTTCTATTCAAGATGAACACAGTGTGGTACTGATACATTTTATATCAAAGTGATCAATGAATTTCTGAAAAAGAAATGAAATGAACTGATTTATAAATAAATATAAATTCTCATTTGTAGGTTTTATTATTTTCTCAAATTTCTTTGATTTGTTTAATGGCATATCAACTCCTTATAGGCTATATATTGCCAAAATTTAATTTTCAGGGGAGCTCTGAAGTAATAAAAATTATGATATATGTTATTCCGCTTTCACAATTGAATAAATGGTAAATGATACTCAGCTTTTGTGCATATACATGTTTGTGTGGACACTAGAGGCAGTGATATGCGTATTTTATGTTGTAGTTTTTTTGAAGTTACATTTTGGAATACAGTTTGATTTCTTTAAGAAACTAGGATATTATATGGACTAATGTCATGAAAGAGTGCTTTCGTGTTTTATTAGTTGATTTTGTTTGGCAGCCTATCAACACCTCCATGGGTTATTTAATGCTGAAATCTAAATATTTTATACATAATTTTATACTTTCAGAATAAAAGTAATTTTTTTTTTTTTTGGATATATATTCCGTAGATTATGAAATGTATATTTTATATTATTTTTAGTGTTGCACTGTCATTTTGCTATAAAAATGTACTGTTGATTTTTGTTTAGGGGTTCACTATTTACCCATAACTGGAACCCTGACAGATGCTACCACCTCTGGTCAGAATGGACCTGATAACAACAGCAATTAAGAGGTGGTGCCATGCTCATCAAAACCTCTAATGTCCCAATCAGAGGCCTTGCCGTTGGTGCAGTTCATTGTCATACCCAGGACCCATACCCAATAACTGTCATCATGATAAACTGTAGCAAGAGTATTACTAGTGGAGGGAAATCAAGTTCAGTGGAGAGTGGGTATCGAGCCCAAACACGGTTTGTTGGTAGGTCATTTTCTTGCATTAAAATCAGTTCATATCACATTCACAGTTGGGGGTGTGGATAATTGTCCGGACAGAAAAAGAGTAAAGCTCCATCACACATGTCCTGGTTTCTAAGTTACCTTTTACCACTTATGAGAGAGAAAGAAAGAAAGTCCCCCACCGACTGATGATACCAAACTTTGGCAAAATGTGTGTGTGTGTATATATATATATATATATATATATATATATATATATATATATATGTATGAGGTGGATCAATAATTGCATATAAAATTTTCACATAGGTGCTTGATGTTATAATATATATATATATATATATATATAGAGATACATAGATAGAGAGAGAGAGAGAGAGAAAGAGGTTTGCCTGAGGATTGCAAAAGTGTGAAACCCAGGGTTACAAACTCATACCCATACAACTGCAAAAAAAAATTATATATATGAAGAGGTAATGATTCTATATCTTTAATTTTCCTTGATTGCACAGGCCGAGAATTGTAATAAACAGCTCAAAATAAAAGCGGGTTGTTTATTTCAAACACGGGTACCCACTAAAAATAACATTGGAGTGCGCGTATATATATATATATATATATATATATATATATATATATATATATATATATATATATAGCCAACTTAATACTGGAGGGAGAGAAAGAGAGAAAAAGATTCTTTCCCTGAACTTGCTGCTCTTTCTTCCAGTTTTGCTCAATTGTCTTATAGGAAATCTGAATGTGACAGAATGGGAATATAGTCACCCCCCCCCCCCACCAAAATAAAAAGGGGGTTCCATATAACATTCCCAAAAGCTTACCAAGTGCAACAGACATGTTACAGTGGTTGAACAATTCTGATAAAGAAATAGAATCTGAAGTTATTAAAAAGAAAAATTTTGGAGTACACAATTTGTTAACAAGTTCTAAAATCTGACTAAATCTTAAGCAATTCAACAATGGACATCAACATGGCTTAAGCAAATATTAGAGAGAGAAAAAAGTTAAATCAAACAAAAATAGTTACAAAATACATTATTTTATACTACATTCAGGACTGACTGATCAACCTTTTGTGAGTCATTTAATGCTGAAATATATTTTGGGTGCATTCAAGATTTTTACCAATTCAACTAATTTACTTAAATGACTTCTTTTTTCCTGCTTCTTAAGCCTAAGCATAAAAAATGTAAAGTAGCTATTTAAGCAGCAATTAGGCGACCAATTCTGCCCCCCCCCCAAAAGGTGGATGAATATGGCAAAAACTTTTAACAGAATTTTCTCTTTGAATTATTATAGAATTCAACTTTTATTCATATTCTTTCTGCTTTTATCTCAACATTTGCAGCAAATGTATTCTTCGACATATCCAGTTTAATCTGAGATGGTTTGAAAACTTTTGCCACAAAAAAAAAAAAAAAAAAAAAAAAAAAAAAAAAATAAATTTAAACAAGGCTTCCAATTCCACTAACTTTTGGAATAATGACAAAGCCTAATCTCAAAATTTCAGGCTCTATACAGAAATTGGTTAAAAATTGGCAAAGCAAGGTAACCAAGAAATCTGCTCTGAGGTTAAAGAACGAATGAAAGCTTTTTGAAATCGTTATGCAGCTTTGATGATTTGGGGGGGGGGGGAAGAGAGTGAAGCTAATAGGGTGTACATTCAGAAGTAGAGATAAAAAATAGAGGGAAGAGGCGGAGGACAATAACAACGACCCCACATCCATCTTCCCTGGTTTAAAGGGATGTGAGAGAGAGAGAAAAAAACAAAAAAAAAACAAAAAAAAAACAAAAAAAACATCTTATTCTCAAAATCATGATATTGAACATTTTTTTTTTTCGGTGGCAAACAAAATCAGGAATAAATCATCGTCATATTGAATAATAATCATCATGGAAGGGGGGGGAGCAAGAGGAAGACATGCACTGTTCTCTTGAATTATTATTATTATTATCATCACTATTAACAAGCCTAGAAATTGTTTTCAAGAAATGATGATTAAGATGGTAGTGGTAGAACAAGAACAATTCCAAACTTCCATTTCTAGAATAAAAAGATGAGGGATGATGTCGTAGATGTCCCAAACTGTAGCTTATAGATAATTATCACACCAGGTCTTCAAACAGTTGAAACAATCATTGCCCTGCTTTGCGTTTGCATGTATTGATGTCCGCAACCAATCAAGGAAAAGGTCTTCATCTTTGTTGAGAAGTAGGAACTGGCCAAGTACATTGTATGCCTGAAAATAGATTAAGATAAAAAAATGTGTTGAAAAATCATTTTTCTTTTATTTTTGCAAGGTCAATTCACTGGAATATTTAAATACACATTTGAAAGAAGAGAAAAACTGCCAAGACTATTCTAGCAAGTGAGCAGTTTCTGCACTGCAGGCACAAAGACTACTTGAAGCATTTCACCCCAAGCAAGGCAATAAAGCCACTAAGAACGAAGGAGTAACCAAGTGCAAAAGAATATGATTCAAAGAAAAACATTACGAGAGAAAACAATAAAACCGGAATTGACTTTAGCACATGGCATTATTAATGTTACTTCCCTTTCCACTGCATTAATTGCAGTAACCTTATTGTTAATTTCACTCAGGTGTTTTCTGTTGCCATAACAGGATATGACAATACAACTATGAAATTCAAACACACTATTGTTCAGGGGTCAGAGTCACTTTCAGTGACAGGATTAACTTTTCGGACAGCAAATGAAGTCAAATACAGAGTGATAAAGGTTAAAGAGAAAGAAGATAATAATTGACATTGCAAAGTCGACTGGTAAGCAAGAAGACAGAAGAGAGTTCCATAAGCAGAAAGTGAGAGAGAAGAAATTATTAGCAGAGAACTTACGGTTACATCTTAACTGCAAAACGAGACCGTGCACAGAGTGTTCCAAAAGTTATAGCACAATTGGCAGAAAATGTACACTTGTGAAATGCCAACCAGGAAACATCTGCATGACATCTTCCATAATCCAACCAATAAAATTTGTTAATAATATATTGTCACATACAGAAACATGATTCCATCTGGTAAATAAATCTAAAATTTAAAGGGTTGTCAATGGTAATACGCAGCTTTTAGAACACCCTGTAGATTCTTTATTTGAGACAGAATCTTTTTTAAGGCTTCTTTACACAATCTCATATTAGAACAACTTGGTGAGAGAGTGATATAAACAAAAATAAAGACTCCATTAAATAGATATTTAATATATATATATATATATATATATATATATATATATATATATATATATATATATATATATAGGGTGTCCCAAAAATCGGGCAGTAATTGGCAGAAAACATGTACATGTGAAATAGCAACCAGGGGAAAATTTGCATGACATCACCTTTCATAATTTGACCAGTAAAATTTCTTAATAATATATTGTCACATACAGAAACATGATTCTCTCTGGTAAATAAATAGAAAATTTACAAGGTTATCAACGGTAATGCGACTTTTGAAACACCCTGTAGAATTGTGCTTAAATTCATGAAGTCTAGATACCAAAAAAGAATGCTCATTAGAACAATAACCATGAAAATATTTATAGAAAAGGCAGAGAGAATCTACATTATAGTGATGGCAAAGTGACTGAAGCTGAGATGCCAGGTCAGGACTGATAACATTGCAGATTCTTATTTGTATTTTATCTAGAATCTCGAAATACATAACAGAAGCACTAGACAAGTTGTGGTAGCAATATTCAATGCAGTGAAACCGTGAAATGATTAAAAAAAAAAAAAAATTTTTTTAAATTGTAGAACACTTTTGAAAAGCTTTACATAAACAGTTTCTTTTAATGCACCTCTCACTCGTGGAACTATTTTCCAGCTTTTTGATTCTCCATCAACTTTGATTTCCAAAAAGTTAAATGCAATGTAAATTTCTGTTCTTTAATTTTCTTCTCTCCTTAATAGTATATTTTCTCATATTCTCTAACACTCAGTAATCTCCGCCCCTTGCGTCTTTGTGGCTTTATTGCCTTGCTTAGAATAAAATGAAGAAAACTATTAAAAAAAAAAAAAAAAAAAAAAAAAAAAGAAGCTCGAGTCAGTCACAGATTAAAAATTATAACAAGGGAGGTAATCCATACTTTACAAAATTTGTTCTCATAATTATAGGTACATAAACAGAAGTCTCTTATATGCAGTGTTCTTTTGGGGGTGTCAACGATCATGGTTCGCCACGATTTTCCATTCTTTGTATTTTTTAGTAATGTTTTTCTTTTCACTGTCTCTAGTCTATTAATTTTGTCTTTACAATTACATTTATTTATACCTGAATTTTTAAATATAAAAATATGTATCTTTTATATGCAGTGTCTCTTCAGGATACAAGCAATCATAATTCTCCACAATATCTTGTCCTTTGTAGTTCTTAGTAAATTGAGTTTTTGTTATTTCTCCTAATTCCTATTCGGACAACCAATTACATGAGCTTCTTAGGTAGATTATGTACTGCTTTCTGCCCCTCTTGCCTTCAAGATGTCATGTGAGTATAAAATTTTCTAAGCCATCTTTCCACACTATGTGACTTATTTCAACTGTCTCTTTCTGAGTCTAAGTATAACTTTTTAATTTCTATCTTTAAAACTTTCTCATAACTCTCATGTTCTTCACATGATATTCTCAGTATCCTTCTGTAGAACCAAATTTCTGTTGCTTCAAATTTCTTCATCTGAGGAGATTGTCCAGCATCCACTGCCATATAGGAGGACTGATATTAAGCAACAGTTCAGTACTCTTTTCTTTATTTATAATGAAATTTTCCTATTTACATTGTTTGAACTGTTGTCATCTGCGTTGCCATATCCACAACATTATGAGTTCAATACCTGACTACAGCTGAGGTGAATAAAAGATATATTGCTCTGTAACTTACACTGGGCTCTCATTGGATTAATGTCCTTATTGGAATTATCCCTACCAATTACAAATTGGTATTATTTATTTATCTTCACCACAGATCCTAGTAAAAAATAAATTATATACTTTTCTTCTTGCAATAAATATCTTTTTAGCTTAATCTGAACCACAGGGAATATACAAACTGCTGTTATTTCTATATTAATTTCTGCATCAATAAACTTTGCCCAGAGATCTACTGCCACAAATTACCTGACCATCCATAGATCAAATTTTGTGATTTATAAGGGGGTTGCTTGGTCTAACCAGGAACAAAATTCAAAATAAATTCCTGGTGTTTGATTTAGATTGAAGTTTATTTTGTTTTACAGCATATCAACACCTCAATGAGTTATTTAATGCTGATAAGATTTTTAGAATAGATTCATATAAATATAATGTGTGTTCGTTGTAAGAAATCAGTTTTTGTAGATCAGGTTTCATTGTCATATTTTTGTAAAGAGGGTTCTTTTCGAAAGTCAAACTTATTGCTGGTAATATTTTTTTCTTCTTTTTTTCAAAAATGTATTGCTGGTATTTTTTACTTTAAAAATCTATTTTTATACTTTCACAGACCCTAGTGTATATACTTTTCTTCTTACAATAAATATCTTTTTAGTTTAATCTGAACCACAGAGAATATACAAACTGCTGTTATTTCTATATTAATTTCTGCATCAATAAGCTTTTTTTTTTATTTTTGTTCTGTATTTCTTATTTGCAAAATCACTTAATTGCATGAAGAGGAGTCAGTCAAAGTTTTTGTGTTCCAACACCAGATGTCCTCATCTTCATTGCCATATCCACAGCAGAAAGGAATTGGATAGGGTTAAACTGATCACTGTAGCCCTTGAATAAGCTGTTATTTTTACAAGCAAGAGGTGGTTGTCTGTTCTGAAAGTCATTTCCATTATTTATCTTGTAATTCACCCTTTATGTTCCAGGGAGCATTTCAACTAGCTTCATCTAAAACTTCCTCAGATCAAAAGCTTAAACACAAAGTGTGTAGCGAACAGTGAAAATGACCAGACCTAAGCTGTGTGATAGGGACATCAATTTAAGCTGAAGAATTAGTGCTTATTTCTGACCTGTGCTGCTTATGGCCACAAAAGGAAAGTCTGGGAGGTTTTAAAGAAATGCAGATAAAAACAAGATTAGATAGTCACAGAAAAGATTATTAATAATCAACACTATATTACCTTCTCAAAGCCTTGATCTTTAAGACGATTCCCGAGAACATCACCAATTCCAGCTAAAGCATCAACTGGCTTCTCTCCCATCGGTTCATCAACAAAGCTACGGAATTTCTGGCTGGTAGACATGATCTAATTCTGTGAAAAGAAAAAGACGAGAAACTTTGAAAAACTTGCATATTTCATTTAACACATTTGGAATACAAATAAACAACACACATTATACAATTCTGAAAATTCTTTGAAGAATATATATATATATATATATATATATATATATATATATATATATATAATAATGGACTCTCCCATCGGTTTCAACATATGAGAACCTGACAGCTTGATTCAGTTATGAAATTTTGTGTGATAATCTTAAGTGGCACTCAAGATCCACTAGTGATTTACAAAGGAGGCCACATATGGAGCAGGAGTGAGGATTGTGAAATGAGATCACTGTTAGATTTGTTGACCTTTTAGATCTTGCTCTCGCTTCTTGAAGATGATTCAGACAAGCAGATTGAAAACTGCTGAGTCCACTAAAACACGTGGATATCCATTCTACCTGCTCCACGGTGTTATGTGGTATATTGACGGCTGACAAGTTGCTTTACAGCTTGTTTTTGTATCGTAAGGTGAACTGCCAGAAAACGCACGCAAGTGATTTGATTAAAGTGATGAAGGCTCGTGCAGAACCATCCACGCTTTTTGGAACTATATATATATATATATATATATATATATTTCTTGCTGGAATTTTTCTTTTATTTCTTTTAAGTATACATTCAACCTAAAAGTCTAAGGGATCTGAATGTGTGTGGGTGATTCTAATCCTAACAGCCCTTTACCATTAATCCCATCAAAGAAATGCTCCTGAAAGTCTGCATGATGGTATGCAAATGATAGCAGCCAAAGATTGTACAAAAGTGCACTCTCCAAATTCAGCAATAAGTACTTTATGACATGTACTTTTGTATACATACTCAAATATGAGCATTTATATTAGAGTGTGTCGGTTTGGCAATTTATTTTTCAGTATTGATTCAGGTTTTTTTCTTCCTTGATATCGCGGTTTTCAATCTTTAATTTACTATTTTTGCTTTCTAAGGAAGTCATTCATTTACTTGTGTAATGATAGCACTTCCAGTCGATATCTGATTTCATTTGAGATTGATAAATTTGCAACTTAGTCTGTTCAACTTGCAATATCATGTATTTTTGGTCTAATCATAAAAATATTCATATAGCTGGAAAGAAAATAAAATCTTTCTAAATATGTAATTTGTATGTACTTTTATTCATTGAATTATTTTTTACAGCAAGTTAAAATGGTATTACTTCGAACAGCCGAAAATGCGAAATATAAATTTTTATTCAAGACTAATTTTACACGTTACTTTGTTTCGCAATTTGGATATGTTCACTCAGCAGTGATAGTACTGAACAGAACGATTTTTGGTTTTGTAAAAAAATTTCAATGTTGTTTCATGGTTTATATATATATATATATATATATATATATATGCACTCTACTCTGTATTGAGCACTCTTAAGAATAGTATTTGTTGGTTATTGGAAATTTATTCCATATACACCAATCCTATACTTGAGTAGGTGTGTGTGTGTGTGCGTGCATGTACGTATGTACACACACACACACACACACCTACGTACGTACACCTACCTATACACACACGTATGTGTGCGTGTGTGTGTAGGTAGGTGTACGTACATAGGTGTAGCCATACATACATAATTTTTTTTTTTTCAACGTATAAGGGGCAAACAGCTCAGCTCATAGAATGTACGTGTGTGTGTGTAGGTAGGTGTATGTACATAGGTGTAGCCATACATACATAATTTTTTTTTTTTTTTTTCAATGTATAAGGGGCAAACAACTCAGCTCATAGAACCAACAGCCAAACTACCTGCACATATGATTTGCTTAGAGGTAAAGACTTGGGCAGAACCAACCACACTTTTTGGAAGAGCCAAATACAGAGATCTGGTGTACAGTATGCTACAAGGTCCCCAAACAACCCTGAATTCAGAGCTGTCCTTCTCCTATGTTTGCCATCCAAGGACCCAAGTCTTTCCTGCTCTTCCCCCATAGCTGGGGGTGGGGAGAAGAGATGGATTCATACCTTTCCCGAGGGTATCACCACATAAGTGAATGTAATACTCTATTTTCCAATTCCTCATTAAATAATTTAGACAAGTTTTGTCTACTTATTTTTAATATGATCATATCCATGTACAAGCTACTTAGTATCCTTATTAAAAGAAAAAGTTATTATTGATGATGATGTTTAAATGAATAACAACATAGATTGCATTTCAGTGATTTTTATTCCTGGTTGCGCAGTTAAAGTTTTATCCATATAATTTTTCCCCTACCTTCCCTTACATCAATATTCTCAAAAAAATCTAAAGTAGGATCTGTAATGTAATCGGTACTGAATTAGCTTCTTGACTTCAGCCGCTTTCTCACAGATGGAATGCGGCTTCCCTCTGTCTTTTCTACAAATATTTTCATGGCTACTGGACTGATGAGCATTTTTTCCCCTGGTGCCCTAACTACATGAATAATATATATATATAATATATTTAAAGTAATAATAATAGTAATAAAAATTAATTATAATGTAAGCATATCCATGACACATATAAATTATTAAATACATCTATAAACATATATATGTATGGCACACATATAAAAAAAGTATGTATATATATATATATATATATATATATATATATATACACACAAACACACACATACATATATATAAACTTACATAGTTACAAACCTAATATATATTTTTGAGTGTTTGATGCAAAATAAATGTCTATTTTTAAGACTATATAAACTTATTTTTACAATGACATTTAAGTATAATTTCATTTCTCTGGTTCAATAACTGGCTTGTATTTTTGTACTTAATTATTTTAATTTTTTCTTCCAGGCATAGTTTGCATCTGTATATATATATATATATATGAATTAAGATCAAATATAGGAATGCAAGAGAATGTTAGGATAAGGGACAAATAGGAACTCTTTATTAATCTGACATGCTTTGCTTTTATTAACACTTGAGATGTGAAGGTTTATTTTCCACGAGGGTTGGCCAGGTGAAGGTGAGAGGGGGAGCATGTCGATCTCTTGGTGGAAGAAATCGGCTGTGTTTATCTCGGCTGCTATTAGCATCATAGCCAGTTGGCAATATCTTTTGGCTGATGACTAAAAATTAATTTCCGTGTTTTCATTGTACACATGGGTTTCATTTGGACACCTGTGTATTTAAAGTAGTTTCCGGTTATTATTTTTAGTTAAGAGGACTTGTGTATGTTTAGGTTTCATTTGCTTACTTTTAGTGTATCATTCTATGAAAAAAAAACAAAAAAACGCTGAGTCACTGGAAGTTAACAGCATTTGTTCTGTTTTCCGCAGGGGCGCTTTCAGACGTTTGAGTAGCCGGCAGTAACTTCCAACCAGGTGCAATACCGTTGCCGGTGCTTTCAAATTGATTTTGTGCAAAAACAATTGTGTTTTTCCAATTTTTGGCGCTGTCAGAACCACCACCGGGTAATTTTACATAGTCCTGTGAAGTTTTGTTGAAATCGGTTGAAAAATGTAGGAAATACGATCCCATATATAAACGAACAGACATGCACACAATCTGCGTTTTATAATAAGTAAGATTCATAATATAAAAATCACATTTAAAAGTATCAACAGCAAATAACTTGAAACATTTTGAATAAAATTTTACAAAACAATAATTAAACCATAACAATTGAATCTTTGTAACAAAATATAAAAAAAAATTAGACATATTAATTCAAAATTTAAAACAACTAATCCCAAGTTGAAATACTGCTCAAATTTAAAATTATTAATTTAGGGTAGCGGCTCGGATTGAGAAATTGGAGATCTGAGTTCGAATTCCAGTCAAATTCATTACATTCACTTACGAGCTAATACACTTGGGAAAGGTATGAACCCTCTTCTCCTCCCAGTTATGGGTAAATATCAGGACAGACCAGGATGACAATTGGTCTACTGCAGAAAGAAATGACAGCCTACTGTGGGGAAAAAAATCTGCCTCATCAATCATGCATTGAAAGATACATGATCGCCTAAGTGTGTATCACGCATGGCACATAACTGAATTTCTTAATTTGGAAAACATCTAATCTTCTAGTCTCTTCTCTAAATCTCCGTTGTAATGCAACCTTTGTGAGTTGCTTGGTGTTCTCAAGGGTAAAACTTTCACATTGTTTATTGAATAAATGTTTATACTGAGAAAATGAAGAATGTTCAGCATCTACAATGGTAACAGGCATCCATATGACCTTATTGGCAATCTGTTCCAGAAGAGGAAATCTGCTCTTATTTGCATTCCAAACATTTAAATTTCTTTTTACAATGGTGAAGCATTGAAGATGATACAATTATGAATCCGGGAGAATTGCTGATGGTAAGCTTCAGAGTAGACAAGCCAGTCGAGCACAGAATGGTGTTTTTGGGAAAACATTTTTTTTCTTTCATATTCATAACACAAGGTTACAAATTGTTTAGAATCTTTTACTTGTAAATTGTGTGAGGCCTTAAAAGAAATGAATTTGTTAAACTTATTGGTTTGATACTTACCACCTCCCCTCTCCCAGCTTCTAATTTTGATATCAACTGAGTATCTTCATTTCCACTGTATGGATCTCACTGACCACAATGGAGCTGTGACCTCCTGACTTTCATCTTGCTTGCTACATAGAGTTTCTTAGAAAAGTTTTGAAATATTTAAAAATAGACTAGTCAATATATTCCCAGAAAATCAACAAACCAGTTTTCTTTCTTTTTTTTTTATGTAAAGATTTTTGTTCTTAATTCTTTTTGGGGTTTTAAAAGGAAAAATAACAAATATTTGTAAAAACAGATTTTAAGGAAATAACTATATATATATATATATATATATATATATATATATAAAGTGAACATTGAACAATCGTCAGGCCATATATATATATATATATATATATATATATATATATATATATATATATATATATATATATAGTCAGGCCATATATATCAGGGTGGCCTGACGATTGCGTCTAGCATGAAACAGCCTGTCGCCTCTAAGTGTTGACTTCAATGTTCACTTTTATATTTACACACTCCATCTCTGATATTGAGTACCCCATAAATATAGCACACCTTAAGACTAATTTCTCCACACACACATATATATATATATATATATATATATATATATAAGGTATTTAGTTAGCTAGTATTCATATAAGCACATTTTATTAAATTCAACTGACAAAGTTTTGTTTTTTTTATTACATTTTTTCCAATTTTTGAATAGGAAGATGTATATTAAGATCAAAATTGCAGATAAACTGTTCAAAATTCATGCTTGTTCTGCTGTTTTTCTTCAACTACTTTTGGCCATGTCAGTTATTATCAAGAACCATGTGCTGTCAGTGTGGTAGGCAGGACTCTATTAGCTACATCCTGGTATTTTATAAAGAGCTGGAAGTTTGAATCAGAACAAGTTACTACAGTTGAAATTATCTTAAACAAATTAGAAGAGTATAAATAGATATCACACAAACTCTTAATTGTAACTGGGTTGTTGTCGATGTTAATACTTTGACCAATGAACTTATTTACCTGTAAATGATCTTATTTAAAAGATTAATAGCTATTGGCAAAAATAAGACAATTTTCAGTCTTGGAAATATGTCCAGAAAGCAAAATGACCATAAATAATGGGGTGACACAAACACTATATATATATATATATATATATATATATATATAAATAAGACTTTGGATTTGGGCCAGTAGCCAGGTTGCTGAATGTTTTCACACTTGGGGTCTAATAAATACAGAAACATTTCAATTCAAGGTTGGTTGGGTTTTATGGCATATCAACCACTGTGGGTAATTTAATGCCAAATTAAGGTATATATGTTATATATATATATATATATATATACACACATATACATACATACATACACATACACATATACATATATTAAATATACAGTACTATTAAACATATAGCTGGCAACATTGTTGTTTCAAAAATGCATAGCTGGCAACATTATTTTTTCCAAAAAACGTATAGCTGGCAACATTATTTTTTCCAAAAAACGTATAGCTGGCAACATTATTTTTTCCAAAAAAAACGTATAGCTGACAACATTATTGTTTCAAAAACGTATAGCTGGCAACATTATTTTTCCGAAAACATTATCTGAAGCCTTGTTGTTGGATGTAGTTTATCGTCATACCCAGGACGCGGATGTAGTTTATCGTCATGCCCAGGACGCATTTCAATTCAACTAAACTAGTAGTATTGGTAGCATTCTTGGTTACAGTATAAAATAGCTATTTAGTAACACATTTTATTCATTTCTAATTTTTTTTTTCAGAGTTGCTTAAGCCATACAGACATCAGTAATAATATTGCTCAATATTTAGTCAAATCTAAGTATAGCTTGTTATTTAAAAAAAAAAAAAAAAACGTATACAATCAACAATGTTATCATAACATTGTAATAACAACAAAAATTAGGAAAATAAGTCCAAACATAAATAACATGAATCAGGGGTCGACAACTTTTTACTATGTGCTGACTTAGGGTTTTAAGATCATTCAGTGTGCCAACAGCATATGTATTTTTATACAAGTCAAGGTCAATATACCTGTTTTATAATATATTTTATATAGTAATATATAGTATATATACATTAGTATATATTAAAATTGAACTGCTAAATATCTTCTTTGCACTGTAGTAGTTATTAGTTTGGATTCTGTGATGTCATTTGCAGCTGCATGCCATTGGAAATTGCTTGGCATGCCGAGGTGCGGCACACATTCTGTAGGTTGCTACCCACTGGCATAAATTATGTCAGCTTCCAATCCCAGAAATCAACAAACTGGCTAGTTATATTTGAAAGGAAGGAGATTAGTGCTGATTTTTCTCATTTCATTTTTTTTTTTTAAATCTAATGCATGAATTCTGTTTTTTCGCAAGAAAAACAACAGATTGGGGTTAATTGTTAATAAAAATTGAATTCCTATTAACCATTATCACTATGGTGACGTAATGGATAGCAACTCGGACTGAGGAATCAGAGAGCTGAGTTCGAATTCCAGTTGAACCCGATACATTCACTTATGTGCTAATACACTTGGGAAAGGTATGAATCCTCTTCCTAGCTATGGAAGACAAGAGAGATTGGGTTCTATAGCTTTGGATGGCAACTGGTCTAGCGCAAGAAATGGCAACCTATCGCGGGAAAAAAAACCTGCCTCGTCAGTCATGTATCGAAAAATACATGATCGCCTAAGTGTGTATCACACATGGCACATAAAGAAAAAGATGTTTTTTTTTTTTTTTTAATAAGCGTTTCACCCCAAGCAAGGCAGGAAGCAAGGGGCTACAGAAGATTTGGAGCAAGATCAGATAGGAGTGATAGAGGAAAGGATGAAGCGAAGGATAGTGGATAGAGATCAAGATAACTGGAGATATCGATTGACATTACATTTGAAGTGTTGGAGATTATAGCTCTCAGGGAAACTGGAATAGGGAAGGGAGTTCACAGGCGAGAGGTGCGAGACATGAAGCTATTGGAGTAGAAGAGACAGCTACATTTAATAGTTTTGACAGTGAAAGGGTCAGAGCGGGATGCCAGCCTTGTAGGGCGCTTGAATTCATGAAGTCTGAGAAAGGAGCTCCTTGGAGCAATTACCATGAAAGTATATGTAAAAAAGACAGAGAGAAGTGAAGGCGGGTCTGTGAGAGAGTGACTGTAGACAAGATGCCAGAACAGGGCCAATTATATCTCATACCCGCCTCTGGAGCCTATCAAGAACCCCAAGGCAAACAGAAGGGGCTCCAAACCATATATGGCAGCAATACTCCATGCAAGGGCGAATTGTTGATTTGTAGATCTGAAGGATCGATTCTGGGGAGAAAAATTTCCTGGCACGGCACAGGGAGTCAACTTTCCTTGCAGTGGACAAAGCAATTGACTCAATGTATTTGTTCCATCTCAGGTCAACAGTCAACGTCAGACCGAGCAGCCGCAGAGAGTAACTCTGATCGCCTAACAATAGGGTGTTTAAATTTCATAGAAGTGTTGTCATATCCTGCTATGGCAACAGAAAACAACTTTGAGTGAAATTAACAATAAAGATACTGCACTTGAGAGCCCTTGCAAAAGAATACAGGGAAAGGGAAGTAATATTAATAATGCAGAGTTCTGAAAGTTAAAGTAATAAATTATTTTCCGTCGTTTTATGAAATCTACAGGGTGGTCTGAAAGTCCTGTCACCCGCACCACACACACACACACACAAAAAATAAATAAAACAAAGCACATTCTTCTTTGGTACTTAGACTTCATGAATTTAAGCACAGTCCTACAGGTTGCTCCAAATCTCACATTACCACTGATAACCTCGTCAATTTTAGATTTATTTACCAAATGGAATCATGTTTCTGTACATGGCAATATATCATTAAGAAATTTTGTTGATCAATTTATGGAAAATGATGTCATAGAAATTTTCTCTGGTTGCTATTTTACAAGTGTACGGTTTCTGCAAATTGCAGCATAACTTTTGGGACTCCCTGTAAATTGGTGGCAAGGTCTCATTTTAAAGTTAAGCTGTAACCATAAGTTCTCTGCTAATAGTTTCTTCTCTTGCACTTCCTACTTATGGAACTCTCTTTTGTCTTCTTGCTTACCAGTCAACTTTGTGTGTTGGAATGTGTCACGAAAAAATAAATGATTTTGTCTCTTTCTCTCCTGCTGTCGTAGCGACAGACACAGTTTCCACTTCTGAGACTGAAAACTGCCCTCCTCCTCATTCCAGCCCTTTACATAGAGCTTGGTAACTCACCTATGCAAAACACCAACAAGCCAGCTACCAATCACAGTTCTCGCGCCTGCCCACCTCCACTCGCTTTGGGGGTTTCAAGTTGACCGACCAACTCATTACACGCCCACCTGATCTTAAGATCACAAAGCATCTCAGTTCGAGAGATGTTCGCGTCTGTCTGGTGACTGCGTCCACATATATACAACTTGCACGCTTGACATATTGGGATAACCAGACATGCGCGAACTCGTTTGCTCCAAGGTGGCAGATTTCCAGATTCATCCCGTGTCTCGCTGTCATGATCGCACACTGTGCAACTCGGGGCAGGCCTCTTCTGCCAGGCACTCCTTCTGAGCGAGATGACAGGGTCCTCATCCTCAGATGAACTCTCATCCGTTGAGCTACCATCCGCCTCCGGACAGCTGGCCACGTTGACGTCAATAGGTAGAGTACTGATGTTTGAGGTAAAACTCAGCGGATCCGACTTTAAATAAACCACTCGTGCACCATCTTCAGAGTTACTTTCATCATCTGATGACGGTTTTAACCCTACAACTGGCCACAAGTCTTTAACATGACGAGGCATGCCCTCAATCTGCAGTGACGGGGGGCTGATAATCTCGGTAACATGCCCCATTCTAAGCTTGTCCGTACACTTGCTGTGCGGGGTCTTAACCCACACTACGTCACCAATTCTGTATTTAGCTTACGCGTCGCTCGGAGCCATTGCGATGTCAATGCCTCGCAGCCGTAAGTGATAGACATGCACCATGTTAGCCGGTGCTGTTGTAGGCGAAACGCCGTCTTTAGGTGCCGCATTATACCAATAGACTGCTTCGGGGATCGAATATCACTTCCTGGCTGCAATCACTTTTATAAACTGGTGGCTCCTTTCTACTATGCCGTTTCCCACCAGCATGTAAGCGCACTGGAACCAAAGCCGCACACCCCACTTCTTTAAGAACTGCAAGAATTGCACCGAAGAAAACGCCACACCATTATCTGTCAATATTTCTGCAGGTGGCCCCCCAGTTGTAAAAGATGGACTCCAATTGACGTATTATGCTGGCAGTGTCCTGCCGGTGCAGTAGTCGCCAAATGGCGAAGCGAGAGGGTCCACAGTCAATAATAGTCAAATAGTGCTGGCTGCCAACATGCATAACATCTATCCCTAGCCTGTTCCAAACAGGGGTAGTACTCAAATTTCCTTTTTGCCATTGCACTGGTGCCGGGTCAATTGACTGGCACGACTCGCACCTCTACACTACCGTCCTAACATCCGTCTTTTTGACTGCCCGGTTGACCATCTTCGAGAAGTAGAGCGTCCGTTTAATCCCGGGATGCCCACACTGCTCATGATCCGCTCGAGGTCCATACTGAGCGCAGAAGCTGTACACAGCAACTGCAGAGGTCCAGACTCTTTCTGAGCAGCAGCCAACCAACGTTGCGGAACGCGAGTCAATGCATTTTGCTCTGTTGACTGCCGATTTAACTAACACTACATCCACAGACAGGTTGTACTCTTTGATAGTTTCAATCAGTGTGGTGAGCCGCCTTCGTATCAACATCTCACTCGATGCCTTGGTGGTCAGTCGCGCTCTTCCGCTAAGTGCATCCGATATCCAACGCTGAGTGCATGCTGAGTCCGTTAACCCCTTTCAGAGTGACGTCCAGTTCAGCCACGTTTATGTGTCATGCATCATTTTCAGGTCGTAACCAGCAGGCGTCTTCTATGATGGACCCGTTATCCTCAAGTGCGACATCCATGGTCAACGAGCTGGCATCCATCCAAACGGTGAGCTCGTTCCTCTTAACGCCCTAGTCACCTCGCACCATCTTGCATCACTCTCTCCACAGTTTCAGTTATCATTCATCTTAGGGTAATGTCGTGCACCTCATCATCCCATCCTGACGAAACAGAAGTTACACGGCACTTTATGGCTGCTGCCGCCACTCTGAGCTAACCGCATACAGGAAAATGGCCTACCAGTTTCCCACACATGGAGAAGGTACTTCGACGAGTGATCACTGGCGGGACTTCCGGGAGGTCACTACCTCGCCTCCAGCAAAGTTTTTCTCCATCACTACTGACGCATAGTCCAAGTATATTCGCTCCATCCTGTAGCGGCTCTGGGGCCTTGCACACTAAGCCAAAGCGCTCCAGATGTTCCTTAACCCTCGTTGAAGAGGCCACGTTTTCATTGACGTAAACATCGTCAATGTAGGATGATGTTGCCCTTTGAATTTCCTCATCCTGCAACATGACCACATTCATAATCGCTGACATGATTTTTGGAGCCACATTAAGACCAAATCCCAATCAAGTGAGGCAATATCTCTGTCCTTTTGGGGGGACAGTCTGAAAGGGCCAGAGTCATCGGTGGACTCGAACTAGGAAGTAGGCCCTTCTTAAATTGAGGGTGGCCACATTGCTTCCTTGCTGTCGCCATTCCCGCAATTTCTCAGCACAAACATCCGCGTTGGCTGTATATGCATCTACAAAGGTATTCAATTCCCTGTAGTCCATGACTGGTCTAACTTTCCCCTTATTCTCTTGCACTATTGCCATCAACGGAATCAGTCCTCGAGGCGGCCCTAACTCCGAACTCGGGGTACGGAGCAAGCCAGCCGTTTGCTACCCACAGCTGCAATTCATTTTCGTATTCGCTCCTTATATGCTCTGGAACCGGGTACTCTGCTATTTTATTTTTCAGTGGCGTGGACATTCGTCCACCCGCCCACTTCCACATTGTGGTCCATATGCGCCTGCGCTGGTTGAAAGTTGCACTGAAGTCAGGTTCATTAATCCTCACGGCAGCACAGATGGGCGGATCAGAAAACTCGACTTCGCTCGCCTCTGTGATGCGTACGCCGCCCAGCTCCTTAATAATGTCCATCCCAAAGAGCAAATCAAAACCTAATAACGCGCTGTCCATGACCAACACACTGATGGTAACGGAGTTACCGTTGTTGATAGTGAGTTTGATGTTTCCAACTCCCCAGCTTCTGAGAGCTTTTCCATCAGCCGTTAGTACGTCCATCTTTTGTCTGCTCCACTGTCGACAAATCGAACTGCTTGTGAGTGACCGAGAGCAGCCCGAATCTACTAAAGCAGTACGTGTTATTTCATTGATGCACACCTTAATCACAGGGAGCGCCTCTTTCATGCTCGGCGCGGAGAAGAGACCGGCTGATGTCGCATCCCTCATTCTATTTCTGGGACACTTAGAGGCAATGTGACCTACTTTATGACATTGGAAACATCGTAGATCGAAACGTGTCTTTCGCACCGACCCGCTGCGCATTGCTTTGTGTTGATATCGGCAGTCTTTGGCAATATGATTCGGCTCAGAGCACCGATAAAAGGTGACATCGCCATGGCGACGGATGGCTGGGGTCAGAACTTCTTTTGGTTGAACAACTGCGGCCACTGGTTCATAGCCTCTTTTTCGTTGATCATGATAGCACGGGCTCTGGTCAACAATTGATTGAGCGTCATGTCTTCCATTCTGGATGATGCACGGAGTATCTGCTTAACATGACTAGGCAATCCAGACATGGAGGCAGAAGTCATCCATTCTTCAGGAAGTGGTGCGATCGGTATGGCGAGCTTCTTTAACTCTGCCAAATATACGTCTACTGTCTCGCCAGGTCGTAAACGCCGCGCCTGGATTTGTTCATAGGCCACGAACTGGTCAGTTCCAAACGCGGTTAGTAAAGTGTGCTTTATTTGCTCAATGTCACTTTTATTTGCTCAACTGCCTGTACACAGTAAGGGCACCGCCTTTCAAGTGCAGTGGAAGAATCCGTTCAATTTTCGTAATCTTGCATAATTCGAAGACAAGTTTCACCTTTTCGATCCATTCAACCACAGACTGTCCACTCGTATCACCACTGAATTCGGAGATCAGTTTTATGTCGAACGGTCTTTCTGCCATCTTGCTGGAGACAAAGTAAATGCTGAAATAGCTTGTGTTGGAATGTGTCACGAAAAAATAAATGATTTCGTCTCTTTCTCCCCTGTTGTCATAGTGACAGACACAGTCTCCGTTTCTGAGACTGAAAACTGCCCTCCTTCTCATTCCAGCCCTTTACATAGAGCTTGGTAACTCACCTATGCAAAAACACCAACAAGCCAGCTACCAATCACAGTTCTCGCGCCTGCCCACCTCCACTCGCTTTGGGGGTTTCAAGTTGACCGACCAACTCATTACACTTTGCAATGTCAATCGTTATCTTCTGTCTTCTTAACAACTCTCAGGGAAATTAACAATAAGGATAATACAATTGAGAGGCCTTGAAAAAGAATGCAGTGGAAAGGAAGTAATATTAATAATGCACAGTGCTAAAGGTTAATCTTTCCTGCAGTTATCGGAAATTGTACAATTTAAATAAAATAAAATTGGTTATCGTCTCAGATTAGTGTTTTACCATTACCAGTATTTCCTTTAAATTATGTCTCTTCTATAGTTTCCAGCTGCTGGTTAATAATGAGAGTATCTTAAAGTGTATTTAAGTATGATGTATCTGTTAGTAATGACAAAGATTGCTGATACTTTGTTCCTTCTGGCAGTACTCATGCAGTTTGAGTAAAAAATTACAAATTCAGGTTAGGTAAAAATGACTGCAAGTAAAATTAGTGCTTATGGTAAATAACACTTGGATTGAAAATAACCTAAGGGACACCTGAATCTATATAATGAATGTCAATATCAGTGTATCACACTTTTTCAATTAAAGGGACACAACTATCTAACTTTCAATAGCTCATGTTACAGAAATTTTGGATTCCCATGTTTTCATTACTGCAATTGTTTTAGGGATTTTTGCAGTTCTTTGTACGATAATTTTTATGACTTGGAAATTAATTGCGAAATCCAACAAAAGTCACCCATGAAATAAAAATAATTGTTGGTACAGAAAGTAAGGACCTATATGCATCAAATTGCCTTTAAATGAAGTGGTGACAAAAGAACTAATTGATTTTATTCTTTTCTATCACATTTGAAATTTTGTTTGAGAATCTGTTTTTTTTGGGTCAGAGGTTGTGTAATATTTAGCATTAGTTTTTTCATGCTTTTTTCAGTTAAAAAACACATTAATTTGGAAATTCTTGCAAAATTCAAATGAAACTTTCAGAACTTATTAAAAATTGTATGAAATTATTTTAGAAATGTTAATTTTTTTTCCCCTTAACATCTATTATCCCAATTTACTTAATTTTATGAAAACTTGAAAATCCCAAATCTGTAACTTGCTACATTTGTTTTTTACTAAATGCAGAAGACTTTGAAGCATATAAATCATTGATTTTTTTTTTTTTTGTAAATTGATGACTGGTTCTACACAAATTTTAGTTCTGAATTGTATAATAAAAAAAAAACAAAACAATAAAAGCTTTTAATGGCTTTTCTCAATAATTCATTTTAAGGACATTTTTATCTGAAACAATATTTTTTCGATGAAAAATGAATTTTTACAAGAATTGTTTTTTTTTTTTTTTTTTAATTTTTAAATGCAAAATATGATAAAGTTAAATATTTTTAAATTGTTTAAAACTGTGCATCTCTGGAAATGCTCTTGATAAAAGATCTATTTTTACAAATCTTAAATTTGAAAGCTTATTACAATCTGTGAAATGGTGTATTTTTACAATAACTTTTTAATATGCCAAAAAAATGTATCAAAATCATCTCCGACAAAACTATGGAGTCACAATTCTGAAATAATGTCCCATTTGCTCAAGTTGTTTCTCCTGATAACATATCAAATTCTCTGACTGACCACCATTGTCGCATTTTCAAAATTTTTAATTAAAAAAAAAAAAAAAAAAAAAAAAAAATTTTCGCTAAATATTTTCTTTTCCTTTTTTTAAATATAATTTTTTTCTTTTTCAGGGAGATATACTGCAGTTATTAATTTTTCTTTTTTAGATTCAATTCTGTGGATGAAATCAGTGCAGGCTGTGGACATATCTTTGTTAAAAAAAATGTACCTAAAAGAAATAAATAAATACTAGACTTTTGAAAGTAGTTAATTTTTAAGAATTACTTTATAGTTAAATAAGCAGTTCACTTAGAAATTAAAAATACTGCCACGTCTTCCCTTTTGTCCAATAAATTGTCTTAACGTTAGTTGTCAATACATCAACGTAAACGTCAATTCACACCTCCAAAACCAATCACCATTGTTAGACATGCTTCTCTTATTTCCAAATAAATTTTTTCTACTAAAAAATTAAGTAATGTTTGTTTCAAATTACATTAAGTATACTTTAAGCTTTCTAACTTTTGAAAAAAGAATAATTGAATTTTACAAGATTTTTAAACAGAGAATTTCACTCTTGTTTCCAAAACTGACAGGATTGGTTCGACGTCAATTTTGAAGACTTAAAAAGATAAAAAAAAAAAAAAAGATTTTTAGCTAAAATTTCGGACATACTAGAAAAGATGAAATTTTTTTTTTTTTAAATATTCAAAAAATACTTTGATCTTTCCTCTTAACATAAACATTTAGATGATAAAATTGTTTAACCAAGTTTGGGGCCTTTTTTCATAAGGGTATGCTCGATTTTAACAAAGTTTTGAACATACCTACTTAAATGCAGCGAGCAATTTTGAGTCCTTCTGTAGTTTATAGTTGCCTATCGAATATGGCAGCAGTCTCCTTCGCAAAAAGAAATCACCACCAACAGAAGATCAGATTGCAATCAAAAGAGCCAAAGCTGCAGTGAGGAAAAGAAAGTAAAATGCAGATGAGAAACCAGATCAAACGGCAGTCAGGAGAGCTTCCAATGCTGAGAATATGCAAAGACTTAAGGACTCTCAAACTCCTGAGCAAGCTGAAGGCCCAATCAAGGATCCTCAACAGGACCTAGCTTAAATGCTGCAAGATAGGGTAGCTTTTAAGCTAGTTGTGTATATAAGACACTTTATTTTTAGAAAAAGTGATGTGTGTTTCTAGCATGCTTTCAAATAAAGCAATTTTGGAATCATTTATTTTACTTTGTAATATCACTAAATACTGTCAAGTCAGGCAACATTCATAAAAGTAACACCGAACACAAAACTTTCTAAAAACATTTTTCTGACGACCTAGCAATATGATCTTCAGACAACTTAAAAATTACACATTATATATATATATATATATATATATATATATATATATATATATATATATATATATATATATATATATATATAGAAACATACGGAATCATAGAATCATTAATCTTAAACAGAATCTGTTTTTAATGTAATTTTTAATAGGCATGTTGACTTCTTTGCTAAAAAAAAAAATCAGCATACCATGATGAAAAAGGCCCAAACTTAATAAAAACAAAGTTTTATCGTGAAAAAGTTTGTTATTAATAAGAGGAGAGACCAAAATATTTTTTTTTATTATTTTTTAAGTTTTTTTTATTCATTTTTTAGCACATTTGAAATTTCAGTTGAAAAAAAATTTTTTTTTTTGTTTGGTAGTCGCCTAATTTAGCATTAGGTTTTTTTAGTGCCTTTTTCAATTGAAAACACTTTAATGCGGAAATTTTCAAAAATCAAATTGTCGGATTTTGATGAAACTTTCAAAACTTAAAATGAATTATTTTATTTTAGAAATATTTGTTTTGAGAAACTCATGTTAATTTTCTTTTTTTTTTAAAACATCTTTATGCCCCCACCTTACTTAATTTTATGAAAACTTTAAATTGAAACTGTAATTTTTAATTGAATAAAGGAGACTTTGAAGAATATAAACCATCACTTTTTTTTGTAAAATTTTACATACATCCACCCAAACTTTAGCTCTGAACTGTAAAATACAAAAACTCAATAAAAAAGATTTAATTAAAAAAGCTTTTTTTTTTTTTAATGGCTTTTATGAATAATATATATTGAAGACATTTTTTCTCTGAAGCCAAAATATTTTTCCGACAAAAAATAAATTTTTACCAAAATTGTTGTTTTTTTTTTTTTTAATTTTAAATGCGAAATGTGAAAAAAAATGATAAATGTTTTAAAATTAAGTTTGAAAATGTATCTCTGGAAATGTTCTTATTAAAAGATGTTTTTTGTAAGCACATGAGCAAACATTTGAAGTTAATAATTATTAAAACAAATACATTCAAATTATTAGTAAGTCATTGTGGGCGATAACTGCTGTCGGGACATATAAAAAAAAAAAAAAAAAAATAGCAAGCATGATGGACAAAAAGTTTTTTAAATTTCGATATTTGATCAAGCCTGTATATTTTTAAAATTAATTTAATCAAGGAAATTAGTGTCCGAGGAATTAACCACCATCTCTGCATAGAATAGAATCGTCAAGAAGTTTAAAAAAAGAAAAAGTGGATTAACAAAATATGGTCACTTGTTTTTTTTTATCTTTAGTAGCAACAAAGTAAAAAGAAAAAAGAAAAAGTAAACAATAGTTTACACTTTGAAAAGGGTGTTCCGAAAGTCTTGTCACCCCATATATGATTTTTCTATTTCAGATGGCTGACATGAAAACGATGGTCTTCTTCTTCAAACAGAGCTTCTCGATGTGTGACAACCTCAATGAAGTTGAATAAACTGAATCCAGTACATGTAATTTCTATTACTGTATTTGTTCTCTTTTGGGGTTTTTTTGGTAGAGGGTGAAAAGAAGACTTTTTTGCAACACCCTGTTGTAGACTTAGGAATTGAAAAAAAAAAATAAATAAAAATATTATTCAGATTTTTTTTTCTTTTTTTAATTAAAGTTCCTTTATTTTTCTGGAAACTTGAACAAGAAAAAAAAAGCTATCAATTTGAAAAATTAATGATTTTTAAATACACAAAAAAGGAGGGATAAAAAAAAAAAAAAAAAACATTCTAAAAATTTAGTTTTTTTTTTCTTTAAAGCCCCAAAACCAGCTTTTGAACAAAACTACTTAAGAAAGGGCATCACCACCTGAAAACATGAACCCAAGAATTGTTGCTTTAAGATTTTTTAAAAATTCTCGATAGAGACAATCTTTTTTATTTGTTTGTTTTTTGGTTAAAATTTGTAGACATTCTTTTAAAATTCAAATAAAAGGCGCATTTTTCTAAAATTTTTCCTAAATTTTTTTACGTTTATTCATAATCGAATGATTAATTTTAAAAAAATGATAAAAAAAATTATTTTTTTAATTGCTACAAACTCGATTGTAAACAAGAAAAAAAATGATGAAATTTCAAATAACAATATTAGTTTTAAGTCAACAATCTGAAAGTGTATATTTTTAAGTTAAATTTTGCTTTTCAATTTAAAAAAAAATATACTTTTTACTTTTTACCTTTTGTCATGTTTTTTAGTTGTTTGGGGTTTTTTTTACAACAGCATTTAAGTAAATACTTTATAAATGACTAAAAACAAATTGTTGACAGGATAAGAAGAATTACAAACGAACACGCAAAAATATTCATTTTTTAAAAAAAACAAAAAAAAACGAACAAAATCTTCGCTAATTTGCCAAAAAAAATGAGGAAAATGGCGCTAAAAGTTGATTCAAATTTATAACGTTTGTTGTGTTCTCTAAGCAATTAAAAAAAACAAAGACTTCTAGTTCTACACTTTCTTCTGTCTTTGGAAAAATAGACAGATTGAATAATGTCAGAAATAACACAATTGTTGTCCTAAATGATCATTTCACTCACCTTTTTCGCCGAGAAGAGTAATGCAATGTTTATTGCGTCGACTTCGAAAATAATTGTGGAAGCTACGTAAGCAGTCAGGGGGAGACAACTCTATTTTTTTTTTTTTTTTTTAATTGCATACTTTTAAGATCACATTATCATTATTCTCAGAAGTGAAATTGAAATTAACAGACCGTGACATCTATCAGAGAGATGCAATTTAAATTTTTATTATTGCATTATTCCAAAATTTTAACACGTCATCAGATAGCTATTAATAACTGAGGACAAATAATTGAAAAAAATTAGTAATTATTATCCATGTCATTTCTGATAAAAGTTTAAAAAATAACTAAAAATACGTATATTGTCGAAAAAAAATACCTTTGTCCACAATATAGCTATTTGTGCTATGTTATAATGCTTAAAAGCAATAATAATACTGAATAATTTTTTTAAACATTCACATATGTCATAGCTGTTGCAATCTGTAGACAATTTTAACAACTGTTTTAAAATCCGTACATAATTTTTCTTATAGCAAATGTTGATGTTGTTTTCATGCAAGTAAAAACGAAATTAAAAAGTAATAAAATTAAAAAGAAATGTTTTAAAAAGAAATACCGTATTTGATAGGCAATGATATTCTCGCTTCTTACTCTCTCTTTTTTGGCCTTTCAACTTGTTATGATCCAGAATGATGATGATTCATCATTCTAAAAATAACCTTGCCATCAGTGATGATAGAAAATAAGGATATTTCATCATCCCTGAAATAAATATTAAAAAATTTCATCATCCTAAAATAACCTTGCCATCTTTGATGATAGAAAATAACGATATTTCATCATTCTAAAATCTGAAATTTCATGATTATAAAAACAACCCTTCCACCACAAGCAGTGGCAGTAGCAGTAGTAAGAAGGCCCAACACATATATATCCTCATCCCTCCATGAAAATCGAAAACTGATGATCTTAAACGCTATTCTTCTCAACGACATTCTCAGGACAAGCAAAAACAAGTAAATACAAACTTTTAAAGAAACAAAAGAGACAGTAACACTGAGAACATTTTTAACACACACCATACCAATATCTGAAATTCATATAACAAAAAATGAAAAACTGTTGTATGAGTGATTTCACAGTGGAGGCTTGTATTTGTACTAAGTCGGTCCTAAAATAGGTTCGATGTACAAAACGTTAGGAACTTGATATAATAGGTAATGACACAGAGAAATCTAGTATTGGTCACTGATACTTTAATATCCGACTAACAGTCGTCCGACATCGACTGACTGACCAACAATATTTAGTCCCCCTCTCCACAAGGGCATCATGTGGCACAAGGTCGGTTTAACGTGGGATCTCTGAGCATGTGGGCTCGGCCAAAAATATGCCCATTGAACCCATATAAACGGGTTCAGAGTCGGTTTACCTCCCTGAAAGAGAATCCGCCCTTTGGCGTAGCCTCTTTTGGGTTCCTCCCCGCCCAATGGCAGAGAGTTCAACCGATCAGCCAGTCGACTGACTGACCAATGATATTTAGTCACCCCCCCCCACGAGGGCATCATATGGCACAAGGCCAGTTTAATGTGGGATCTCCGAGACTGTTGGCTCAGCCAAAAATATGCCCATTGAAAGGGTTGGTTTACCTCCCCAAAAGAGAATCCGCCCTTTGGCATAGCCTCCTTCAGGTTCCTCCCTGCCCGAAGGCAGAGAGTTCATCTGATCAGCCAGTCAACTGACTGACCAATGATATTCAGTCACCCCCCACCCACGAAGGCGTCATGTGGCACAAGGCCTTTTCAATGTGGGATCTCTGAGCGCATGGGATCCCCGAGCCCGTGGGCTCGGACAAAAAATATGCCCATTGAACCCGTATAGACAGGTTCAGGGCCAATTTACCTCCGCGAAAGAGAGTCTGCCCTTCGGTGTAGCCTCCTTCGGGTTCCTCCTTCCCAAAGGCAGAGAGTTCAACCGATCAGCCAGTCGACTGACTGACCAACTCCCTGAGCGGCTCCTACTACTCCTACTTATTATAGGTGGGAGAGTCTATTTACTATAGAATAGGTATGTTCCACTATAACAAAAATACACATTCTTGTTGTTAATGTCAACACGTGTCTCAAGTCTTATTGTTGTTATCATTGTATGTTTTTTATTCATTTTGTTTTTAGTATAAAAAAGGGTTGCCCTATCAAATACTACTGAAATACATATAACAATGGGATAACTACTATATTAACAACATGCCTGCAACATCCGCCCATTACAAACTTGTAGTGAATTAAAATTGTGATTTTGCACTTTCATCTGGTCTAATCACAAATTTTAGTTGCTGCATAAAAGTTGTTTTTTGGTCAATAGTGTAGGCATGCGTATTAGGAATTTTTCTATGTTTTTCCTGATTGGTTCTCATTTGGAAAGTGTGTGTAAATGTGAGTTTGTACATATATACAGTCTTGTTTCTGTTAGCAGGACTTGAAAAATCACGTCGGGAAGTCACCAATTTGTACAGAACTGTGTGGGTTTGAGTGTTGTTGAATTAGAGACACATGCTGTTTATTTCCTGCTAGAAGAAAGTCCAACTACAAGAACAATGCCCGACTCAAGTTGAGTCCAGCTGAAGATGTAAAGAAAACAAACAAGACCAATATATATATGTCAACAAATATATGTATTAAACAACAAATTTACAAGTGACAAAGACATTAACATTTGTGTTTGTGTGTGGACATAAAGTGCTTGTTCTTTGGTGAATGTTCGTATGTATGTGTATGTGTGTTTAATGGCGTTTTCCCATAAGTGGGCGAAACGTGGATTTCTACGAGAGATTACATTTTGTAATGTGTCCATTGAAATGCAAAGTGAAAAAGTGGATGAGGCGAGAAGTCGTCCAGTATTTATAGTGTAGGGAGAGCGACCCCTAGTGAATAATTAGGGAATTAAGAAGGAGCTAACTCCAACAAACTCTTGTTTTCAAATCTAGTTGCATGTGGGTAAAGTGTCCCCCACTGAGACATGTTCATTTTGATGGTTTTCTTTCTCTTGATTTTTGTACTCTCTCACACACACATATACACACATGTGTCTATCACACACACTTATTACACACATACACACATAAAAAAAAGCACATTCTTATTATAAGTGGTTTTAATGTTTTTTCCATTCATTACAATTGTCTACACTTGACTTCACTTGACACTTCAGCATTTCTCAGCTTTGTAATTAATTCAACTTTTGTGAGTTCAGATAAAAATATTCACAGTCTAAGGGACATAACTCAAACAGATCTTTAACTTTTACACATGCACATCAACACACAAATAAATACAAATGTTATGTTTTAAAACCATTTTGTTCCTTCTTGTATTTCATGTTTTGTGATAATTTTGCGTTAAATATAAATTGTTTGGTCATGTTATTAATGCAGCCATAAACTGACATCTACAATTGTCCATTCTTATTTGCATCCTCACTACATATGGTAACCCCGATGTTTGACATAGGGCAAGAAAAACAAATAGACCACTACAATTCTATCTATGAAGGGGTGTTGGTGTGTGAAGGACTGAAACCAGTGATGACATGGAATGCAACATTATAAACAGGACCTAACTTCTAAAATGAATACTAATCAATTTTCATGGAACACCTAATGAATACTAACCAATTTTCATGGAACATCTAATGAATACTAATCAATTTTTAATCAGCAAAAATCATTCCCCCACAAAAACACTTTTCCTATTTTCTATAAGCAGATTCATCAATTTAACTCACATGTCTTGGGTAAAGCTGTGATATAGTTTTGAGGTACTCCCCAACAATGTCATGCATAGGAATCATCTCCTTAGGCCGATATCAAAAATTCCATTCTTGGCAAACCAAAAATGGTGAGATTCAAACATATGTCTCAGGGTCAAAATGCTAATATTTTGACTAATCAGCTGCACATACATTTGTCAAATTGCAGTCAAAGTTGAATGGAAATCTAGAAGGTTGGAGTGGGGATGAAAATTTGGCCTTGTAAATATATCCAACATGTCCACAAAGAAAAAGGAAAAAGAGAAACAGAAAGTGTTTAATAAAAAAAAAAAAATGTTTCAAAGTTAGGATGCTCGTCTCCATTGGTAGTTGCATAATTAAAAGAAAAAACTTGTAATTCCAACGAATAATTTATTTTTATGGAAATATTTGGACTAGTAGTCACCAGTCTTGGTCACTCCTTAATTTGAGTAAAAACAGTGCAAAGAAGCTCAAAATGCTTAAGAATTCAAATCAAGTGACTAATACTGGCAGCTGCTAGCTGAAATATTTCCAAAGAAAAATAAATCATTTGTTGGAATTACAAGTTTTTTCTTTTAATTAAAAAAATGTTTCTCTTTTTTGAGTCCAGTTTCATCCTATGAAAACAGTTTTCATAAGGACAAGAAATAGACATGAAAATATTTCTTAATGACTCTTTTTGCTATTTCAACTCCGACTCTTACTATCATGCAGATTGGTTACTTGACACATTGTCCTTTATTAATATGTAGTATTTGGATGTAGTAGTAAACACAAAATAAACACAATATATAACAGAAAACGTTTGGTTCAGTTTGAATGTGTGTTTGGTTTGGTTTGTTTCACGGCATATCAACCTCAATGGGTTATTTAATGCTGACAATTTTTATTGCTGGTAATGTTTTTTTTCAAAATTCTATTTCTGGGAATATTTTTTCTTGAAGAAATCTATAGCTGGTAATATTTTTTCAAAGAATATATATCTGTTTGCATTGCTAGTACTTTTTTAAAAAAAAGTATTGCTAATAATAATTTTTCCTTCAAAAATTATTGCTTGTAATATTTTTTCTTATTACAAAGTATTTCTGGTACTAAAACCTATTTTTACACAAGTTTGGGTGTCAACTATTTGCCCATGGCTGGGATCCTAACAGGTGCTACTACCCTGGGTCAGGGTGGACCTGGGAACACCAGCAATTAAGAGGTGGTTCTACGCTCCTCAAAACTTCCTGATCAGAGTCCTTGCTGTTGGATGTAGTTTATCATCTTATCCAGGACACAGATGTAGTTTATCATCATACCCAGGACAGTGAATGTGTGTTTCTTGAAAACTAAAATATTACTAATTGTAACTATACCCACTTAAAAGCTGAAACTTTTCAGATTAATAATTCAAAATATGTTTTAAATGCTGTGTAAACTTTTATTTTGTTCCATAAATTATAAGTTAATTACATTGACATTCACATAGTAGGGATATTGTATCTTAATAATTTTCAATAAAAAGGTTTTTTTTTTAAATTGGTTAATTAGTAGAATAGGTTTTGATCATATGCCGGCGATAATTTGAATCTGTCTATTTTTTTTAAATTCCCAAATCTTAATTTATTAGGATTTTGAAAGTTTTTTCAAAAACACTACAGAAAAATTATTACCTTCATAATCCAAATAAAATAAAAGGTCTGTATTGATATCAATAATAATATATAATCTTGCTTGAGGGAGGCATGGTGGAGTAATTGATAGCAGCTCAGATTGAGGAATTGGAGAGCTGAGTTCAAATTCTAGTTCTTACATGCTAATACCCTTGGGAAAGGTATGAATCCTCTTCTTCTCCACTCAGCTATGGGTAAATAGAACAGACTGGTTCTATAGCCTTGGGTGGTAACCAGTCTAGGAGACGGAAAAACTCTGAATTCAAAATTGGCTCTGTCAGGCTATCTTGCCCAAAAATCACCACTTCTACTGTGGCTGCATTACACATGGTGCCCCTATGACTCTAGGGGTCATAGGATTAAAAAAATCTCTCATTTATAAACCTACTTAGGATAGTAGAGGATTATTGGATTATATATGAAATTACAGATTAGTTGCTTTTATAAATATTAAAAGAATTTATTTTTCCTGGGAAGGCATAGAAGAAGAAAGGATACCCACTCTCTTTCCCCAAATGTTAAAAAAGTAACAAACAAGATTCTTGACAACTACTATGTGAAATTTAAAAAAACAGAAATTTATTACAAAACATTAAAACAATAAAACAAATACAATAGTTTACAGGATGGGCTTTCATAGAAATTTCCTTTTGTGCACTTTATTCAAAAAATAAAACAGGATAACATAACAAGAAAGTTAGTCATATATATTCATCAGGTTAGCTGAAAATGTCAGGAATGCTATGGATGATGTGAAGTGATACAATTCAATGTCTAATAAACCAAAGTGAGTAAGTGAAGTTTTTGAAAAAAAAATTTTTTCTTAGCAATTTTGTGCAAATTGGTATTTGAATTAATTTAGTTTTGAATTAATTTATGTGTTATTTATTTTGAATGGCAAGAAGTTATGGGCTTAACTGTTTCTTTTAAATTTTTAAAATTTTTCTAGTCGTGTATCTTGGCTTGAGAAAGTAGTTCTTTCAGGAATGGGGATATTGGAAAAAATTTGGGGCACAGATTTATATTTTGATAAGATCTGATAGCAGCATTCTTGAGAACTTTCCTTCTAAGTAAGTTAGTTTCTCTTTTAATAAGTGTGCTATTTTTTAGAACAAAGTTGTGGTTATGTATATCTAAACCATTTGATAAATTGTTGTGTATAATGTCCCTTTTGTGTTCATAGATATGTTTTTTTTAAATTTCTGTAAGTTTCCCCTATGTATTGTGAGGAACAGTTCTGGCAATTTATTTTATATATACCTGCTTCAGAATTATTATTGTTATGGGTATTTTTGCTTGTGATCATCTCCATAATAGTTTTGAATGTGGTTGTAATTATTTTGAGATTGAGTCAAATTCATTACATTCACTTACGAGCTAATACACTTGGGAAAGGTATGAACCCTCTTCTCCTCCCAGTTATGGGTAAATATCAGGACAGACCAGGATGACAATTGGTCTACTGCAGAAAGAAATGACAGCCTACTGTGGGGAAAAAAATCTGCCTCATCAATCATGCATTGAAAGATACATGATCGCCTAAGTGTGTATCACGCATGGCACATAACTGAATTTCTTAATTTGGAAAACATCTAATCTTCTAGTCTCTTCTCTAAATCTCCGTTGTAATGCAACCTTTGTGAGTTGCTTGGTGTTCTCAAGGGTAAAACTTTCACATTGTTTATTGAATAAATGTTTATACTGAGAAAATGAAGAATGTTCAGCATCTACAATGGTAACAGGCATCCATATGACCTTATTGGCAATCTGTTCCAGAAGAGGAAATCTGCTCTTATTTGCATTCCAAACATTTAAATTTCTTTTTACAATGGTGAAGCATTGAAGATGATACAATTATGAATCCGGGAGAATTGCTGATGGTAAGCTTCAGAGTAGACAAGCCAGTCGAGCACAGAATGGTGTTTTTGGGAAAAAATTTTTTTTCTTTATTTCTAAATTGTATGGTAGGCACATGATAGCATTTACTTTTCTTTCATATTCATAACACAAGGTTACAAATTGTTTAGAATCTTTTACTTGTAAATTGTGTGAGGCCTTAAAAGAAATGAATTTGTTAAACTTATTGGTTTGATACTCACCACCTCCCCTCTCCCAGCTTCTAATTTTGATATCAACTGAGTATCTTCATTTCCACTGTATGGATCTCACTGACCACAATGGAGCTGTGACCTCCTGACTTTCATCTTGCTTGCTACATAGAGTTTCTTAGAAAAGTTTTGAAATATTTAAAAATAGACTAGTCAATATATTCCCAGAAAATCAACAAACCAGTTTTCTTTCTTTCTTTTTTTTTTATGTAAAGATTTTTGTTCTTAATTCTTTTTGGGGTTTTAAAAGGAAAAATAACAAATATTTGTAAAAACAGATTTTAAGGAAATAACTATATATATATATATATATATATATATATATATATAAAGTGAACATTGAACAATCGTCAGGCCATATATATATATATATATATATAGTCAGGCCATATATATCAGGGTGGCCCGACGATTGCGTCTAGCATGAAACAGCCTGTCGCCTCTAAGTGTTGACTTCAATGTTCACTTTTATATTTACACACTCCATCTCTGATATTGAGTACCCCATAAATATAGCACACCTTAAGACTAATTTCTCCACATATATATATATATATATATATATAAAAAGGTATTTAGTTAGCTAGTATTCATATAAGCACATTTTATTAAATTCAACTGACAAAGTTTTGTTTTTTTTATTACATTTTTTCCAATTTTTGAATAGGAAGATGTATATTAAGATCAAAATTGCAGATAAACTGTTCAAAATTCATGCTTGTTCTGCTGTTTTTCTTCAACTACTTTTGGCCATGTCAGTTATTATCAAGAACCATGTGCTGTCAGTGTGGTAGGCAGGACTCTATTAGCTACATCCTGGTATTTTATAAAGAGCTGGAAGTTTGAATCAGAACAAGTTACTACAGTTGAAATTATCTTAAACAAATTAGAAGAGTATAAATAGATATCACACAAACTCTTAATTGTAACTGGGTTGTTGTCGATGTTAATACTTTGACCAATGAACTTATTTACCTGTAAATGATCTTATTTAAAAGATTAATAGCTATTGGCAAAAACAAGACAATTTTCAGTCTTGGAAATATGTCCAGAAAGCAAAATGACCATAAATAATGGGGTGACACAAACACTATATATATATATATATATATATATATATATATATATATATATATATATATATATATATATATATATATATATATATAAAAATAAGACTTTGGATTTGGGCCAGTAGCCAGGTTGCTGAATGTTTTCACACTTGGGGTCTAATAAATACAGAAACATTTCAATTCAAGGTTGGTTGGGTTTTATGGCATATCAACCACTGTGGGTAATTTAATGCCAAATTAAGGTATATATGTTATATATATATATATATATATATATATATATATATATATATATATATATATACACACATATACATACATACATACACATATACCTATACATATATTAAATATACAGTATTATTAAACATATAGCTGGCAACATTGTTGTTTCAAAAATGCATAGCTGGCAACATTATTTTTTCCAAAAAACGTATAGCTGGCAACATCATTTTTTCCAAAAAACGTATAGCTGGCAACATTATTTTTTCCAAAAAACGTATAGCTGACAACATTATTGTTTCAAAAACGTATAGCTGGCAACATTATTTTTCCGAAAACATTATCTGAAGCCTTGTTGTTGGATGTAGTTTATCGTCATACCCAGGACGCGGATGTAGTTTATCGTCATGCCCAGGACGCGGATGTAGTTTATCGTCATGCCCACGACGCATTTCAATTCAACTAAACTAGTAGTATTGGTAGCATTCTTGGTTACAGTATAAAATAGCTATTTAGTAACACATTTTATTCATTTCTAATTTTTTTTTTCAGAGTTGCTTAAGCCATACAGACATCAGTAATAATATTGCTCAATATTTAGTCAAATCTAAGTATAGCTTGTTATTTAAAAAAAAAAAAAAAAAACGTATACAATCAACAATGTTATCATAACATTGTAATAACAACAAAAATTAGGATAGCGACTCGGACTGAGGAATCAGAGAGCTGAGTTCGAATTCCAGTTGAACCCGATACATTCACTTATGTGCTAATACCCTTGGGAAAAGTATGAATCCTCTTCCTCTCCCTAGCTATGGAAGACAAGAGAGATTGGGTTCTATAGCTTTGGATGGCAACTGGTCTAGCGCAAGAAATGGCAAACTATCGCGGGAAAAAAAACCTGCCTCGTCAGTCATGTATCGAAAAATACATGATCGCCTAAGTGTGTATCACACATGGCACATAAAGAAAAAGATGTTTTTTTTTTTTTTTTAATAAGCGTTTCACCCCAAGCAAGGCAGGAAGCAAGGGGCTACAGAAGATTTGGAGCAAGATTAGATAGGAGTGATAGAGGAAAGGATTAAGAGAAGGATAGTGGATAGAGATCAAGATAACTGGAGATATCGATTGACATTACATTTGAAGTGTTGGAGATTATAGCTCTCAGGGAAACTGGAATAGGGAAGGGAGTTCACAGGCGAGAGGTGCGAGACATGAAGCTATTGGAGTAGAAGAGACAGCTACATTTAATAGTTTTGACAGTGAAAGGGTCAGAGCGGGATGCCAGCCTTGTAGGGCGCTTGAATTCATGAAGTCTGAGAAAGCAGCTCCTTGGAGCAATTACCATGAAAGTATATGTAAAAAAGACAGAGAGAAGTGAAGGCGGGTCTGTGAGAGAGTGACTGTAGACGAGATGCCAGAACAGGGCCAATTATATCTCATACCCGCCTCTGGAGCCTATCAAGAACCCCAATGCAAACAGAAGGGGCTCCAAACCATATATGGCAGCAATACTCCATGCAAGGGCAAATTGTTGATTTGTAGATCTGAAGGATCGATTCTGGGGAGAAACTGGGTCCCAACTATGGGCAAATAGTTACACTACCTAAAAGGGGTCAAAACACTATGAAAATATAAAAATAAGTTTTAATACCAGCAATAACTTTTTGGAAAAATTATTACCTGCAGTATATTTTACTCAGTGGAAATGGGTGAGCAATAATTGGGCATTACTAAATACAAATAAGAACACGATGATATCCCTAGACATGAACAGTAGAACGAGAACAGTCTAGCCCCGTAGATTAAATAAAAGGAACAGTTTGGAATTCTCTGCAGGGTACCTAGATCGATATACACCTATCTATCTATCTATCTATCTAACTGAACAGCACTAAATAAAAATAAGAACTAGACGATATTCCTAGATGTGAGCAGTAGAACGGGAATGGTCTACCCACACAGATTAAATAAAGTGTTCAGTTTGGAATTCCCTGTAGGCTACTGTTATGGTCCGGTTCCTTGTACTACGGTGATAGTCCAAGGTAGAACCAATAAAGAACTCAAACACGGATATGGAATAACACAGATATATTACAAACAGGAATATATACAGAGAAGTAGAAAGTGTTAGTGTTATGGTCCGGTTCCTTGTACCATGGTGACAGTCCAAGGTAGAACCAATAAAGAAGAACTCAAACACGGATATGGAATAACACAGATATATTACAAACAGGAATATGTACAGAGAGGTAGAAAGTCTTAGTATGAACAATCAGGTTTAGTAGTAATTGTCTGAATGCGACTCTGTTTTGGTCTGCCTCTGACTTGACTGACTGACTCGCTCTGACTGACTGACAGACTCCTGACAGACTTCACTCCAGATTTCAGACTGAACTCCTCTGCTTCCTCTTGAGGCACAGTATTTATTACATATGTGCTAATCCATTATGTTTTTATGGGTCAGGTCCCGTAACAGTTACCAAGATCAATATACACCTGAAGAAGACTGGAGAGTAGAATGGTTGAAACAGGATAACAACAACAAAGATGAGGACATTAATCTGAATATAAATTGTTTAAATAAGACTAAAGACATTTTGTATAACAACTCTATTTTAATTTTTCAAACATTTTTTCTTAAGTTTTTAGAGAAGTTCATATGCTTTGTAATATCATCTAACCCAGTTGTTCTCAATCTTTATTTACCTGTGGACCACTTTTACTCTTAAATTTTTTTGGTGGACCCCCATAACCACTCGCTGAAAAAATGCTTCTTATTTTATTTTTTACTAATAAGTAAGTTTAGTAATTGTATTATAGAAATAGTAAATGTATATGCTTTATTTTAAATTAAAACTAATTTAATGAAAATAAACTTGTATTGACAACTAAATTCTATGGAACATTTATGTACACTAGTAAAATAATTCATAATAAACCATTTTAAAATATGTGAGTAATTAATAAATTTAAAAACGTGAAGATTTATTTAATGAGATCCCTATAGTTACTGCTCCACTGCAAGTTTTTATCTGTCTATATTTCTGAGATGAGGTATTATGCACACTATTTACATTATTCGGACAATTGTCCTCATCTTTGTTGCCATATTTATTACAACATTTCGGTCCTTTAGTATCTGTCTATATTTCTGAGATAAGGTATTATGTACACTATTTACATTATTTGGACTATTGTGCTCATCTTTGTTGCCATATTTATCACAATGTTTGGGTCCTTCAGTATATGTCCATATTTCTGAGATGAGGTATTATGTACACTATTTACATTATTCGGACTATTTTCCTCATCTTTGTTGCCATATTCATTACAACGTTTCGGCCGTTCAGTATCTGTCTATATTTCTGATATGAGGTATTATGTACACTATTTACATTATTCGAACTATTGTCCTCATCTTTGTTGCCATATTTATCCGATCCTTCAGTATCTGTCTATATTTCTGAGATGAGGTATTATGTACACTATTTACATTATTCGGACCATTGTCCTCACTTGGTCACCATATTTATCACAACATTTCGGCCATTGTATACTCCAGCCTTCTTCAGGTGGTTGGAATGTCGAACTGAACACTTTATTTCACTCACTGGGGTAGGCACATCTGGTTCCACGTGCCATGTTTAATGGATGTCAGTTATCTCCTGTTAATTCCTCTCTCCAAGTCCTTAAGGACACATGGCACAGTGGATAAAGGCGTTGGTTAGATCCAGTGACAGGACCCAAAGAGTGTGAGTTCAATACTCGGTTAAAACAGTGGAAAACTTGGAGAGGGGAATTAACAAGAGATAACTGATAACTGACCTCCATTAAACATGGAAACTCAGTAGAAACCAGACTAACCATAATGGAGCAGTAACTAAAAAGAACAACAAGATATCTCTAGCCATTTACAGCAGAAAAAAAGGATTTTATCCAAAATTCCTCTAAGGTTACCTAACAGATGACTGAAGAACAACAGAGGGTACAACAGCTGAAACACTGTGATAAAACAGCAAAGGTAAGGACATTAGTCTGAATAGAAATGCTAATGATAATATTAGCCATTCTCTTATAAAGAAACTGCTGTAACCTAGGGAAGGTTACTAAATAGAATAATCAAACATGGGTTGGTAATGAACGATAATACTTAGGACAAGAACAACACATATAAGATTCACCAGCAGTGCGTAGAAGAAGTAGTCAGCTGCTAAAAGTGAGTCAAGTGAATTCCACAATGAACTTCAACTGAATTTAAATGAATTCCACAATGAATCTTCATATATATATATATATATATTATAATTATTTTAAAAAAAAATATGATTTCTTCGCTACATAAGAGTTCTCATGTTTCAAAAGCAAGAGCCAAAAACCTCAATTTAATTATTGAAATTAAATTGAATTAAAGTATCAAGGCCTGTTTCCTCCTCAAGTGAAAATTTAGGAATAACCAATCTTGAAATTTACGCATCTTTATAAGCATGTTCATTCGCAAAATTAATTACTATGGAAACGACCATTTTGATAAGGGGCATACAAGTTAGTGTGTATCAAGATACTAGTCACCTTCGGAAAGAGGTCAAAAGAAAGAAAGAGGGCCGGGGTTTCCATTTCAAAGCAAATGATGGCATTCATGTATGCACATCGTCTGGTCAGTCACAGCGACATATAGCTCTTGGCTCCATAATACGTCTTTAACTGTCTAGAGAATTTTATTTTATTTATCTATTTTTAGTTCTACTTCCGTATGGAGCACCCTTTTTTAAAAATAAAAACAAAAATACTAAAGAACCCCGGATTATTTGCCTAACGTGTTCTTTCCTATTTTTCTACATATTTACACACACACACACACATATATATATATATATATATATATATATATATATATATAGCGGCCATTTTATAAATGCCCTTTGGTTTTAACTGCCCCACCCAACTTTTTTTTTTCCTCTCCCTCTCTCATCTTCTGATCTTTAAGTGTAGATTATATCATCTTTTGTGTGTGTGTGTCACCACAAAATGTCTACTCTTTTCTGGTGTCGATCTTTAATTTATTTTAGGTCAGTGATTCAGAAATGTATTAGACATCCAAGAATTTTCATATTTATTTGTATTTCGCTCACTTAAACCATCTTTGACTCCCCTCTTTAAAACTTCTCTCTGTTAAATTTTAATCCACACCTTCACCTTTAGAGCTTCCTGTTCTTCTCTCATCTGTTACCCCTCCCTATAGCTTTCATTTACTCTCACATTCATCCCACACTCTCATACATACACTCTCACTAAATTTTATTTTTTTTTTATTCCCGGAGTTATTTTTTCTGATTTCTTTTTGAATTTGTAGGTCTGATGAATTGGATCATATTTAATTGGATTCCAATTTTTTTTTTTTTAAGCATTTCACCCCAAGCAAGGCGGGAAGCCACTAGGACGCAAGGGGTTACAGAAAATTTAGAGCAAGATCAGATAGGAGTGATAGAAGAAAGGGTGAGGGTAGTGGATAGATCAAGGCAACTGGATGACCATGGAGTACTAGTGTTTAACCCTTTTTGTTATATTCTTACTCTGTCATGGACATTGAGTTCTACCTAGATTCTATCCTCTTGGAATTATTTTTTATATATATATATTAGGTCGGTGCAAAAATAATGTCGTTTTCTCACATATGTTACTATGTGAGAAAACGACATTATTTTTGCACCAACCTAATATATGTATGTGTATGTATGTATGTATATATATTTATATATTTTATATATATATATATATATATATATATATATGCATGTGTATATTAACCACTAATATTATGTATCTATCTATCTCTCTCTCTATATATAAATATATATAATCTTTCCTTTATATATACTTCTCAGATTTTATTCAACTTTCATAATCTAAACATCTATTAAAGTAAAAGCGATGCTAACTAACATTAGCTTGATCTCATTTTTTAATAGTTTTAGAGTTGTTCTTCTATTTTTCATATTTTAATATGGCATAGATTACTGTAGAAATTCCAATTCTCAGTTTCAACAACAGTTCCAATGTGAAATTGCTCTATGGACCACTAAAATATTACCAGGGACCCATCCAATTTGCTAATTTTTGTGTAGAACTCCAGTAATGTTACATGGACCCAGGTTGAGAATCACTGATTTAATCCATAGCTGGAAAAAGAAAAGCAAAATGATATATAAAGATATTTTTTATTAACAGATCAAATAATAAGTAAAATTTATATTTGTCAACAGAAGAACATCTTTTCTGAATACAAAGGCTCCAAAATACACCATTAATGTCATTCTGGATAATAACATATTGCATATGGAAGTTGGTTATATTTGTGTTACTATTAAAGTTAACAAAGTTGCATCTGTTTGTGTGTATTCTATGTGGGTGCATGTAAACACTTAAGTAGCATACAAAAATGTGAGTTACTACAGGCTGTCTATTCTCTTTTTTATGGTGACTATAGTGAGACAAAGATTTTAATGTCTCTATGGCATGTCTGTTTTCTGTTTCTTCATCCAGAAGTTAGGATAGTAAATTATAAGCATTGCATTCATGGTTGAGCTCAAGTCAGCCTTGTGCAGAGTTGGAACCACAAAAAGAAGGTTTGTACTTACTTTCTTACTGTGAGATTTAAACATGGTTATGGGATGTCCCTTTTATTTGTTTTTTGTCCAGAATTTGGGTTAAGTCAGTATAAACATTGTTACAATGGTTGTACTCAAGTCAGCCTTGTGCTAAGTTGGAATAACCAAAGAGAAGGCTTGACTTACTTCATAGATTGAGGTTTTGGAAGACACATTGGAACACCATGCATTGGAAAATAGTAAGAAAGTTCAGTCATCAATGGGCTGGGGAAATTAACATTCCTCAGTGGAAATGCAATTAAAACATGGTTCTACATCTTGGAGAAAAAAGGAGAAAATAGAGTGAGGCAGGAAAATATTTGTCTTTTTATAGATTTTACAGGGATTTCTCCTGGTGTGTGTGTGTGTGTGTGTGTGTGTGTGTGTGTGTGTGTGTGTATCTGGCAGTGAGAGGGGAATGAACAAAACCCAGGAGCTCAAAATAACCATTCAACAGCTTTTATTTCTGGTTTAAAGAGAGTGCAAAATAGTAATATTTTGCAGGAGAAAAAGTGGGGCTTCCCAGTTAACAAAATTCTTGAGTAGATGTTTTGTAGAGAAAGTTTCCTCTGCTTGTTCCCATGGGAGGAACAAGAAATCTAAGTGTGAACTGCTAGGACTTGTAAGCGACTTCTGCAGCAAGGGCTGTGTGTAGTTTTTCCTTGGGTAGGTGTCTTGAAGGAAAATTTCTCCACCTGTTCACACAGGAGGAACAAGAAATCTGAAGTCAAGCTGCCAGGACAGACCTCGTCTTCTGCAGCAAGGGTTGTGTATAGCTCTTTGAGCTGGGCTTGTAGGTAGAGGCTGCTAAAAATGAATAGTGAGAAAGAGGCTAAATAGTGCTCAGTCAAGTCAAAGACTTCTGATTGTACCCTGCTGATTATTACATGCCAAAATAGCTAACAAGTGAGATAATTTTTAGAACTCAACCAATGCCACCTAACAGTATTTGATGACATCAAGTGGAGGTAATCATATTTCTGTTTTCTTTACTCTTAGCATCATGGGAAAAATGTATTTCCTTTTTTTATTTTATTTATATATTTTATTTTATTTCCCACAATACCATCATCTAGTGATCATGTTTTCTATTCCTGGTTCATATAGCACTGGTTCAGCAGGCATGAACATGAACTGATATCACAGGGACAAAAACAAGTACTCCAATCAGTAAAACAGTAGGCACCTGATGGCTTATGGCGATATTACATTCAAACACCAGTTCTTATATGATCACCGAAGTCAGTACCTAGATGGATAATCACTTGGGAATACCAGGTGTTGTAAGCTTAGATGTGCAGGTGGTTTAATAGATAATGACTCAGAATTGGAGATTGGAAAATGAGATCCAATTCCAGTCAGGTTTGTGATATTTACTTGTGCACAAATATCCTTGGGAAAGGTAGAAATCTACCATTTCTCCCCCTAGCTGTGGGTTAATTAGTAAAACTTGTATCAATAAATTATTATTATCTATGAAATACTAAAAATAGAAGAGAGAAATAACTTGTGTGTATACAACTGGAAAAGGTTTTTAAGTGTTTCTGTGAGAAAATGTGCATACCCAATACACTATGTGTGGTTCAGTTTGAAGTTTAGCACTCTAAAAACCATTTTTCTTATTGTTTGATTTGTTGATAAAGAAAAATGTCTTTTTATCTCATTTTGTTCTTCTATTTTTGATTTCAAATGTGGTGGGGTTACTTCATCTGCACCATATATATTTACATACGCACACAAACAGATATATACATGCACACACAGACATGTACATGTATATATTTTCACATACACACACAAAGAAACATTTGCTATAAAAAATGCATCCATGTTTTATTTTAAGCAACTGAGACCTATATACACACACATTTGCACACACTATTCTTCTGTGCAAACATATTGAATGTCCCCCTAAAATTTGTAAACATTATTTTGAGCAATTGAGACACATATACACACATACTCAGCCACATACTTACACTGAATTTCCAAAAAAATGTATACACACTTTATTTTGACACACACACACACACACACACACACACACACACACACACACACACAGAGCAACTGCGATAATAAATCATTTAAGCCTTTTTTATTTATCACTTTTAAAATTTACTTTTTAATCTTTGTAGTTACAGCAATTAATTTTAACAAAATAAAAATTTTAAATTGTGGTTATCATCTAAAAAAATAAAAATCCATTGTGAAAAAGCAGCTGATATGTTGCAGTTATCTGCCCTTAGTTGTGTTTCTTCTCCGCTCGGAGCTCATTAAAGATGTCGTCCGGACTGGTTGTTTTATTATTACACACACACTATTATCCGAAAATAATGACATTCAGTAAGAAAGTAATATTATTACTTAACGCCCGACTGGGGCGAAAATTTGCATTATTTTTATGATCCGGCACTTGTGTAGCATGCTACATACGATACGTTGGTCAACTATTTATAGAAAACTTACGAGGAATGCGATTATATATCGGCCCGTAACTCGCTGGATGTAAAATGAATGAACAAGAAAATGGATTCCTTGTTGAATGTTGTTTGACAACAAATGGCTTTATGACTACGGAGGAGCTGGAATTCTGTTCACCATAAAAAATATATATGTAGGATATGTCTACGTGCAGACACCTGTAATTTACAGCACATCTCTGTGTAGCTCAATATAAGAAAAAGAACAAAAAATAATCGTGTCGGGTCGGGGCAGATTATGTCTCATTATATGAAGGCAACTCGAAAACATTTTTCGAAAAACATACATGAATTTATTATCCGGCCTTTGCTACGGCAGAGGGAAACTGGTGAACTATGTGATGTTACCCTAAAACTTCGGGGAGAGCGATTTGCCTCTCACAAGGCGATATTGTCTCTATGGAGTCCTTATTTTTTGTCTATGTTTACTTGCGACATGAAAGAGAAAACGACAAGGGAAGTAGATCTCTCCGAATCCCTCTCTTTACAGAATGACGGAGTTTTTGCCAGTGTCCTCGACTATATCTACACGGGGACTATTGCACTAACCCTGGAAAATGTCGAAGACGTTCTCCGCATTGCAGATTTTCTTTTGTTGGACGACGTAAAAGACTTTTGTCGCCAGTTCTACCTGGACCTCGGTAATCTTGATTTGAACAACTGCCTCCGGGTTCGGTTCCTGGCTGAAGACCACTGCCTATACGAGGTAAAGGAATACTGTCAAAAAATTATAGAGGCCCGATTTCATGACTATTTAATTTTTCACGACGATATTTTAGAACTTTCTGTTCCCTGCTTGTTGGTTTTATTAGAAAATCCCGCCGTTGTGCAACACACACGACACAAAGATTTGAAGAAATTAATTCAAAGGTGGGTAGAATATGATTCAGACAATCGTAAACAGTTTTACG